>CAJNDT010001691.1:585332-900332 GCA_905221615.1 Symbiodinium sp. CCMP2592 | reverse complement strand
AGGCTCCACCACAGCCTGGAAGTGGTTCTCCATGGGAGTTGGAAAGCCTGCGTGAGCTCCGCACTTGGTTCGCTGTGTCGTAGCTTGGATGCTCGGGCCAATTCCGAGACCCTAGTCACTAGTCGAAGCCTGTCGCAGGAAACGTGCCGCCGTTGGCGATAGCAGCGGCTGCGGCTTCTATAGCCATGGCCTGCACATTTTAATGCAACGAAACGACGTTGGCTGGCAGCTGAACTCTGGGAAGTCTGTGACTTCTTGCATTCAGCTGGCCTGTGCCGCGGCGCCGTCGGCATCCCGGTCGTGTCGCTTTAGGGCTCTTGCGCGGCGCACGGCTTCCATCTCCTTAGGCCGCATGCGGGGACATCCAGAAAGCATTTCAAAATTAACTGCAATCCTTTCAGGCTTTCAAAGAGCAAATCACTGCTGCCGGATATCTGACTGCGTTGCTGGGTCGAAAATGGACTTTGGCGGTGGTGGTGGAGCTGGAGGCGGCGGTGGCACGGGAGCAGGAGGTGAAACTGTTGCAGGTGCAGGTGCTGTGGATGGTGTGGACGCTGTGGACGCAGTGAGAACTTCACTGTGAGTTGCGTCAGGTGCTGCAGCGTGGGTGTCCGTCGTTGCATCTGGCTCCGTCTCATCAAAGACGAGGTACGGATCCTGGCCCAGGCCACAGGCAAACATGTGCATGTGCTTCGGCAAACGAAAACCCTTGGCGATTTGGGAATTTCCGAAAACGGGGACCCTAAGATAGTGCCCTAAATAGCAGGATCTTCATTATAAATACCCCAAAATAAGGTACCCCTCATTCTCGGAAACTGCCATTTCCCTTACAGGAATGCCTCAAACTGCATCATGCCTCCACAGCCATCTGCTCCGCTTCCACACTGCAGCTGCGGCTACCTTTGTGAATGACTCGGATGACGAAGCTCCAAACTGTATGATCTACTCCGGATGCCATCAGCTCCCCATCACCAGAAAGAACTCACTAGCAGTTTCGGGCAACTCGCTTAAGGCGCAGCAAATGTGCGTAATGACCACCTATCAACTCAACATCAGTGGCTTGCTGCAGATGCAAGTCAGGCTGTCAGAGTTCTTACACTACGTGTACATAGGACAGAAATCTGAGGTGGCAGCGTGAGCGGCGTTTGGGTGACGCAGGCTCTGGAACTGCCGGGGCCGTTGTGGATGGGGGTGTTGCAGCTGGTGGCGGCGGAGGTGGCGCATGGGCAGGAGGCCATCCTGTAGAGGGTGCTCCATGTGCGGCGTGTGGCACTGCATTGGGTGCCTGCTGCGTGGGCCTGCAGTCGGTCGCAGGCCAACATGCAAGGGACGAGCATATGCAGCGTTCTAAAGGAGTCTGGGCCGCAGGCAGTCCACGCTGTTTCGCAAAGTAGGCAGCCCACTGCTGCTGAAGCAAAACTTGCCTAAGGCCATTGAAGTATGCTGAAAGATGGCTGCTGCAACTCACAGTATGCGCATCTGTGACTTAAACTTATGAGACGTTGACATTTGCCTTGTGAGGTGCATGTCTGTATGGTGTATGTATGTAGGCAGACACGTTTACACAAACACTATGCAAAAAATCCATGCATGCATCCGTTCATCCATCTGCCGTCTCACCTATCCACAAGCCCGATTGCATGCATGCATGCATGCATGCATGCATGCGTACGTGCATATAATCAGTAATCACACACATATACATGTATACATATATGCCATGCAACTTTATATATATATATATATATATACACATGTATATAGATATTTGTTTATGCACACTCTGCTCATTCACAGGGGAAGCTTCGACTTCGCTTATACTTCTGTTTGGGTGGCTGATAAACTGACAGTCTGGCAATTTCAATGCCCAGCCGCTGCTGCCACCAACCTGAAAAGCCAACTGGTGGCTTCTTGGCCTTGCATGAGGGCACCCGATATTGTAACTACGGTGCTTCTGTCGATGCATCCCAAAATTCAATTCGCACGGACTGCACACCGTTTCCATTGGATTAAGCTGGCAGCTGCTTTGCTTGAAGACTTGTGTCTCTTTTTCTCTTTCTTACGCTTTTTTCCTGGGTGGTATCAGGACCAAGTCTCCACAACACTGTGCTCAGCGATCGTTGCCTCTGGCTGAGCTGCAAACTGGATGCCTTGCTAGCTTCTTCCTCCGCCATGCAACATGTCTATACACGATATAATTTTACAATGTCGACTCAAGCACAACAACACATTGTCAAGCCTCGTCGTCCGACTCGTCTTTCTTAGGAGAAGCTTCGCTTTTGCGACTTTTGCAGCTGTGGCTGCTAACCTCTTCGGTTTTGCTGCGTTGGCTGGGCCTGCGGCTTGCAGGATGATGTGTGCACAATTCGGTATTTCGGGAAGCTAAGGGTGCTACGACCGAGATGCGACCCGCTTTTTGCCGGAAGACCTGGCAGCTTGCAGCTTTTTTGCGACCGCCCTGCCCCCCCAATCTCATCAAAACAAATCACAAGCTGCCCTCGAAGCACTGAATGCCTCCCACAACTTTGGCTTCGATCTTTCCTGCAACGCGAATGAGCTAGACACACACATGATGCACCACGCCGCTTGAAAACATGCAAATCAACGCTCACACCGAATAAGATAGTTCAAAGCACAAATGGTGCTGCCCATTCTCCTCTCATCCGGCTGCTTTGGCTGGTTGACTTCTAGGTTCTCATTCTCCTGCAATGGGGCAAAGCTCCAGCAATTCTGTGCCTCAACTCGGCGTCACGGCAGCCGGTTCACGTGCGACAGGCCTGGCTGTGGCTGGATTGGGCTTTGCCAGTGCCACCTGCACAATTCGGCCGTTCCAGGCCTTGCAACGTTTGAAGCATCCATTAATCTCCCGCCTTTGTCCTGGATTCGTGCGGCTCGACGCTGAGCAGCGCGACGCTTTGGCGCAGCGCCTCAGCCACTGCTGCATCCGAATTGCCAGCGAGGCCATGTTCGGGACCTCTTTGCATTGCCGCCATGGCTGCCACCGCTCGGGCGCCTGCTGCCTGACGTCTGTCGTGCTTTTTGCTGCATGCAGGTGGTTCCGTATCCGGGCTGGAATCGCTGGGGCACTCGTGCTTTCGGTTAATATTCAGATACCCTGTCGAAGCAGGTGAAAACCCAGAACAGCAGCCGGAAGCAGAACCCAACAATCTGAAGAGTCCTGTAGATTCAGGCAGATGTCTCTTGCCGACACGACTTTTTCCTTGAAGCTGTTTCGCGCAGCAAAACGGATCTGTGTTCGCGCTCCCATTGAGGGGCACTCTTCTGCGAATTGGGCATGCTTGGAATCAGGCTCCAAGTCTCGAGGTGGACGGCATCAGACTGCATAAAACGGATGCGAGATCTTATTTCGGCCCTTCAGTTGGCTGCAGTCCGCCTCATGCACCGGAAGCCCTGCGGCCTGCTCCCTGTGGAACAAGCCGCATCCATTTTCCTAAGACCAATTCAGGCGCACATACGCTGCTGCATGGCCTATCTGCTGCGACTTCTTGCACTGCAATTTCGATACCGCATCGTGCCCTGAGCAAGCTTCAATGAGCCAGCGGATGATGCTCAGAGGGCAGGAAAAGGTCAACTAATCTTGTTCTTAGCGTGCAAAGATGTGCAAACGATAGGCCTGCGAACAACCACGTGCGCACAGCTTCCTTTCCGTCCAGGATAACGGTTCACAGGTGCTGTGCATGCCAGAAATCCGACTCAAGACGTTTCGCCCAGCCCTTCACGGAGGCGAGCCACGTCCAGGTATCATTTTCTTTCACACATGCCTTTGTCAGCAAAGGTTGTGATCTCCGGAAAGTCCATCTTGCAAAGCGGCTGATGATGGCTGAAGCCTCAGTTTCGAATCCTTCGCGAGCTTCCTACATGATGAAGCACTCAGGAAAGGTTTACTAACAGATTTCCTAACATAAAGCCCAGAGGCGATTGTTGACCTCCCAGATGATGGCTCCCCGTGCCCAGCTGATGTTGCCTGCGCTCTTCAGGAAACATTTCTTTCAAACGAGGATGGGGTGTAACTGGAGTGCTCTTCGCGAGGTGGGTTGACAAAAAACCATGGAAGAGTAGATAACCCCCATGCGGAGCCACCGATCACCGACTTCCCAGCAAGGTCCGCAGGAACAGTGGCATTGGCACCTCGATCCTGGGCCTGAGTGAAGAGAATCTGGTGACTCTTCCTGGCTCAGACAGAGATAGGCCATGGTGCATTTAGGCCTACATCTGGAGGCACCCTCAACTGCGATAAGTTTACCTACTGCCGGAAAGTTGAAGACCCTCCTCAGCAACAACGCAGCTGCACAAGTATACAATCGTGCCAACGTCTTCTCGTAGGTGTGTGTGAGTCAACGCTTTCCCTTTCTGCTGTTGTCCCTCGAAATGCTGAGCATCGTGCCAAAGACATGTCGCGTGAAAGCTGCAAACCAAACCCGATAAGCATAAACTTAAAGTGCAAGCTTTCCACAGTTTGCATACAATTGTCAAGCTGTCCCAGCGCAAATGCGAGGTTTTTTGCATGACGATACACATCAAGTTGGCGTCGTTGGCGTTGCGGTCGTGGTCTCTGGCCTACTTCAGTCAATATTTTCACGCGGGAGATGCACTTTGTAATGTCCGGTGGCTGCAGCAACAACTCGGAAAAGCCTTGCAACTGTGGAAACAACACCGAGGCGGCCAGCTGAAGCCACATTCACGGTTTCTGGCAATCATCTGAAACATAAGTACGACTAAAAATAAAGCCTCTGATTTGTGGGCTCATGTGGGCTCCACAAATTGACTTTCCCAGAACGAAGTATGGGCATGCAGGAGCCTCCCTTAGATGAGTTTAGGCAAGCATCTTGTCAAAGCCCAGGCCATGATGCAGGAGCACCTGGAATGGCTCTGGCTCTTTCCTGCTTTGAGCCTACAAAACCCGACGACCTGAAGAATTGAGAGCTTCCTTCCAAGTCAGGCATCGATGAGTTCAGACTATGCTGGAATTGTGCGGCACTAGCATCTTCAATGAGACAGAGCGGGGAGCTGTGGAAGTTTCCTGGAAACCCTCACAAGCACGATCGTCTCTCTGACTGCCACCCAAAGCACTACCACATATGTAGCGGAAAAGCAGAAGGATTGCAAGGCCTGGATCAGACGGAGAGCATGTTTTCAGTACCAGGCGCATGATCACATGCTGCGACCGAAATTGAGATAATCGCACGCTACACCTTCACAGACTCGTGCCCGAAGACACACATCTCTTGGACAGAACTGGCGCCGAGCACGCCTGTTCATCGAGGCGTTGCCACCTTTCATGAAGCATAGCCCAGTCCATCTTGCAAACGTACCTGCAGGGTCTTGTCTTTTGTGGTGTGTGTGTAAATGTATTTAAATGTATATGTATATATATATATGCATATACACATATATCCAAAAACAGTAATCTCTCTCTCTCTCTCTCTCTCTCTCTTCGCTTCGCTTCGCTTCTCAGGGGTAAGGTTCGCACGCGAACCCGGGCCCAGGCCCCCCCTTCCCCGTTTAGGCGGTGGAAGAGGCTTTGGGGTCTTCAGTGGTCGGAAAACTTTGTCCTGGTGGAAGGTGCGATCGGTGAAGTACGGCTGGCAAGGAACCCATCCCTCCCTTTACACTAACGCGCGTCCCGGCCTCGTCTCCGCGCTCTCTTAAGCCTAGTCCTTAGTCCCTCGCCAGCCAGGCACTCCCCCACGCAGAACCACCGCGGCCGGCAGACATTCCCCCTATGCAGCAACACGGCAAAGTATAGGACGTTGAGGGAATATAAAGTAATCAGTGCGCAGACAGCGTACCACAAGTACAGGCTCGTTCCCCCATCGGCCAAGTTAGTCAACTACTTCGGGTCCCCCGCATGGGCAGTAGGAAGCAACAGCGTAGAACAAGGAACCGTGCAGGTGACGAGGACGGCGGGTTCCCCTTACAGGAGGTAATGTAATAGGAGGCAACAGTAGGGAGTGATAATCCCCCCGTCGTGGTCCCCCGCAAATGTCGCCCCTTAGAACTCTAACACGAATTGCTGTGGGTGTGTCCCCTCAAAGTTTCTGTTGAATTTGGGCTCTTGGCCCATGCACTGTGGTGGGTTATGGCTCAGCGGCCCGTCCTATTACTTAGGTAGCAAGTTGGCTTAGGAAAGATCATGCAGGCTAGGGGGCCAGCAGCAAGCACGAAAAGCCCTAAGTACAATGCCCCGCACTACACAGGTAGACTCTTCACTGGCAGTCGGCTCCCTTGCAAAATTTGGGCTCAGTACGGGAACTCGACGATGCAGTCCTTTCTCTTTGCGCCGTCATGTGGTCCTGTACCCTGCGCACTTGCCAGGCCAGGTTGGGAGTGAGGCGTATAGCGGGCCTCTCTCCCCCCCTGTGTGGCTGTCGAGGTCCTTCCGCAGGTTCGCTCGGTCTTGTCGTGGCGGTGCATGGCCCGGCCTTCTGCGGCGGCTCCTCCGCTGGCTCGTTGGGCTTTGTTCCCTGGCTTCTGTCGGACGGTCGTCCTTCCGGGCCCCATGGCCATTGGTCCTCCCCCGACTCTTCTTTCTCCGGGCTGGCACTGTGGTTGCTTCCCCAGTCTGGGGGTGTCTCCTCCGACGCACTGCTCTCCTTTTTCACACGCTTAGCAGTCCTGTCCTCCGCCGGATCCCCCGAACTTGTGCCTTGAACCACCCCCTCTGCTCGCGTCTTGGTTTGGCTTGCTTCCCCCGAGGCACTCGTGGATCTCGCCCCCGTGCGCTTTGTCTTCTTTTGTGCCTTCATCTTCTTGCGGATCTTCCATGCCTTTGCCAACATCTTCTTGGTTTGGCTGGGATATCTCATCACATACGCTCGGTTTTCGTCGGCAACCTTGGGCAAGTATTTGTCCACGATCTTCACGAGGCGGTCTGCCATTCCCCCCGTTCTATATCTTTCGACTGTCCTTTCGAGAAACTGGGTATATTCGGTCTCCTCCTCATTGTCGAGCATCTGTTCGGTCTCCAGGTTTTTGTATCCCCCCTCACAGGGTTCCACTGCTTTTCCAATCCACCTGTCCATTGGCGCTGGGTCGTATAACAGGTGCAATCCCCCGTGGGTGACATGTGCGGTCTTCTGCTCCAAGGGCGTGCTCTCAGGCCCGGCCATGGGATGTCTTCCCCTGCTTGGGGTCCTCTCTGCGGCTGTGCGTCCCCCGCCTGGTGTCCTCTCTGCGGCTGCTTCCGGTGGCGCCGCGCTCTTTCCTCCCCCTTTGGCTGGAAGGCTTGGAGTTTGAGTACATCTGCCTTCCCTTCCGTGCAGCCTGCATCTTGGATCTTCTCGTACATGCACTTTACGGAACCCCAACTGGCACACCCCTGTTCCGAGCCTGCACACACGACATTGCTTGTCCCCTACCATTGTTGCGACCTTTGCTATCTTCGCGTCCTGGCCACTATCACGATCACTGAGGTCTCAAAGTTCGCCACCCAGCCAGGAGGTAGGATGTGCGAAGCTCTTCCCCCTCGTCGGAAAGGAGGTTGGTGGCACAGTGCGGCGCCTCCCCCTGGACAAGGCTGTTGGCGAGGCTCTTGCAGTCCCGAACTCGCGCAGTAGGCTGTAGAGCGGCAAACTTGCCGAAGACGAATATGGCGCTACCCTCCCCCGCTTAAGCAGAAACGCGGCAGGTATGCGACTCAAGCGCCGCTGGGGAAGATGCACAGGCTCTCCTGAGGGCACAACCTCAGGCCAACCTTGCGACTCCCCCCCGTGCCAAGGAGGGTGAACAGCCCTCCAGGACAAGGTGCGGACACTTGAGCCAAAATGGCTCTCTCTCTCTCTCTGTCTCTCTCTCTCTCTCTCTCTCTTTCTTTCGCCAGGGCTATGGGCAAGGGGTTTGACCCCCTTGCCCGCGCGCTTCAGCGCCCCCGACAGTTGCGGAGGTGAGCATGGGCAACTTGCAATCAGCCGGCTCTGAAAAGTACAAAAAGGAACACTCTTCGCTCAGCAACTGCAATTGGCACAGCCACAAAGAGCAGGATCAAGATGACATCGATCGCATTATAAAACCACGACTGGCCTCGCACTGAAGTTGCTGTTTCAGGGATATTCCCCGTGCAAGAGGTTCACATTGATTTGCCGGGTCAGTTACATGGTTCGGGTCGCAATACAAAAGGATCGTCAAGAAGTGCCAGTGCCCTCTCTCTCTCTCTTTCTTTCGCCAGGGCTATCTCTCTCTCTCTCTCTCTCTCTCTCTCTCTCGCTGTGTTAAAGCATCTCTATGCGTGCATGACCTGAGCAGATGTGCATTTGCGGACACGAGCTCAACACAGCTTTGATTGGTTGTGATAAGAAAGCTTGGCCTCTAGGCCCCTACGCCCCTTTTCTGGCTTTTTTTTTGGCAGGTGTGCTCTAAATTCCCTGCCACATGTAAGACACAAAATGCAAGCACGAGCCTCAACTCTGGTAGCTGAGTTCCTTACTTTGGGCGGTCATCTTCGCTGGCAACTTTCAAGCGGATGATGTCGACTGTACTTGCACAGAATCACTCCTACAGTGATTCCTCTTGCACAAAGAACAGTCTCCAGAACACCTCGCAATGGCAAATGATGCAAGCCCCCGGGCCTAGCAGTCGATTGGGCTGGGGGCTACAAGGTGTGTGTGGACACCGGGGGCGGTACTCGGGCAATTGGTCCCGACGAACAACCCCCAACCCTCCAGTCCCCTGCTATAGGGCGGCAGTACCGTAGACTCGTAGACCAAGCATGCAGTTGGAGGAGGGGTAAAACATCTAATGCAATTGTACTGATGGAGGAGCAAGTAAAAGCTCTACATGCGCGGTACGCATCCGGCCTATTCCCCGAAAGCCCTTAGACGCCAGCGAACAAATCATCAGTCTTTGATATGCCTCGGACTTTCCGGACAATATGGCAACACGACTATACACTGGGTCACAAGTATGGGCTCCCCGCGATTGGAGCTTTATGCGCATTCGAGGTTGTAGCGGTGGGGCTCCGTGGTTCACAATTTGAAGACGGTAACAACTTGGTCTGGCTGGTGCCACGGGCGTGAGAGCTGGCGCACGCACTTACAGGCATTGAGGCCACGCGACTGTTTATGGGACTCCCACGATTGGAACTCCACACGTATTCCAGGCTGACCCTTGGCGTCCAAGCTCCCCGCACCCCTGCACTCCTCATGTTGGGGTGCTGTGGGATGCAAGGGTCTTAGGGGGCTTATAGGCTGCGGCTACGGGTTGTAGGACGGCAAAGGCCCGCATTGGGAAGCGCGGTATTTGCGGTGCTTAGAAAAACAACACTTGCAATACTTATCGGAAGCTTGAAGTTGCTATGCCGACAACTCTTAGCACAGCCAAAGCTTCGCAACCCGACCCTGCCTGGCCGCAGTCTCGATGTCCTCCAAGGCTGTGGCTTCTGCCGGGAGGCCCAAAGCCTCTGCTAGGGCTTTGAGTTTCTCCAAACTCCTGGGTGCACGACCATTTTTCTAATTTCCTTCGAGAAGCTTCCACAACCCAGCTAAAGGCCGAGAAGGCCAAGAAGCGCCGGCTGCCTCGAGCGCTCGGGTAAAAGCTCCGATAACTGCGCAAGCAGGCCGACAGTTGCCTCTGATTCATGCTGTATGCAATGGGTTTGTCTTGCCAAGCTCCCTGACACCTTCTACATCAAGTCCCTGTACCGAGCTCCAAAACTGTCCAAGCTGCCTAAAGTCGGCTGGTATCGGCCATTGAAGGTACAGTGTGGCAAATAGCATGGAGCATTCTTGTCGAACAGCTCTGCGATTTTCTCTGCACAGTCTTCGTAGAGTCCCTGCAGTCACAGGCGGGGATAATGCCTCAAAATTCCCACCCGCTGGCTTCTGCTTTCTGCTGCTGAGAAGTCCTCATGCAACATAACCGTGCCTGGAAGCAGGAAGACGATGTCTACTTCGAGTCCGCTGGGGGGCGGGGGAGAAGATGGACACTTGAGACTGAGACTCACGGTTGGTTGAAGCAGCGGACAAGTGCAGCTCAGAACCGTCGAAGCAAGCCCAATCTAATTCAGGAACTTTTGCAAACAGAAAGCCCGATCCCTTGCTGGAACCCAGGCCTTGCCGTACCATGTCGCTCGCAGTGGGGAAGCACCATGCTCAGAGCTGTTGCTGCTGAGATTGCTGTTCTCTTCCTCACTGAGCTCACACATGACATGGACAGCATAGGCCGAGAACTTGTAACAACCCAGCGCACTGCATTCAGTCACTATCAGATACCGGCTGAAAACAGCCGTTGTAGCAATCTCTCCGGCAAGGAGCGCCAATCAGCAGCTCGGAGATGTTGCTTCCCCTGAAAACATCTTCTTCAAACCGTGGGTGCATCCGCTTGAGGAGTTGTACGGAAGATGTTTCATCATAGCATGTGTAGAGCACAACCAGCTGCTTCCAGCTTACCAGGGCTGCAAGTTGTCCTGTATTGAACATAGACACAATACCCAGTCTTGCGAGTGCTAGAAGGCTGTTTGGAGGTCTATCGACATGATTCGAAGGCACGCCAAGATTCAAGAAGCTTTTGCGCTGGTCTTTCCCCTAACATGCCGACGAAATGTGTTCTCTGAGGACCACTGGCCTTGGCATACACGGGTGCTCCAGGATCCTGGGCGGCAGGTGCTGCTTCCGGCTTCCCTCTGAAAGCCTCATCGCACTATCCTAACTCCTGTTGTATCACTGCAACCTTTGCAATGGATGTGATACAGTGGATGGACGAAATCTTGCACCAGCTGCTACAAGCGACACTTCTGAGGCTGGCGGTGCAGAACCTTTTGCACGCTGGCACGTGCTGCACACCGGGGCGGTGCGAGAATTTTTTGGTCGTTCGGAAAAGGCGGTGTCGAAGGCTTCCCCGGATCAATCTTGAAACGGAGATGCAGGGTTTTGACAAGACACAGTACTCAGTGTTGAATCCCCTCTTTTTGGAATCTAGCCTTGGCAGGCGATCGGCACTATTAGAAGGAAGTGTTATTGGCAAACGTATGCCGCCGGCTCGCAACATCAGAGATCCAAAGCTGTACAGTTTTCTCACATGTTGACAGTGTTGATGAGTGTGGCATCATGCGTTCGCAGGAGAATCCACGATTCGGGCACCTCTAAATTCTCTAGATTTCCACACAGAGGATGAGGGTAGGAGGCCGACCGAAAACCTCCGCCCACCTCCCGCAACCCTTGACCAGCTCGATGCCGAGACAAAAACCCCCGATTGGCTACCTACCTTGCTTCCGTTCCGCAGCTGGTGTGGCTTGACGGTTGCAAAATCACACATCTTATTTATGCCCAATCTTGCCGCTACAGTGACCACACCCCTCAAAAGGGCACCACTGGTCACCAGGGTAGACATCCGGTAGAAATCTTGCACCTGTATAAGCGACACTGCTGACGCTTGCGGCGCGGAGCTTTTTTCACGTTGGCACGTTATGTGTTTGGCTGACCAAGGCGGGTGTGGGATGCCATATACAGAGAGGTGTAATATTTCGTCCATCCACGGTGGCACCCTGGACGACTCCCTAGGTGCTGCAGCTGCGAAGCCTCATTCAGTCCCCTTCAGCCCGAATCTCATATCTAGATGTGTGTAGTGGCCTGTGGTACCCATTTGTGGAAATTGGGCCTTGTGGGCTTTGGTGCATAAGCCCAGCGTCGAGGTAGTCTCAGCCACCAATGCTCGCGCGATGAGCTGCCGCTGTAGTAATCGCCTTCGTTACAACTGATGCTGGGTGCGTGCTGGAAGACGCTGAATCTAAAGCTCATAAACGGCTTGAGTGAGGTCTTTGCATCCACGGAACTTTGACATGCTTCTGATTGCTGGGTGAGGGTGGATCGCGCTCGGATCTAGTCCTTCATGAATGCGCGCTTAATGGGGGGAAGGCTGACTGCCCCTCTTTACCTTCGTGTGCATCGTTGGAAAAACACCACATCCACGTTGACTTAGAGATACAGTGCCAGGCTTCTAGCAGTTTCAAACGGCTCGACTCCGCACGTGGCAGCTTCAGGGGGGAAGCGGGCATTGGCAGGCACAGGAGCCTTCCAAGATTTTAGTTCTCATCGGGCTCTGCGCATGAACCTAAACAAATGTTGCACTGCAACCTGCGGGTGCGAGACAAGCTGCTGTGCTTCCCGCAATCCAAACTGAAGGTAGGAGGCAGAGTACAGGTAGCTCTGTCGCCCCTGCCATAGCGTCTGCTACGACTCGAAACATGCAAAGCCTTGCAGTGCAGAATGCTGACTAGCCAGCACTCATGTCATGTAATTGCCAGGAATATGAACTGCCCGTCCCCGCTGCCTGCAGATGCACTGGGAAGGAGTGTTGTAGCACTGACCTGTCGTCCTGGACGAAAGAAAATCTAGCCGTTCGATCAAGGCCCCTCAGACCTAATTTGCAATTGTATTCAGGTATGTCGCTCATGTCTTCGGAAATTTGATTAGAATTTGAGTAGACCTCGCAGCCTGTCAGAACAAGGCAGAAAGAAAGCAAACACTTCGCACCTGCAGTCAATTAATTTCCTGCCCAAAACATCCCGAAACGAACCAGAAAATATGTAGCAACCTTTCAATCGACACCAGTGAAATACACTCCCTAGAACTAAACAAAGCCAAACTCAACAGACCCCAACTCACGACAAAATCAGAAACCCCAATCAGCTCGGATTTTGGGGGTGCTCTAGGCTGGGATGGCTGAGGTCGTGCTTCACTGCCTCTAAGCTTGCAATCCGGTGCTCGATTTTGAGGGGTCGGCCCGGCCAGCTTGTAAATCCCCTGTCGCCTCTGGCACGAACGTTATCTGCATGGACGCCCCGCCAAGGTCGAGGACGCCCAGCGAAACTTTGCTTGCATCCCTTGGGTGCGAAGACGCTTTGTCGAATTTGCGGAATTCGGAAGGTAGCTAGGTCCTGACAATCTCCGTGCAGAAGGTACGCAGGAACAAGTCCTTTTGAAGCTAGGGCTCTCTAGGAGTCCCTTCTCCGCATTCACAGCCAGCCAGCCATACGCCCCTGCAGAGGAGGAAGAAGGAACGCACCAAGCGCAATTCGACTCACCTATGCTGACCACTTTCCTGAGAAACGCCGCCGGCCTTCCTCCTCTCCGCTAAGTATCCTCACGAAATCAGGCTCCGAATGGAAGGAGCTCTCTGAGAGGACCGCCCTGACGGTCTGCAGCATTCCTCGCAACAGAGGGGTAGGGGAACAGTGACATCGGCAGCGACAGCGCTCAAGCAAGAAGGCACTCAGCACCATAGCCAGAAGAAGAATGCTGAGAACCACACAGCCGCAGCTGAAAAGCACCAGCAACGATAACGGAAACAACATAAGCATCACCGCGTACGGCAAACAAGCCATCATAGAAAAAAGTTGAGCACAGCATCCTCCAAGGCCGTTTGCTACGCTGAAATTCATATGCATGTTGGGACACAGCCGGCACGCTTCCAATAAACATGCCAATCAGTCTAGATTATTTGTCAATACCCTTCCCATTCCAGAGTCGGCAAAAACATGCTCGTCCAGAGCATCACCAAGTTAAGGTTCGTGCAAAAACAAAGCTAGACTTGGGCATGGGCAGGGATGGCCATGCGAGATCCCCGCAAGCACTCCAGAAACCGATGTATACTGCTGTCCGAACTTAAAAAACGAGTCTACAGATGGGTCCAGTCAGCGGCACCACCCGGAGTTTTCACAACAGCTACCACAACCACTTGGTGTGCCAGCGTGCTGAAGCTCAACACTCATCATTAACGAAGGAGGCCTTCGCGCTGATCGGGCCGCATCCGCCGAAAGCCGGCAGTGGCCATAAGGTACACAGGGAATTCGGGCCAGTCGTCCTTCCAACTGCATGACAGGTCCCGTTTTTTACATGCGTCCCAGCTCCAGCTAGCTGCAATGGTACAGCTGCGGAACTGCAATACTTCAACCTTGCAGAAACGAGCCTCCCGATCTTTCAGAACACCTTCCGCGAAGCTCAACAACTCTTGCAGTGTTTCGTTGAGCTTGGTCGTGCCCAGCGTTGCCAACCCACGATGGACCGTCTGGGAGGCGACAACAGAAGGTATGGTGACCTGCTGCAGGGCTCTCTGCAGAGTTTGTCGGCATGTAAGCCATACGAGCAAGGACTGTCTAGTGAAATCTAAGTGGCAGGAAATGGCGCATTAAAGTCGCACTTCTGCGCCGGCCACGCGAATACCCAGGCCCTAGAGCCACTGGAACCAGCATCAATTATGATGCCGTGGTAACCTTTGATTCGCTCAGCGTGAATGCAGCATTCAAACTTTCGTCCAGAGCTGACGCTTGACCAAAACGGGGCATTGCCTGACAAGCAGGGTCAAGGAATGCCAGGGAGCTGGGATCGGTTACGTTGACGTCGGAGATGTTGGCGCCAATCGCCAGGGAAAAGACGAGGACCTAGTGATGAAGTGTCCCAGATCCAAGCAGGGTAGAAGAGCACACTACGACAACTGCCACGGAGCCAGTCAGCTGTCTTCCGCTTGCCCACAAGGTCAAAAATCGTTGTAGCTGTCGAACATGTCGAACCGAGTGGCATGAAGTCCAACACGAAGGCCATTCCAACATCGTGGCAAAGAGATCATTCTCTCCGCTACTCGGTTACTCGTACAGGTCTTGTCTCCGGACCATGCTATTCTCGAGGTAGGGGTGCGGGCTCAGAGCATTGGGCTGGGCTGGCTGCGTAATGGGCTTGATTGAGTCACTCGACAACCACCATATTTTCATGTCTTCTCTGAGGAGCATGTTGTTCCCTGGGCTTTCCAAACTTCTGCTACTGAGCCAAAAATGGATTTCGGCGGCACATGTGCCTGGAGTTTACTCAGGACGAGTTGGCTGGAAACGCACAGAAGCGGAACCAAGACCTTGAACTAACTATGTAGTGTATGGGCTTTAACTTCGGGGTATGGCTATGAGCTTTCGGACTGAGCAGCATCTGGTAATGTCAACTCTGGCGGTGACAGGACCACTTCGATTGATCAGTTGCCTTCCGACGGTGCATGCTCTTCGCAACCCGAATGAGAAAGCCCTTGCGTCTACCAACGAAGCCAAACACTCTCAATGCAATCCGCCTCTCGTTCAGCATGGCTGTCCTGGCATCGAAGCAGCAGCAACATCTAGAGTACAGCACGACATGGTCTGATATGCTAGAGGGGGAGTCTGCAAGCAGATTCTATCATCCTGCTTAACATGAATTTACTGCGTCTCTCCTCCTCGTCTTCGTCGCTGCTGCTGCCGCCCGACTCGGAACTCGAGGAGTGTGACGATGGCTTCGGGTGCGGCCTCTGGAAACGGCAGCCACAGCTCCGTCTGGCTGTGTTGCCCATGTGATACAAGAGAAACTTGATACTCAACCGACATCGGTCCGCTGTTAGGGCCCGAAGCTGACACTTCAGCCCCTTACCCGTGCCTGCCATCGGGGGGCAAAGCTGGCGTGCCGATCTCTACGCTGGTGGACGCGTCGAGTTTGTCCGGGCCTCTGCTGATGTCGATGCCGAGGAGGGCTAATCGGCTATTACATTATCAGTCGCAGCGAAGCATAGCCAAGCTTGGTGCCGTTGTCTTGCGGCGAGCTCTGGAGCGACATGCCCGCGAGAGACTGGCTGCCCAGTCTGCATCAGTTAAGGTTTTTGGTTGACATGAGTTCCTGGCTCAAGTGTCTGCACAGCTGGCGGAGAAGACCCATCTATAGTGCTAAATACTATGGCTTTAACTTGTTGTTGTTTGGAACCCGAACGAGAGCAAAACACCCGTCTGACTGCTTTCGTAGCTTTACAGTCGTGAAATGTCGAGCATGTGGTTCGTATCGCAAATGCAGCCGTCAGGGTTGGCGTCAGGGACTATCGCTGCTGGAGCTGTGGCATCAAAGCATGCTTAGGCTTGTCTTGAGCAGCTGGTTCGGCCCGAAGCATGACTCCTGCAGTCTGCTAGATGCAGACTTGACGTTGCCAAGTCAAAGTCAGTTGGTGAGAAATATCACATCCTCACATGTAAGCTTTTTTGTGCAATCATTCTCAGCCTGCACTGACTTCGCCGCAGGTTTCAGCTCGATCAGCCAAACTCACCTACACCGCTAGAGCCGGCGAAGATCAAGTCGGCGCAAGGTGCAATCGGGCCAGCTCCAAATGAACGGAGGAAACATCCACTGCAAGCGTGAGCATCTTAAAGCGAATGCCACGCACATCTTCGCATGGCGCCAGCCAAGAATACAAACCCAGCAAACGATTGTCCCAGCAGAATTGTGAACGGATAGGAATGGGATGCGCTTCGACATTGAACTTGAGCTCCGCGAAGCACGGTCGCAGTCGCAGTCGACTTGGCCTCTGCCTCGTTGCATCTTGCTCTTGACCTACATCGAGCCAGTGTTCTGTCAGTTCGTCAGTCCAGGCAGGTTGTCAAACAAAGTCCAAGCCGCGAATCTCACAAGGCGACCAGCGAGGTGTGCTGCTTGAGATCACAGACTCATGTCATGCACTCTCTGTCGTCCGTGGGCACTGGTCCGAGTCATGAGCATCAAATGCCGCAGCGAAGCGATCTTGACTTGTGGATGGCAGCCGGCTCGGACATCCAATCAAGCTTCCCCCTTGCAGCAGCGTTGCTCTGTGAATGTGGAGTCGAAGCACGGCTTGCCTCGAATCATTGAAACTCCATTTCCCTACTACGAGCCGATGATGCTCATCTGCACCACGAACATAGCACAGAATGCAGGATGGGTGCGAAAACGCGATGGAATGTTCTTGTCGCAGCAATATCGGCCTCAATGCTTCACATGTCACCACATATGAGCGTGCAGATCCCCCCGCCCCGACGCTCCAGGTCAAACGCAGTTCTCAGGCATGGGCAAGAGTGAAACCTCGGCCAGAGTTTCAGCTTCGTTTTGCCATCTTGCTAGCTGCTATTTGCCACACGCAAAACTCTCACAACATAGTTGAGTGCCCCCCCGTAACAAAAAAAACATGCATCAGCTGCTAGAAAGCGACAGCTAAGTAGTCACAGCTAATTTGATGTGAGCATCTCCATATCCTTGACCACGAATTGGTGTCGATGGTCTCGCTCTTGCCACCGATTTCCTTGGCCAAGGGTTAACGTGTCACAGGCTGTCCACCCCGGCTGCAGACATAAATGAAAATTGTTTCAGAGTCTGCAACCGAACGACTTGGAGTCCAGCAGCTCATGCTCAGAGGAAGACAACCTTGCCACACGAGATGTCAGACGTTTCGAACACCGTTGTCATGTTCTCGAGTTTCTTTTCGCTTTCCGCGAAAGCTGCCAGTCCATGCTTGATTCGGTGGGGCAGCAACAGTCGGCGGAAGCATCCAAGGTCAATCAGGTGTGCCCTGAAACCTTCTACTAGTAGTATCGGTGCAGTCTGTACGTCTGACAATGCTGTGACGATTGACGAACGGCGAACATCTAGACTGGCAAACAAACATTGCTTGGTCGCATGCCGTTGCCGGGCCTACCTAAGATTTGCAGAAGCAGGCCCCCCAGATTTTGGTGCAGATTCGTCGCGTTGGACGGACGCCCCAAGCATTGCCACCTGTCATTTGTTGGTTCGCCGGCTTCTGACGTGTGCAGCCTTGTCTTGAGACGTACAGTCGAGAGATTCCTAGAAATCCTCTGTGCCTAATGACTCATACTTGCCTACGCACTACGTCTAGGCTAGCCTGGCTCGGGCAGCCCTGGTTAACACTTCCAGCCTTCTCTGGCTGCAGCTTGAAGTCTCCAGGGTAGCCGCTGACAGTGCCATTCGCAAACTGCTGCAAGTCCTCGAGCCTGGAAAGACCACGTGCAAGCGACCAGGCGGCTTCTTTTCGAATTTTTTGAACAGTGCTGAATCTGAACGTGCAACTTGGCCACTTCAGCGGCCACGCCGTCTTGGACAGGCATTGCTCCTGGGTCCCATCGTGCAAGCCCCAAGTCAAGGGCCACCACATGATACCATGAGCACTGTGCAGCCGATGCATGCAACTCTTTACTTACACACAACCTTTCCAAAAACATGCTTCAGTTGAGGGCTCCCACAACGTCTTCAGCAGATGCATACAGATATGATATGGATGGCCAGAAGTCATGCAAGTTTGTTCTGAAGACAATCGGTAAAGGCGCGCAGGTCTGACCCCGGTGCTGCAATCCAGAAATGTGCACGCCGCACTGTCTCGTTTCAACAACCTGCCGTCGCTTCCCAAGACCCCTAGGAATTGTTGAGTAACAAAACAAATCTGGCATCACTGCTGACAGCTGTCGACTGAAGGCACCAGCTTGGTAAGCGCTTCTTTCGCGCTTTGCGCTTTGTCCTCAGCATTTCCGACGGATCGAAACAGGACTCAAAGCGACACTCCCGCTCGTTCTGGGGTTTTTGTTCCCCTGCTCGCTTTTGGGTTGAACCACGATTCTACCCACAGCTGATGCCTGGAAGCGAAACGGTTGGGACCAAGCATATGCAAGCGATCGCTATTTTGTGGGTTTGCGTGGCTTCCAGCCTGAACTTCCTGTCCAAGGAAAAGCAGATGACGGACCACTGCCGTGAGCACTCCAAAGTCCCAATGTTTTCTGAGATGCGATCTATGCGAAGCCGAATCACATGCCTGCAAGTGTCTGCATCTTCGTGCATCAGGTGCTGTGAGCAGAGGACCGCCAGCGCCGTGAAGCCAATGGGGCACGACTCCCAATCAAATCCCAGCAGAATCGGATCGCACAGCGTCTTGGCTAGAAGAGCAAGGAGGGATGCGAGGAGTGTGTGTGTGTGTGTGTGGCTCAGGCAACCGCCAAGGAAGCAGTGAAACAACGACAACCAAGGCCGCAAACAAGTCGAAACTCATTGATGAAAGTGCAAAGGAACAGCTAGCCAGTCAGAATAGCGCCAAGGTGCTGTTTGGAAGATCTCGAACCGCATTTCTGGATCAACCGACAGGACCTACGGGTAGCAGCGCCCAAGATCAGCGAGAGGTGTGAGAGAAGGACATGGTGGTGGAAGCTGCATAATATATTCAGCGACCCTTGGGCTGTATCGAGTCCCTGGCTGTCAACACGAACAAAACCAGGTTGTCATCGTAGTTGCAGCCTCACTTGGGGAGCCCGGAGACTCTGACAGGGCTTGATGCCTGGAGCTTGGAATCTTGAAACATGGCGCAGCACCCAGGGGAGGTTTTCGGGCTGCAGGGAAAGTCTGCCCTCGAGACGCTAAGGAGACATGCCGGGTGGCGGCATCCTTCCACATTGCGATGCCAGTCGCTGTTAGCCTGGAAGAACTGCACAGTGCTACTGCATCCTCCATGCAGTATGCTTGCAGGGTCTCGTGCTGAAGCGCTTTTCTTCGGGAGCAGCTTTGCTTGGTCTTCTTCCGACCTTGGCAACACCGAGGCTGCCTGTGGGACGATTTTTGAAGTCCCCACCCCGGCTGAATTGGCATCCGCACCGAGCAGATGCTGGAACTCGTCGCATATCTAAGGCTGCAGCAGGAGAGGCAGCAAGTTATCGCGGGCTTCTTTGTAGGCCTGTGAATGACCAGTCTATGAAATTCAGATTTCACAATTGGAGTTGTGTGCCACCAAAGCACTACGTCCCATAGCAGATCTGCCGTAGTAATCCTTTCTGCCTCAATTGGCAGTTCACATGGCAGCATGTTGTTCCTCCACCTAGATCGGCATAATAGTCCTGTGCCACTTTTTGGGATGGAGGGCGGCCAAGTAGCAAAGACGGCTTCATCAACGATCAGAATAACTAAGAGGTTGTGATGCACACTTGTTCACCCGATCGGATTGCCCAAAAAAACCGGGACGCTGACCAAACTACACAAAATCACTTGTGATGCCTATTCACCTCTGAGCGAAGGTGTGGCTTTCGGTATCGAGCCCTATTCCCTCAATGTATTCGCAGCACTTCTGCATCCCCGATCTGAAAACGAGGTGCGAGTGGGACATCTGTGTCACCGACCAGCCAAAGATTCCAGTCCCCAGGCTTGAGCACATCGAAGGGGAGCATCGTGTAGGAGCTGCAGGTTCCCAGCCTGAACTCTGAACTTATACATTATTACTAAGAATATTATTACAACTATTCGTAACTATTCAATATAGTATATTTTATAGAAAAGGTATAATATAATATAGTTGTGTCTGTATATATATATATATATACATACATAAATAAATATGTCTATAGCGCCGCTTCGCTCCCCTGGTCCTCTCTGCCTTTGGAAGGAACAGAACGCGCAAAGCGCTGACAGGCGGCGGCGTCTCAAAGATCAGAACATCCATCCACAGGTTGCCGGGTTCCTTCCTTGTCTAGTGATGTTGGGTCGAACATTGGGCTTACTGTCTTGCGGTTTAGGCTTGAAGTTGAAGAGTTGTGGCACGGGTACAATGCACTCAAAGCTTTTTCAAATTCATCACGTTTAGTCTACGTTTTGATTAGACTTGAGAGATGTAAATGCTTTGCGCAGAGTTTGGTGGTGCTGGATATCCTCGCAACTGTGCGACAATTCCATCGTATACCCGAGGCTGGCCATACACCGACAGAACCTGAAAAACGGGTGGTGTTGAAGACGAGCACCCTACGGAAGTTCTGCAGAAAAGCGTCTTCTGGTGAATGTAAAGGGGAATATTTCGCCCATGCGGACCTGTTCCAAACAGATCTCCGGCTGGCCAAAACCTTGGATGCCGAAATAGGCTTGGGGTTTCGACTCACACACTCGTACAAGGCAGGCATGGCTTGCGGTTTCGGCGCTCACACTAGGGTTTCGGGCTTAGGGTCAAAAAGCACAGCAAAGCGCTTGACTTTTTTCCACCACATCACTGCTGTCAAGTGGCTGCACCAAAGCTTGCGGGAAGAACAGCCCATTGCTCAAAAAGCCTCCAACAAGTCCGGGTCGCACGGGGCTGAGCCAGTTTGATGCATTCAGCTTGAGAAAGGCCAGGCGAAAGACATCCTGACAAGGCTGCTTGATATGTTCTGCAACGCCTTTGGAAAGGAACGCGTGCCGAGGTTTCTCCTCACTTTTGACACCTCTCCATCAGACATGAACCAAGCATACATGCCAATACATGCTCCTGTGACGCGCCGGTCCTTGTACCCGTGGAGGACGCGAGTGAAAAAGTCCCGTGATGCCAGGTAGTTAGCCAAGCAAATGGGCTTCCAGTGCCTTTCCTGCAAGCGAAGAAGCCGCAGTTGCTCCCGAAACTCTGTGATACGAAGATGAAGTTCTTCGTCCGAAACGTCTTGGAGCTCTAAGTGTTGGCGCAGACAGTACGCAAGGTGCATGGAGCGGATGCACGGATGAAGCAGCGGAACAGTCCCGATCGATCAGGAAGTGGCCGGTCTCGTGCTCCTGCGCATACTGCCTCAGAAGGCGGCGAAGCAACGACCATGGCAGAGTCTGCACTGCAGCCTGGCCGCATGTCCGAGGCGTTGTGCTTCAATTGCAGCAGCCTAAGATGAAGATCGGCAGAACTAAAGGGGAAACGTGTCATCGACCATAGCCATACCGCAGGCCTCGCTTGGACCCAGAAGCAGCAAATCTCAGTGCTGGATCATCATGGTTACACCACAGTCCGAACCTGTCGCAAGCAAGGGCGCTTCAAAGCCACATGACCCGGCCACGAGCTTTCTCCCCACAGTGGGCAGTCGTAGGACCAGTGGTCCTGCAAGAAAGGGATCTGCTGAGACTCTGAGAACAATCATCCGCCTCCCCCGGTACGAAGCATTGCAATCGCTGTCTATGCAGGGAGCCACCTAGACGGCATGTACTTGATGTACAAGAGTGTTCAATCTGTTCAATTTCGTTGCAATCGCTTGCAAGTAGGCGAGGTCTTGCATCCCAGATGTGACACGACATGCTGGCCGCATGTAACCAGACCCTTCTCGGGTGTGCATGTGGGCTGAGCCGCGAAGTGCCCACTGTCTTTAAACCCAGCAATCTCCGAGCACGCATCTGCTATGCCAACTTGCAACTGCGGCGCAACAGCGGAACCCTCGTGTTTGTGTTGTCAGATAGTATCTTGCATCCAGGGCAGCCGCGAAATCAGATATACGTTTCCGTAACCCGTGGAGCAAAGACTGAGCTAGTGAGGCAGCAAAGGCCAAAGGAAGCCAGATCAAGTAGAGTGCAGCCAAGCTTCCGGCCAAAACAGCGCACCGGTACCTCGCGGCTTCGACGTGGTTTCCACGGGTTTTTCTGCGCCGCGAGCCGCAGCAATGTGCTTTCGCTGGGTATCGCCGAGGTGCTCTGATATTGAGGTGAATCGAAGAGCTCCTCTGGTCTGTACAGCAGCGTGATGTCGGTATCAAGCCACAAAATTTCCCGGAAGGAGGATGCCATAATGGACCTTGGAGTCTTCGAGGCTTGCTTTCAAGCCTGCCTTGTGCTGCAAGCGTCTGTTTTGACGGAGCAGGAGGAACACTGCACTTCTTGAGTGGGAAACTTGGACAAGTTAGTGGCTGAGTTCATAAGCCCCCAAAAGTGTACACTTTTGGTTTTGTAGTGGGTAGTATTATCCAAAAAGGTGTAAAAAGTGTTTCCACCCCGCTACTAAGACAACTTGTAGTGCAAACTGGCGGCGGCAGAACGGTCTCAAACTGGCGGTAAACCCCCGGTACCTGCTTCAAGTTCAAGTGTTGCCCATCACAAAGACAGACGAGCGAGCGAGAGGGCGAAAGCTAGCTAGCGAAGGGACGGAGCCCAAACCAAAGCTCTCAGAGTAACAAGCGACATACGAGTACCTGCCTGAAGCTGGCGACATTCCGCACCACGCGAGGCCAAGGCTTCGCAGTGAGCAGGTTCTAGTTCGAAGGCATGCCAGAACCTGGATTGAGACCGAGGTCTTCCGACGACGAAGCGTCTCCAAGTCGGAGATTGTGCTCGAATTTTTCCCTCCTACCTAGCAAGGACGAAGCCCGCATTGCAAGGAATCTTGGTTGGACAGTCGAAAACAGCTAAGCTTTCCTAGCCAATTATGTGCTCCGCGGTGTAGAGTACATTGATGACTCTCCACTCAGAGCAAGCAGTCCGCTCTTCTTCTGTTTTACAACAGAGCCAAAGCTGAAGTCAGTTTTGCACAAAGGCCTATGGCCACGTCCTCTCGTTTGTTACTTCTCTGGTCACGCACCCACTAGCTTTTAAACGTACATTTGCCGCACACAGCCCCGATGCTGCTTGACATCTGCCTGACACTCCAGCATCAACAACTTCTGACCGAACAAGACCGCTTGCAATACAGAGCCATTTGCGAGCGGCAAGCTCCACGGGCATGCCAGACTTAAGCTCCGTGCGGAGCACCTCCAAGTTTGCCAAGGCCTCACCGTGGCGGCCGAGAACTGGCAACGACGACTACACAAATGTGCCCAAGCACAACGACCGTCAGCGGCACCTGCTAATCAAGCATTCCAACACATCCAACACCACCCCAGCCTGTAGCACGTGCATGGGACCTCCGCTCATGACAATCCCTCTGCCTTCGAATGAACCTGGACAGGGCAGGCAAGATGGCGAAGGCTCCCTTCCAACGGCCAACAAATTCCAGCCCGTTCTCAGGCCCCAGTCCGGACGAATCTCTCGACACTCTTGCCCCCACAAAGTCTGATAGCTTGTGCATCAGCGCCTGGCTTCGGTGCGGGAGCCTTTTGCAGCTCCTTTCGACACGACACTGGAAAGCCCGTCGCCGACTGCTTGTGTGCCCCGTGGCTTTCAAGCTCGGCTTAGAGATCGGCACGGTGATCTAGGAACATCGCAGACAGACTTCGGGACACAGCAGCACGTCCAGCCTGCAAGAAGCTCCGGAGGGCTTCAGCCTCTGCCGGCAAATAGTGCAAGCACCTTAGTTGTCAACAGAACGTGGAGGCTAGGTTCTGCTTGTCGAACCACGACTAACTTCAAGGCAGGCGACTGGTCACCTTTCAATTTATGACCTTGGTTGCAAGAGAACACCAAGCCCAGAGACAGGAGCACACATCCCGCACAGACTCGATGTCCAGTATCGCTGTTCAACATCACGCCTCGATGCCTTAGTGAGTCTGCCTGATTGCGTGCCGGGTCGCTGCAAACTGTGGCAGCGTCTGCTTCACTGCTTGTTTCTCCTTCGCCGGCATGGCCAAGGGCAAGGAGACAGAGCCTGCCGGAGACTGTGAAACTGCTGTTAATGCAGGAGCAGCTCACCACAGTACTTCTGTCGCCAAGGCCAAGGCCCCACAGGCAAAGTTCGAAGCCGACCGCTGGAGCTTCTCGGCATCAGCCACGAGATCAGAAGCACCAGGAGCTACCATGAGCTCCAGGCAGAGCTGAGTGGCTCGCATGCCCATGGCAGGACATGCCGGCTGCCAATGTACGAATCGAGCCAGGTCTGTGGCACACTGCTGCTAGCGGGAGGCAAGTTGTTGCAGGTACCTTCGTGAGCTTCTGGCAAACAGCTTCTTTGGATTTCGGGTGTTGCCCAGACCAAAACGGGGGGATGCTTGGAAGTGCTTAAAGTAGCCCAGTGATCGAAGGCTCGTGTTGCCGGACGGCGCAAATCTTTTTCGATCTTCGTCCGGGATGACAGCCGCCATCGGAGAAGTGCTGATCTCACCCGTGTGCTTCTTCGGTGAAACACGGGAGGTCTCTTGGAGCGTGCACTGAGAAAAGCTTGAGCTCACGGGTCTGCGATGCGTCGAGCAAGACGCAGGAGCCCGCCGAGCAGTTACCGTAGTCGTTCTGTTGTCCTCCTCGAGTCGCCGTCTCGTGCCAGGCGACATCCAGCGCATCCTGCGGACGAAAGTCCGCTCCTTCCAAGCCGGCAGATCACCGCCCATCTTCCACTGTCTTCCACGTCGCGCGGTTGATCACCGCTGGATCCAAGCGGCGAAGCCGTTGTGCTAGGAGCCGCTGGGGCTCTAGTCGAGCCGCATCAACCACCGTCCTTGTGTTTGGAACACGAGGATTCCGGCATCCTTCAGTGAGGTCTTGGACCACAGCAGCGATCCTCTGTAAATTTGGAATCAAAACAAATGTCGCCTCAGGTGCTGGAGCGTCGGCTGATTCATTGCCCATTCAACAAGTCTTAGATGCCTAAATGGAGTTGGCGTGAATAGACGATGCCGTGTTGAGACGAGGGGCGCAGTATGCTGCCTATATCTGGCTCGCAGCAGTTTCGGCCTTGGCCACGAGTTCACGAATAATCGAATCTCCTCTGCAAAGCTCATTGAACTCTGAGCCGTGCACACGATGTGTACCTAAGAGCATGAAAGAAGCGCGTGGAGCTTTTCTGGAGCGTATGTAGCAAGCTGGAAAGGCTTCTCTTGTCTCTCATCCTCTCTTTCTGCGCTCCCTGAGAGCCTCTCGCACCGCACCGGCAATGAACAGCGCTATAGAAAGCTATCCTTGCCTCCTACTTCGCACGGACGAGCCTGCACAGGCTATAGACCTGAGCCCTGTCTGCATGTAATGAAGACTACAGCAATCTCTTTGAGGCAGGCGTCCCTTCCATGGTCATACTCGGTCTTACGAACGTACCATCAGGAAGCTGCTCTGGCCAGGCGTTTCCTGGATGTGGATTTGAAGCTCAGCCCAGGATGCATTGCCGTTTGAGTATCACAGGGGCATACATGTTTTAAGGAAGGGCAGATGGTCCTACGAGGCAAGGGGTCCTGTGGAGCTTAGCGAAAGTTGTGACGAACCTTTTAATCAGCATTATTGCTGTCAGACACATTCGTCAGTGACGGTGGGCTTCGAGCATCTGTCACAAAGCAGGCACCCCACAGTGCTGCCGAAGCACGAATACTCCAACAGTTCGTGTCCAGTGGAATACATCCTGAAGCATGGCGTCAGGATGCGACACGGTTCTCGGGTTCAACGGCAATGCCGCAGCTACAACAGCCGAAGGAGGCAATATCTCTGCCAGGAAGCTTTGGATGGATGCAGGGAATTTTGCCACCTGCGCTCGCAATAGCACACAGGGACCAGGCATCTGGAACTGTGCGACACGTCCATCCGAGCTGGCAGCTCCAAGCATAAAGCGATCACGCGAAACACTTGTTCACATACCCTTGCCTGCCTGCTCTGGCTTCAAGGAGAAGACTCCAGGATATTGCCGCCGGCCGCTTTCCCCAGCAAAGATCTGCAGATGCTGTAGCCTTGGATACCCTGCCATGATCAAAACCGAACTTATATGGCCCGCTTGTGAGCTGCAAAAGCCTACACTACACTCCATGATGCGATGAAGAAGCTCCAAAGGCCACAGTGCTTTTCCTTTGGATCCCAGGCAATATTCCTAAGCGCCGTTGGCTGTCCCTCTATTCTTCACAGCCAGGACATGTCGCGACTCTCTCTCTCTCTTCTTCTTCTCTCTGTCCGTTTCTTTGAAACATGTTTCGTTCACCGTTCACCTTTATTGGGAGTGTTAGGATTAACACGAGGCCTTCACACATGGGTCCGGACATTGCCCCAGGAAAGCCATCACCAATGGCCGTCTAATTGTCTATCTGTCCGTCTGTCAGTTTGTCTCTCTGTCTATCTATGCATCGATCAGCGCTGAGCATCGACAGAAGGCAGGAGCTTGCTGACAACGTCTTTGGCCGTTGCCGCCTGCTCCTTGACAAATGATGAACTTGGCGGTGCGTGCATCACGCTTAACCCATGTCTTCTACTTCCATCCGGCCAGATATGAAGTCTAGTTCGAAGCTCCAGCACCAAAAAAACCCGAGCCACCCGGCAACAAGCAACACGTCATTTCAGGTTTTCGGGGCGGCTAGGCTCCGGCAGAAGCTGTGAGCAGAGGACGGCCAGGGCAGTGTACCCGATTGGGCAGGTCTCCCAGTCGAACGGCTGCAGGACCGGCTGGCAGGTACCCTCGGTCACGAGAGGCAAATCTTTTTCAGTCCTGGTCAAACTCGTGCACTTCCCATGCTCCGGATACGCGCGCCTTATCAAGCAATCGCCGCGTCTTGGGATCCCCAGCCTGCTGCCAAACCTGACTCAGTCGCCGTTGCCGATGCACAAGATGAAAGTGAATCGTTTCGATGGCCGAGCGCCCCGCAGTGAGGATGTGCAGAATCATGTTGTCATCATAGTCGCATCCTGCCGGATTGACATTGATGGCTGTGTATGGTTCAGCTATCGTGAGCCAAGACACGGCAACTCTCCACCAAGGTTTTGAATGTCGAGGTAACCTTGGCGGTACCGAGGCTCACTCGGAGACGGGATCTACACTAGGTCCTCGAGATTCAATCAAGCAATGCAGCTACGGATGGTATGTGCAGGTGTGCTCTGTTGGGACAAACGTGGACCATGTGACACATGCGATCACACGACCTCGCAAGTGCTGCTCCAAACCGCGTTCTACCTGTAGGTTGCCCCACGATTGCTGATATCGGCGTTCGTTGCCTCATGACTGGGAGCGGTGCTTTGCTGCTGCGCTTCACTTCCAACTTGGCCTGCGATTCAGGAGACCTCCCAGAGACATGCAAGGAAACACCTCTCTTTCTGCATGACTGCAGGTCCAGCTAGGCACATGGCAAGAAAGGGAGAAGCCGGTCTCGTGCAATGTTGTATGCCTCAAAGGGCTCAGGAGACAAACTCTGTTCCCGCAAAACGAAACTATCACCGAGATCACTTCAGCCGAAGTGCAGCATCCCACACCTGTCCGGCCCGACTGATTCTTTCGGCCTGAGATTTCTGAGCATGACTTGCAAGTCTAGGAACAGTGCATGCAAGCCGGAAGCCGGAAAGAGAACCTCACGAGTCTCGCCTTTTGTCAGAAGGCTTCAATACTTGAAGCATGGTGAATTCCCACCAGCATGGCCCTTGCACGCTAATACAGCTTGACGCTTTGCTCATTCAAGCCGGTAGTTTTCTGAAACCCCCATCATGATAGCGTGGCTCGCCGTTGAAGGCGGGGCACTAGTTGGAGGTCCGTCTCACCAACCTGCCACAAGGTCCTGTCCGCCTCCTTCAGCACGTCAAAAGGCGTCAGCTGATAGGAGATACACCTTCCCATCCTGACTTCAAGTTTCAAATCATGTACGAGCTTCTTCCTGCTTTGCTCATCTCGTAGGACGCCATCAAAACCGAGCAAAAAACAGTTGGATGCCGAAGAGGAGCGGTGTGTCAAAGGTCAGAATATCCATCCAAATGTTGCCGGGGACTTTCCTTTTCTGCACGCTTGGCTGATGATCTCACGCAACGGGTTTGAGGAGTTGAGAGGCTGCATGGCTTTTGCATGGGTTCGCGGCGGAGCCCAGAGGGAAAAACTCTCACATTGACGATGACAGGAGTACTACCGGTACAGTATCGGGACGGATCTCTGGTTCAGCGCAGTGTGGCAGTGGGTCACGCCACCCGTTCCGCTGGCAAGCGAGAAGCGAGGAGCTACAAGTATCTCTGTTCTGCACCATCGTGCACGGCTCAAGCAGGCAACGGGCGGAGGCGCTCTATGCCGAGCCAACTGCAGCAAAGGGTCTTCTGATGAATGTACAAGGGAATATGCCGACCATGCGGGCCTGTTCCGAAAAGATCTCCAGCCGGCCAAAACCTGGGGATGGCCACGAAAGCAACGGAAAACCATTTCTTGCTCCGAAAATCAGAGTTTGCTTTCTCTCCTGACAGGCGGCTGCACCAAAGCTGCCGGGAAGAAAAGCCCGTTGTGCAAGAAACCTCCAACAAGTCCGGGACGTACCGGGCTCAGCCAGTTTGATGCATTCAGCTTTAGAAAGGCCAAACGGAAGACATCCTGACAGGAGGCCAGTTCTCGTAGCTGACGAGGCGATTCCAAAAGCTTGACGCTGCGACGCTTCGGTCCTTGTATCCATGGAGCACGCGCGTGAAGAAATCCCGTGATGCCATGTAGTTGGCCAAGCAAATGGGCTTCCAGTGTCTCTCCTGCAACGTCCACTGCTCCGAAGCTTTTCCGAGTGTTTGGACATATCTTGCGATGTGCACATGTGCCTAGTCTGACTCGGAGTGTCGAAGAGAAGGCCATTGCAGTTTAAGCACACCCACATCCTCAACAACATGAGGCAGCAGGAAGGGTCCCGATCGATCAGGAAGTGCCCAGTCTCGTGCTCTTGGGCATACTGCCTCAGAATGTGTCTTACTGCAGGTCGTGTTTGATGCGACTGACAGCTCAAACGTGCTCTGTCATTGTAACACCTTACCTCTGTCGACCATAACCGGTAACCCGCAACCCAAAGTGCCGAAGACTGCTCAAGCGTGCTGCAGCCTGGCCGCATGTCCGAGGCGTTGTGCTTCAATTGCAGCAGCCTAAGATGAGAACCAGCAGAAGTGATGGGGAAAGATCGTATCGACTCGGGCCTCGCATGCAGAGGCGCTCCGAGATTAGAAACAGGACTGATAGCCGATGATAGCCGTGGAGGCCTCTGCCGGTGCCTGCAAGATCCTGCAAGCCCAAAGCCCGGGCCCCCAAAACTGCACTGAGCAAGGGAACTTCAGGGCCACATGACCCGGCCACGAACTTTGCCCCCACGGCCGGCAATCGAAGGACCAGTGGTCCTGCGAAGCATCACAGCATCTGACTTAATCTCCGGGGCACACGTGAGCAACTAGCAGGGCTTGCAGTGCAAAGTGGCTGCGGTGGTATGGTACAATCAGCACTAACTCATTTTGCCTCTGTGCCAGAGACACAACCAGAGTAACTGAAAACCCAGTGGAAGACATGTATAGTTCCCTCATGTTCGTTCTTAACAGGGTCAGTGCGGCCAAGCTTCCGGCCAAAACAGCGCGCCAGTACCTCGAGGTCTCGACAGGTTTTTCTGCACCGAGTGCCGCAGCAATGTGCAAAAAGGGGTGTTGCGGCGTTGCGCTTTTCGCAGTCTTGAACTCGAGTCTGTGTTTGGGTGCTTCAGCTTGCCCGAGTTTGCGAAATGTCGCCTGATGTAGCCGAGGTGCTTTGATATTGAGGTGACTCGAAGAGCTCCTCTGGTCTGTACAGCAGCGTGATGTCGGTATCAAGCCACAAAATTTCCCGGAAAGAGGATGCCATGATGGACCTTGGAGGCTTGCTTGTGAACCTGCCTCGTGCTGCACAGAGAAACACTCCCGAGTGCGAATCGGGCAGGCCTATCACCTGTAGTGCGAACGAGCAGCGGGAGAACGGTCTCAAACTGCCTGTACACCCCCGGTACCTGCTTCAAGGCCCAGCACTGCAGCAGCTGCAGGAATTAAGTAAACAGCAAGAGAGAAAGAGAGGGAGCGAGCAAGCACTTCTCTTCAGCTCCTAGCCTTTCAGAACGCAACTTGCAGTGCTACATGTGGCCAGTGCCTGAAGCTGCCGGCATTTGGCACCGCGCGTGGCTAAAGCTTGGCAGTGGATGGGTTCCAGCTCAAAAGCATGCCAGAACCTGCAACACATCTTCGGCTTTCAGAGGGCGAGCTGCCAGAGCAAGCACTTAAGCGTCAGCACCTCTTAGTGAACATCTCCGAACCGTTAACCTATTCTGAAGCAAGAGAGCAGCTAACATCATATTTACTTCGTCAAGAAACCATTTTTGGATTTGGAGCCGAACCATGACTTGCCGGGTTCTTGCGATGAAGGGTTCGGTGTCAAACCGCCATTCTGCTCGAAGCGCAATCTCTAAGCTGCCCTCCAGGTCCAAGTCTCTGCAACCCCCCGCAACTCCAAGCTCGCACACTGCAACGCTATTTGCAAGCGGCAGGCTCCACGGGCATGGCGGACTTGAGCTCCGTGCGGAGCACCTCCAGGTTCGCCAGGGCCTGAGGGTGGCAAAGACGACTCCACAAATCACAAGACCTTTGCAGCCAATGGGAAATGCCGATGACAAGAACTGGCGAAGGCAAGCAAAGTGCTAAGCGAGTGTTCCACTGAACCCCAGCCTGTAGCACGTGCATGGGACCTCCGCTCATGACAATCCCTCTGCCTTCGAAGGAACCTGGACGGGGCAGGAATCAAGTCTGTTCGTGCACCTCTTGGCCAACAATTCCACATTGTCAAAGGCCATCGACTATTGACAAATCCTCACACATCATGTTGGATCTGGGCTCTCCCCATCTTTTCTTAGAAAATGTGTTAGCTCGTGTACATCACGGCCTGGCTGTGGCACGGGAGCATTCTGCAGCTCCTTTCCAAAGTGCCGGGGACAAAGTCGTGAATGCAAATTTCTTTTGGAGACACTTCGCGGTCTAAAGACAGAGACGCACACACAGATCACGGCGCATCCAGCCTTCAAGAAATTCTTTAGAGCTTCGGCCTCCGTCGGCAAATGCCGAAGACACCTCGCGGCAAAGTATGTGGCAACAGCCCAGTGACCCAGTGCAGGCATACATCCCGCGTTCCCGAATTGGAGGCTAGCGACTCCTCCTGTTTCATGAAGTGGCCTCGGCTGAAGCCGAGGCGAACGTCTGTCTGTAAAAAACTCCCCTTTTGAGGCCAGGCCAAGGCGGCCAAGTCGCTACAAAAGACGTCCTCCTCCTCCTCCGTCTCTGAAAAAACTTCTCCCATGGCCAGGGCCCCCCCAGACAAGGCCCACAGCCTGCCCACAGCGGAGACAGCAAAGCGCAGTCACAGAACAAAAAAGAGAAAACCCGCCGGGACGATTTATCAGCCGGGCTTGTTGCAGCTGCACATCCGGGTTGAGGCCAAATGCAGCAAAGCAACAACGGGATCACAGCCTTCTTTGAGGAATGGATATGGCGAGCCAGCGGACAGCTGCTCCAAGCCATTGCGAACTCCCAAGACTTTGCGAGCCTGTGACATCTACCAAAAAACCGACGCAGGTTTGTGTAGTTGAGCTGTGTGTGATGTCCCATCTCTAAAGAGCACCCGGCAGGAACCCTGACACATGCGTTCGCATCAATCTGAAATCCACTTTGGCGAACTTCGATATTTCCTTGGGGCATCAACTCCCCGAAGACATTGACATGTTAGAAGCCAAACTCCCAATTGAACATGGGCTCCAGTCCCAAAGCATGTCTGCTGTTGATCTTTCGACTTTGGTGCTTGACTCAGGCACAGCGCGTGACCAAACAGCTTGGCCCAAACTGGTTTCAACGTTGAAGTCTCATAACGACGCCAGGTACCCGTCGCCCGATAGGTTTGTGGAGATGCTACTAACTTGACTGAGACACTTGCTTGGGTCGCATGTGCATTGCATTGTCAAAGGCTCAGCGAGAGAGAAAAGGTAAACAGGTGATTCAACTTCCCAAGTCCCCACCAAGCAAAAATGGGTCTTCGGCATGAGGTATATAGGCCGAAGACTGATCGCGCTGACCCCAAGGAGTCAGCATGAAATATCCCAAAGTGAAACATGGAGCTGCTCAGCCAAATATATCGGTTGAAGCGAGGCGTTCTTCAAAGATCTGCTTATTCGTCATTTAGCGGGAGTTCGCAAAGCGCTTCAGCCTAGCCTAAGCGTGCCCTCGATACACAAAGTACGTAAGAAGTCGAAATAAACGCGGAAGAATCACTGCGATTACGTCGGCGAGAATCTGCTTTTGGTGGGAATGGAGATGTCCTTGGGGCCTTCGAGCATCTCGTACACCCTGCTCTCTGCCTTCTTTTCGCTTACTCTTGGCTCGTCTCTCCGGCCAAGCAGTGCCAGCTTCTCAGAGACCAGGTCCAGAGCCGCCTACACATCGAGAAGCAAGTGCTCCATAGAGGGGAACAGGCAGCACCAACTCCAAGATCATACAAGAAAGTCAGGGCCGTCCTTGGCAACCTGAACGTGGTGCTCCAACATGCTTTTGCTGATCTGCTGCAGGTTCATCGTGACTGCTTGCACGATGAGGCCCGGCAGCGTTGCAAAGCCTCGTGCAAGTCTCTATGTGTGTGTGTTCCGGCTAGCCATTGGCACAAGAATAATCCACAAGTCCCCAAGACTTCCCCTGCAGGCCGACAGCCCTTCCGTAAGTCCTCGGCCCAAGCCTGAGCAAAAGCCAAGCTGCGCTGGATGTGCGGCAGCTGCTCCCAATCCGCAAACTGTACCCAGTAGCCAATAACGTCTGGCGTCGCATTGAACGAGTTCCACCAAGGTGGAAATGGATGCCTCGCGGCTCGGGAATGGGTTGAGAAACTCAAAGCATGCGGTGAGAATTTTGGAATTGGGATGCATTGTGCGAGGCCATCTGCAAGTTGCAAAGATTAGAGGTCTCCCAGTCTTCTCACACAAACGCACCTTGGTGATGAGCTTCCGTCTGCGTCAAGCCCAACCTTCGTAGACTTGTAGCATGTGCTTATGTCCAGCACCACGAAACAAACACATCTTCTCGCAATTGAACGGGCGGGGCTCGAAGAAAACAGCGTTGCAGTCTGGCGACAACCCAGTTCTGATTAGGAACTTGGACATCAACTTGGGTGCCAGGCGGCTGCGCTTGCCCCGTAGGAAGCGTACCCCCAGTTCGACATCCGTTGTGCTCGGAACAGGCTGGCAGAATCAGGCATGAGCAACGGGATCGCCATTCCTTGGCTGAAGAAGACATGATGGCAACTGGGCACCGTGTGCTGCGCAGTTACTTTTGCTCGGTAAGCAGTGGTTAGTAGCAGTCGTAGTCGTCGTGGTGGTGGTAGAGGTAGTGGCGGTGGTAGTAGTAGGAGGACACTGGCCGAAAGGTCGTGGTCTCGTTTCGTCTTATGACGCATGTTGGGCGGATGATGGCCGAGTAGCGGTAGGCCTCGTGGAAAGTGCGCTGGTGCAAGTCATTTGGCCAAAGGATGGCAGCATCAAAGCCTTAGTGGAAGTGTGGCACCATGAATGATGAACAGTACCAGCTGCCGCGCCGAACATGAGCACTGCACTGGACACTGGTAAGCCTGGACGGGAGGGTCAAGTTGGCGTGGGAGGGCAGTACGAGTGTTGTCACTTCGGCACTCGATGCTTTGCAGTACACGAAACTGAAGTACGCGGTGGCCGACATCAATCACTCTTACTTAAGTAAGCCAAATGCAACCTGCCGGCTGGCCAACTGCTGCAGGGAAAGCCATTGCTCGTCAAACTGATTGTCCTTGCCGAGGAAGACCACCTTGCAACCCCTCAAATTATTGAACCCTTCCGGAGAATGCGCAAAGTGCGTCACAAACAGATCGGCTGATCCTGGACCGGTCGAGCCTCCAAGGGGTATCTGGGGAAATTGATGGACACAATCTCTCGCAGCAGCGACCGTAAGAGCTCGCCCCTCAGGGACACGAAGAAGCGGGACCTGCAGACTCAGTGTGAGTGGGGCGTGTTTGTGGGAAACATGTGGCAGCCGCACGTACGATGTGGCAAGGCATCCAGATCAGCCTACACAGGAATTCTTGCGCGACCATACATCGCCGGCAACTACGAGCTGCAAGGAAGACGAGTTCGGCAGTTTCTCAAACGAGCATTGAAGCGGTTTTGCAACAGCTCTCTCCTTGTAGGAGCGTTTAGATGCAGACGAAGCCTCTACGGAGGTGTGTTGTGCGGGGTGTCAAACGATCGACAGGCAGTCCGATGGTGTGAGTGGTGCATCGGCAAATCGACCCTGTGCAAACGCGGTGCTTCAACAGGACTAAGTGCTGTGAAGAGAAACTCATGCTCTCCTTATCATGCACAGGCTCCACGCTGCCGTGAATGCTGAGCTGGGGATAGCTGGGGTAATGATGGGATCAACAAGCACCTCCACAGCCATCCATTTTGTTTCTGAAGCAATGGATTTGTTAGATGCCAGCACACATGACGATTGCACGTGTACGAAACGAAAGCACTTGTGCAATTTCCTGTGAAGAAGAATTCTGTGGGCATCACACTGCCCTGCATCCCTTTTTGCACCAATGGGTCCGGAAATATCCGGAACATATGAATCACATGACGACGTGTGACGACCATGATGCGCCTTAGGACCACTGCGCGACGCGTCGACCCAGGCTGGCCGCCCTGCCAACTCCCTGCCGTCGTGTAGAGCCCGAGCGGTGGCACCCAAGGAACTTCCACTCTCACCTGCCCGATGTGGTGTGCTATCACGACATGCGAGGCTCGCTTCAAGTTGGCAGTGCTGAGGATAAACAGCATCAGTCAGGCTTTGCAATCCGGTCTCATCTTCTGACATTGTCAAATGTCAACCATCTTCACAATTTCTATTTGCAGCACACCCATTTGGCAAGTCCACTTGACGGCTCAGCCTGGTGTCGGACCTGCTCGGCCAGAAAGCGCCCCTCTGCCATAAAGACCAGATTCCGATTGCTGAGAAGGAGGTTGCGGGCGAGCTGCAAATACCTCCAAACAAGACGGTTGCCTGTGAGTCACGACGGACACGTTCAGCCTTCTAGAGCCCTTATCGAAACAAATTCAGTCTTCGTAGCACCGCCGAATACAAAAGACCCCAGCTTGCCTCTGTGCCAAATGCGAAGTGCCAAAGTGCCGCAGATTGGTGTACCATGCGTCGCGATCGCAATTTTTACAATGCAGACCATAGAGCAGCGTTGACGATGCATGTACGAACATCGGCTTCGGAAGGACCTGCAGGCACGAATTCAAGATCTGACCGGCGCACAAGACCGTCGCGTGCGCAAATGCAGAAACACCTGCCTGATCCTGCATGCAATATGTTCAATCACTTTCTGACTCTTTCCCGTAAACGCGTCAGTGGCGTTACTGTTGGCACTTCTCGCCTCTGCCATGAAGAGGCACAGCAGCGTTGGGTGCGAGCAAACCACAAGGTCTGCCAGCTGTAGCCTGCCGGTGCGAGTCAAATGAACTACGTATGCAGTGGATCGTCTGGTGGCACATCCTGAGTGACGGTATGTAGAGCTTCACGCGGCTTCTTCTGCTCGCCGTTCCACCTTCCTTCATCTACCCTCCGGAGTGAAATCTGGCCTGCCTCGAGTCCCTTGCGCTTGCCTCTGCCAGGGAATGGCGCCTGACCCGCAAAACGCCACACTCTTTCCACTTTTGCAGCCAGCTCGTCCCTAGATACTCCATCTGGGATCTAAACCGTGGGTTGAACGGAACGGATGTGCTTGCAATACCTGCACCTTCAAGCAGCACGACCTGCTGAAAGCAGCTACTTGTAGGAGACATGGTGAAGTACAGGAACAAACCCTCCACCCTAGTCCCCGAGCACAGACAATTTCCGGCAACTGAATCTTGCGGCTGAATTTCTCCCTGCCTCTCGTCCAAATCCCAAGGAAGCTCGTCAAGCGACTCTGGATGGATGATTCCATCCAGCCACTCTGCGACCGGGTCGGCGACATCCTTAGGCCACAAGACAACCTTAATAGTCTCGTAGCGTACAGTTATCATGCGCAACCGATCAGTTTGGCCATCTTCGAAGCAACGTGCTCCAACTCATGTTGCAGACTTGCGACCTCTTGTGGACCACAACCCGACCCGAGCAACTCACAGCGCTGTCGGCACTGATGTCCTGATGACTAACTAGAGAAGGGTGTCCCCACAGCATCGTGGCAGTCCGCACCGAGACACCTAACAGCATCTCATCCGTTCATTGTCATCCACACGTCGTTCATCCCTCCATCCATCCATTGATCCCCCTGTCCATCCCTTCATCACCCACACATCCATCCACACTCACCCGCCCACCCGCCACCCAGCCTTCCGGCCGTCCATTCGTCTGTTTGTGCGTCCGTCCATCCGTGCATTCATCCGTGCATCCATCCATCCATCCATCCCTCCATCCACGCATCCATGAGTTCATTTATCCACAACCGCCCGCCATTTATGCAACCCCATGCAACCCCCGTAAATCCTTCTAGAAAGCCTACTACAAAACGCCCCTTTAAACTTCTCCTGGAGCCCTTCCATGAGCGCGCCTGCAAAGCCTCCTACACACCTCTCATCACCTCGCCCTAAACTCTTCTATAACCTCTTTCCTGACCAGTGTAGATCCCCAAACCGTGATACCAGCCACGACCACCGGGCCACCACGACGACCATTGATCAGGACCACCACGACGACCATCACCGAGCACAACACCGAACGACAGGACACGGCCGAAATGTTTCTCCACAAGTGCTGCTGGCCGGATTCAGGAGCACGGCCAACATGCTTCTAAGGACCACGGCCACGGCCAGGATGCCTTCCCCCAAGTACCGGCGATTCAGAATGTACACGATGCTTTCCGCCAACATCTCGTCTTCAATCTAAGAGACAACCTCACATTCTAAGAGACAACCTCACATCAACATCATCACATCATCGCATCATGCCATCCGTACAACCTCCACGCACACAACAAAGTTCGCCATGCTTCTGTAAATAACTGAGATCGTGCTTTTCAAGACGAACAGTTGCCGGCCTTGCCCGGTGTGCTTTGGGCAGAAGCGACCAAGAAAATCTCCTTGGGAAGGTTCCGCGCATCTCCGCTTCATGCGAGAGATTCCCCAATCAAACTAACAGAGAAATGCCGACGTTGCAGTCCAGATGACGTTGGATCTGGAGGTCCCCCAGAACAAGTTCGAGGCTTCTCTGGACCATCAAAACGGCATCAAAGGTGGCCGTTAGATGGTCCCCTGCCAGTGCTGAAGTAATGACAGTCGGTAGGTGCTAAAGCTAAAACAAAGGAGCCTATTCCGCATAGCCGCACTGGCGCAGCGTTTGGGAAGAGGAGCTGCAAAGAGTCGGGGTGACTCGACTCCCAGCGACCTGCCAAGGGCGCGCGACAGCACATGTCATAGTACAGGATGCTTGCTTGACCGGTTCAACATGGTTCTGCCGAAGCCTGGCATGCTGACAGGTTCGCGCCGATGAGTGAGGCTCCTCGGCAGAGGCACAGTGAAACCCCTTCATGTAATCTGCTGGTTCTGCTTACTGCGACAGCTTAGAAGTCGCAGAGGGGAGCGAGCGTGCTTGAACATCCAGGTCAAAAGCTTTTCATGGCTTGCATTCCACGTCGATCCGCAAATGTCTGACACGGGGTGCAAAGGACTTGATACGCTGAATGCCGGTGACTGCAGCTTGCCATGCTGGCCCTCGTATTCTCTGCAACAGCTCTTGCACGTCTTTGGCCACCAGCTCAGCCGTGGCCGCCTCTGCGTCCACGGCAGCATTCCAGTGCACGTGCAGCATGCCACCAGTGGGGTGCAGGGCTGTCACGGCAACGGGAAAGCCGTCACGGCTGTACGGAATCAAACCCAGAATGACACGGTGACATGTGTCGCGAGTCTCGTCGATGACCTCTGGTCGACGGTTGTCTCCTGGTAGGACCTTGCAGCGAGCAGAGACCAGGTCGCCAAGCAAGTGCAAACCCTCTCGAAGACCAGCAAGGGCATCTGGATTCCACTCGCATGCAACAACCTTTGCCGCCCCGGCCACAAGAAGCGGCAGAGTCCAGAAACCAATTCCAGCATACATGTCGAGAATCGTCTGGCCCTCGACGGGCCAAGATGCCACGCGATCCTTTTCTGCAGCATTCCCTTCTGAAAACATACACTTCGTGATGTCAAACGAATACCGCACGCCTTTCGGTCCGGGTACCACTACCCAGCCACTCCCAGCGCCAGCCAATACCTGCACGTTACCTCCCCGAACTACGTCATCCACCCGAATTTCTTGTTGCCGACACAGAAGCCGAGCATTCACAGCTTTCCTGATGCACTCCCACAAACCGCCGCTGACTGCCTGCGTCTTTTGCTCAAAAGCCTCCCATTCTGCACCTGCAAAACTGCCACGTGGGAGGAGCGCTACATCCCCGCGCCATTGCAGTGCAGGTAGGCTCTGAGCATCCTTGAGCAAAGCCTCAAAAGATGCAGTGTCCCCATGTAGGTCTGGGCCCATCTCGAAAAGCTCCTGGAGAGCTTCCGCTATCTTTGCCTGCTCTGTGGCTACGGGGACCGCGCTCGCGCTTCCAGAAGGCTTGGTCTTTCTTGGGAGAACAGAGCTCTGTATAATGCGCAGCTCTCCACGGCGGGACCTCCATAGCTCGTTCAAGTTGGCAGCGACTGTTGGAGGGCGCTTCTTCTTCGGCAAAGATCCAGGGGGCTGGGAGACAGTTTCGGGCAATGCTTCCGCCACCTCCTCCTGAGCCGGAGGAATGTCGTCCGACACAGTGGTCCCGCCACGGCTGACATCCACTTCTTCTGCTTCGGCCTCAGAGATGGCCCGCAACTCTTCGACGGCCTCCTCAGTCAACGGAATTGCAACCGAGGGAGTGGCTTCCGCGTCCGGATCTTCATAGCTCTGCATCTTGCGAGAATCGTCCAACCAGCCTCGGGCTTCTAATGCCAACTTAACGGAGCGGGCGCATTCCTGTGGACAAACAAAGATCCATGGCTGTCCGTCCTCCGCGCCTTCGATGCCTCGGTCGTTCGCCACCACAGCCTCCCGCAAGTTCCTCCACAAGCGTGCCACCCGAGCGGCATTCTCGTCTAAGCGACTGTTGGCGATTGCTACTAAGGTCTCGAAGTAGCCGCCGTCCACAAGAAGACGTCCGTTCATCGCTAGTGGCACTTCCAGGCGGGTGGCCACAGTGCGGATTTGCACCATGACGCGCTTCCTTCCCAAGCTCACTCCACTCTCGCGGAACCCTGCATCTCTCGCAACCCCAAGGATCTGTTGAGCTGTAGCCGCATCAGCACACTCTGCATGAAGAACAAACGGTTCCAACAGCAGCGAGGTAAGCGTGCCCACGCCATTTGCGGCATTTTGTCGCGTGTCGAGGGCTTCACGAAGCTCCTGCCATGATCTCGTACTGTCCGATACGGTCTCATGGCTGGACAAGAGCCATTCTCCACCCTTCGAGTTGGATGCATCTGCAGAGCCATGGAAAATAGCGATGCGGCCACTGCAAGAGGATGTTGTCACAAGAGCCGGCTGCTGGTTCAGCCAATGGATGAAATCCACGATGGGTGCATCAATAGAACCTTTAGGACTCTTGTCCAACGAAGTGAGGATCTGGCGCTTCCGTGCGCAAAACTCCGCGTGGGTTGCCATGCCAAGTACGGGGCATGGGCCTAGGACCCTGAAAAAACAAACGGATGCTTTGAAAGCAATACTTGGTAATAATATGATGCACTTATATATGCTGCATGGATCCGCAGAACGACCGAGATGAAGGTGTTGGAGCGATTTCCAAGCATGAACCCATGAGATGCGAGAGCTACTGGCAAGTGAGTGAGCCATTTTCCAAACCGAGGGCATGTATCGTTGGGGGTTAATAATCTGATGGAAATTTGGCAACAAGCCTCCAGCTCATGCGGTGCCGTCAAAACAATTAGATCGAAGCGTTCTTGCTCTCAACATCTCTGTAGCCTCAGGTGCCGGCATGGGAAATCGGTGCCGCCGGAATGGCTGGCCCAAGTCCGCCTTCCTGGGGCACAGGAGTTTCGCAGAAGACCCGGGCCCGCTTACCTTGCTGCTTGCAGATAGGGCTCTGGGTTTCCAGATTTATGATGACGTCTTCCAGGGACACCGCCCAGCCCGTGTTCTCAAGGAAGCTAAACTCGACGCCACCTTTGCTGTTGGAGTCGCTGACCAGCGTATAAGCCTGTCCAGGGCATCAGGTACAACCGGATTCCGCCACTCCCACTTCTTACTCTTACATGTGAATTCCAAGTGCACGCCGCGGGGCCGTGTCCATGTCATTGAGGCCGACTATTGGCGCAAAGATGGTCTTACCATGTGCTTCGAACTTCTGCGGCTCCATGTCCAACATCTGCCGAGCTCGGAGGAAAGCTGCCGAAGTAAGGCCGAAGAGGCAAAATCCCTCCAAGTGGCCATCATGAGTGTACCTGTTTCTCACAAGTCACAGCCCTGGCTATCCGCGGTTCCGCTTAAAGCCTCAATCGTGAGGGCGAGGCGCTCATGCCGTAAACGGGCCATGAAGAGAGACCTCCCACGAATCAGGATCTCATCGTTTGTCACGATGTGGTGACTGATGGCAGTCGCCTCCACACGCTTTCGTGAGAGATGGGGTTCAATATGATCCAGCCAAGGGGATTTACACAAAAGCTTTCCGTTGACAGCTTGGCGGTGGCATTGCGGCATCCCATCTCGTCCTTGCCTCTGCCACCATGTCCGGGTCCAGTGGGAAGTTGCTGGCTGCCTGCAGGAGCACCTTAAAGGATTCGGAAGCCATGTGGAGCACCTACACCCGCCAATGCCTACCAGGGCCTACGGCCTACAGCTCGCTTTCTGGATTCGGAGCACCTGCTTTCGGAAGTGATCCCATGGAGCATCGAAGTCTGGGCCTTCACCTTGCGCCACAAAGACGCTGCTGTCAAATTGATGCTCTGATCGAAGTATGTGCATCTGGGGGGCAGTTCAGAAAGCATGGCGTGCGGAGCTCGCGCGCCGCGACCAGCCTCGCAGCAACTCAGACCATCTGATGTCTTCGCGAGGGGCACCACCAAGGGCAAACAAAAGTGGTCTGCACTGTCTGCTGCGGCAGTTGAGCTGAGACACGGGTCGGCCTCTGCAAAGCAGTGGTGAGCATTGGTTTGTGGCGTGGGTGGTGCGAGCAGTTCATCTGTCCTTATCTTCGGATCGAGACATGCAGCGGCAAAAGCTGAACACGGCTTTCATGGCCTGATACGGTGTGTAGCTACCAGCAGTCACCACGCCAATATCAACTTTCAGTGGGCTTCTTGCAAGCCGAAGTTTCGGGCGCTGGACCTCCACCGGCACTATTTCTCCAATCCCGCGATGGATGCGGAGCACCTCGCCACCCCGGACCTTAGACACCGAGGGACCAGATAGTAGATTATAGTATGTTTACTGTATTATACCATGTGAGGGCCAGTCTCCAAACTGTCTACTGACACTGCAAGGGCTGCATGGATGAATACACTTCACGGACAAGCTGGCTGGCAAACATTGAATGGACAAGGGGCTGCGCGAAATGTGGTGTTTCCCCATTCGTAGCCCCTTTCCAGCTGCTCTTGAATCCACTCCTGCGTTCATTTGGCGGACATTGTCATCCTAAATCAGATTTCCAACGCCAACACACGCGAATGTGTGCATGACCGAGGTGTGGCCTTCCGTCGGAGAGTCCACAACATGTTACGACTTCTTTTGCCACCTGCCTAGCTGATTGTCAATGCTGCCTCGAGGGCTGGCTACACCACCACAGATGTGGGAACTGCAATAAACGTCCCGGATCGACGGCCGAGATCAGGAGAGGACACATAAAGGCTTCTCAATCAGAGACATTCGCAGCTGGCTTCCCCCAAAACGCACTGTTTGGAATGAGGGGTGGGTCAACCAAGAGCGAAGTACTTGAGCTAGTCTGCATGTTTCCGTAACATTGCGTTTTCTGTTAGACACGGGGTTTTGTGTTCTGGGCAAGGTTTCGCTTGAGGGAGGGCTTTCCTGCTGGTCAGGGGCTTGCTGTTCGACATGGTCTTCATCCAGGTTTGGAGACGATCAAGTTCTGACTTTGCAATGGTTCGCATGCACTGTCTAAGGCTCTAAGTCTCTCCCTTCTGGGGCGAGGAGTCCTTGGCTTCGAGGCCAGTCATCTGAACGGTATCTTCATCAAAGGGTCGGGCCTCCCAAGCCGGAGATTCCACATGCCTCACCCTGAAGCATGCTGCCTTGCGCTTAAGCAGAAGCACCGGCTGCACGATCTTGTGCTGCTTCTGCTGCAATGTGGACGGTGACGCTCCCTCGCCTCATCTCTTGTTTTTAAACTGCGCAACACCGTATCCCCCCTTTTTGAACTTATAATCCTGTCAGTCCGCAAGCAGGATGTATCCACAATGTCTGACGCCTGCCATGGCCTCACTCCGACCAAGCGGCCAGGTTTCCAGGCAGGCAGAACGGCACCCGGCACATGTAGCAAAAGCGACCAAGCTCGTAGCTGATGGAAAACCTGAGCTGCCCTCCGGAGTTTAAGTTTTGCGTGACTTTTCGGCCGAACATGCCCGTGAATTTTGGCCAGGTGCGTCCTGTTCACCGGCACCCCCATCGTTAAAACCTCGGCTCTGCTTCGAGTGCACAGGAAATCTTGAGCACTGACCGTCATGAAAGCAATTCGTGAACGTGTGAAGAGTGCAGGCAACCTTGAGCAACCTCAACGTAGTCACCCGACATGAGCAGGCGGTTGAGAACCCAGCCGGCGCCTCCATCCAGAAATTCAGGCAACAGCAAATGCTTGCCAATGCTTGCTTAGAAGAACTTGAAGCGTGTCAACTGCTTTGGGAGGGTTGGCAAACCGCTCTTCGGCTCCTGGCCTCCTGGTAGATTAGTGTTGTAGATGGCGACCATTCGGGGACGTTGGGCTTCAAGCCTGTGATCCGAAAGGCACGGAGAGCTGCAGGATGCCCAAGACCCGGGCATGTCTGTCAAACATCCCACGACAAAGCAAAGCGAGTACCAGGAAATAACCCTCCGTCATTCTGTGCCTCACATATACAGGCAGACGTACACGTACACACACACACACACACACAAACACACAAACACACACACACACACACACACACACACACACACACACACACACACACACACACACACACACACGCGCGCACACACACACACGCGCGCACACACGCGCACACGCGCACACACACCCGCACCTCTACATCCTGTACATACGGACCCGAACGAACTGTCTACAAAAACCCTCGCAGTAGTGATCGCTTCGTTTACGCCCACGCTCCCGGCTACCATACTTGCATGGTTCATTATCGTGATTATTGCTAACACGTTGCACACGCCAGTCGTCTGCGAACTCCTGTCTGCATATGGCGAGCACGAAGGCTTGGGAGAAATCGCACGCCGTTCATGCGAGCAGTCCTTGTACCCCATCTCCACATCAGGGTCTAGAAGAACCAACCCCAAATCCTGAACAGGTTCGTCACTTCCGCACTGACAGCTGCCTTTTGATCTATTCGCCAGTAAGCCTGGCCTGGCCTCCACAGGTTGGCATACTGGCTGCAGGTAGCTCGAAGTGCTTCCAGGGATGAGAAAGGCAGTCACTTGCTTCCGATCCCCTTGGCGCATCTCTTGTTGCCAGCGGTGGCTGCGGAGATCCAGGGCGTGCACCGCAACATCGCTTTCTGCAAGCCTGCTCCTCACGGTCAGCAGCCTGTTGCAGGCTGCCCATGTGTCTGTTTTGCAGCATGAGTTCTTGCATGTCCCTGCCTGTCCAAATTCAGCTCGAAAGTCACCAGGCGACGGTCTGAGGCACTGCTCGGTCGCCGCCGCAGTCCGTCAGCAAGCAGAGCCGCGGTGTCTCCAAGTCCAGCGTAAAGGTCCAGCGTGAGTCCTCTAAGAGACTACAAGAGCAGGTTCTTTGCCGAGGGCTTTCTGCACTGTGAGCCTGTGCCCAGCATTGCGGCGCACCAAATGTTGCGTCCGAACATAGTCGTGCGACCAGCACCTGATGCAGTAAAAGCTCGAGTCCAGCACTGTGAAGCGAAGTCTTGCAATCTCGCACACAACTCCACCTGCTACCAGCAACGGTTCTGAAGGGACACACTTCAAGACTGTCACCTTTATCGACCGATGCTGGGATGCTGAAAGGTCTGTTGGCTGGCTCGGATCTACTCAACATCTGGCCAATGTCCAGCTTCGTGTCACTCGCTGAGCACAGATTCAACACCCTGTAGCAGCTGTTATAACAGCTGCGGCGCCGCCGAATTCGGAAGCAACTGGTATCTGCTGACAATGCCTTGCCGCCACATCGTCTTCCTGAAATGATTGGGCTTATGCGACTGAGGGTTGTGCAAAAGACATTTGATTCTGCATCCAATGCGGTCCTCCACCTGGTTTGCTGAACAGATTTCCGACGCACAGGTCTCCAAGGCTTCCTGCCAAGCCTGAACCACAGTTGGATCGCTTGCATCGCTCGCGATGCCCCAGGCGAGACCCAGGAGCACACTGACGCCCATGGCCGGTCATGGCGGGTTCATGCTGGACAAGGCTACGGCTCTGTCTTTCTTTCGCCAGGGCTATGGCGAAGGGGAAGTTCCCCTACGCCGCGCGCTAGCTCTGTCTCTCTCTCTCTCTCTCTCTCTCTCTCTCTCTCTCTCTCTCTCTCTCTCTCTCTCTCTCAAAAAGCCCTCCAAGAAGCCGAGCTATCCGAAACAAGCGGAAACTCCAAATAACTGCGACAAGTGGTGGAACATAGGTCTGAGCATGGCGAGCACGGCTTTGGACTTGAATCCGGTCTTCTTGCCATCTTCTGCCGGTTAGCTCACGCAGTGAAGGCACCATGCAGTTCTTTTCGTTACGTTCTCCAGCGGGCGAGGCTAAGCGACAGGAGGCGTGCATCCCAACGTGCGAGGTGCGAGCAATCTGTACATGCTCGACAAGACCTGCACTTGCAACCGCGTTGCTGAGATGCATTGGGCTACTGTCTCCCCATCTGGCAAGCATCACTACCTGCAGCCTGCATGCACTTTCAGGAGATGTGCAGTGGCAGCAGGCGTGTTCTGGATGTCTGTCTCGGAAGAAAGGCTCAGCTGTCCCGTGTTGTTTGCACATTGCGCCGCCTGCTGCTCTTCGCACTACTCGTGCAAAAGTCCTATCAAGATTGTCCTAAAGCCCAATGTCGAACAGCGAATTTGTGTGCAAGAGAAAGCCCGTCATAGATGGAGGGCTTGGTTGAACCCCCGTCAAGTCCCACACTGTTTCTGGCCGAAGGTTGACTGCCTGGACATCTGAATCCGGAATGCTGAGACACAAACTTTGAAGAAACCTTGGGCCTCTATTCAAGAAATGCCTGTCGCAGAGCGACTCAGGAGTGCGGCAGCAGAACCGAAGCTAAGGCCACGGAGCCCTTTGGTTTGTGGGACCTCGAACTCAAGATTCAAGACGACAGTCCAATACATGACATACCAAGCGCATATGCAGACGTCATCAGACATCCATGCGGAACACAAATAAGCTCTAGACGCAGCAAAAAACCAAGCAGCTTTGACGCCGCAGATCTAGGCAAGTTTCTCTGCTGAAGGCTGGGACTTCTGAGCTGTCAAGACATGCTGCCCCAGCTTGCGGACCGGCCGACATGTTTGCACACACTGCCTCAGATGCCATGTCTCAATCAGGGTTGTTCGGCAAAGGATTCGGACGCCTTGCAGAAGAAGTGGCGAGGGTCCGAACTGTTGACAGTTGGTGAAGCAATTTTGCCCTCGCAGAAACGGCACTGCACGCCATGTGAGTCAGGAGCCCATCTGTTACTTCTCATACTCTCACACTGTACTGGCACAACGACTATTAGACCCCTGTCGTTCACCATCATCATCCTCAACGCCACCACTGACTCATCACTTTCAACACAGTTCTCACGTCACCGCCCTCATCCTTCCGATCTTGCGGACTCTCCGGGGCACCCGAGCTGGTCTTCCGCAGCGCGCGCAGCGCTTGGGCTGGCGACCCGGCGAGGCAGCGCGGGGAGGCCGAGGCCTCGGATCCTGAGCAAACCACACCGAGTAAAGGAGAAACACCGAGGGGAAAGGAACCAACGAAACTCTAAAAACCGCATACAAAGCACCTCAATGCGCCATGAGCCATGCATGGTATAGCCATGCCAGCAATCTAGGGAGCGAGGGTTTCCAAAACTCCGGCTACAAACTTGGCACATTTCGAGATAAGCCCCTCATTCCATAATCCACACGGCCGCACCGTGTAGTTTGGGTCGCACCGTATGCTCACTACGAGGAGCCGCCACACCCCGTGGTCTCGCGATCGTGGAGTTTTGTTGTGATGTGTGGTGGGTTTTACGCCCTAAGGCCTTCGAGACAAAGAGCCATGTGTTCCGGATTGTGGCGGCTAGACCCGCTACAGGACACAGCTGTGCACGTGACATTGTAACCTGTGCCCGGCTTATCCATTCTGCTGTGCCAGCATCTGCTGCGTCCGAGCGGAGGCAAGCAAGGCATTGCAGAAGCCAGCTTGATCTCCATTTTAGACGATCTCGGCGTGTCCTGAAACATCCGTGTCGGGCGCACAGCCGCGTGCTCTATCATAATGAAGCGAGAACTCCTTGACGATAACCTGGTCGTCAGCGACGTCGGTAGGCCTGCAGCAGAGATCGCCGATCATGCAGGACCACTGAAGGATGCTCGAGTACCTGCATTGATCTACAAACCTTCAGAGTGTTGATTGTGGTAGTGTGTGTCCGACACTCACATAGCGTCATCATGGTACAAAGCCCTTGCCTGAATGCTGCTGGCAGTTGTGCTCCGTCAGCTTTACCAGGCGAGGTCGACGTCGCGACTTGCAAGGCCCGGCCAACCTCGGCCTCAATCCTGGGGCTTTGAAACCGCCACAACACGGACTTGTGACAGGTCATGGTTCCAGGCTGTCTGTCCGCATTTTCATTAAATATCCTCCACTGCCATCCTATGTCTGACTGGAAACATGTACCTGTAACACCAGAAACGTTATCGATGCCAAGTCGCTTTTTGATTTCAGTCCTGTATCAAGGGGGAGGGTTTCTGGTCCAATATGATTTAATGGTTTGACCAAGGCTTTGCGGAGTTTATCTCTGCCAGTCCTGTCTTCTCGCACCAACGGCAGAGGCGGTGGTGCGTCACAAAGGAGTCCAGCGATCTCTGCATCGTTGGCTTGAGTTGGCAGGTGCCTGGAATCATCTGGTCGGTCAGACATGGGAGACTCTACTTTTATGAGGGGTGGTGGTGGCGATCTCTGACGGCGTGCCAGGGCACAACTCCGCGCTCCATGGCTGAATGTCTCGGTAAGGATCGCCCAGCACATCAAACTCTGGGCCGACTGAGGAAGCGCATGCCTGAGCAAAGTCATTGCTTGCTCTGTCATACCAACTTTCTGCATCTTATTCGGTACCTGTCTGGCGACATGTTGACAGCCCTCAACGACGGCCCACAGTACCCTTTTTGAAACCGCCTCCTCCGCTGGTACCCTTGATTTAGCTACCATCTGCCTGTGAACTGAATGCTTCGTTGCTGACTTTAGCAGTGCTCTCACTTGCTCTAAGCAATATCCCAAGTTCTTCGATAGTATCGACATGTATCGATGTTACTGCGCATCCGGGCAGCCTCCAACACTTCCGGTGCCACGGACAGGCTTGGAAGAGATCGGCACACCCACTCCTGTTCACGGTAGCCTCGCGGGTCCAGTTTACAGCCACTTCGTCTCAAATGTGTCGCGAACTGGGGCCATCACAGTCCCCGGCCAGGCGTGGGGAAGCAGGACTTGCTTTGCCGAAAGCGGTGCTATCGCGGAGGGCCACCGGCGCCGAGCGAAGCGGCCCAAACCAGGCGTGACCGAGGCAAGCCTCTACAGCCTTGGAGTCTTTGACGATGTGACTGGGGACTCAGGCAATGCCGCGATGTTACGTCGAGTGGCAGGTCGTCGTTCAGGGTCTGTTTGCATCATCTGGCCCAGCAACTCTGAAGCTGACGATGGGACTGCCTGGTGGATTTGTTCAGTCAGAGCCGAGCCATCGTAAGACTGTAAGACCAGGAATCACAATACACGATGATACACGCAAAACCCTTGAAGTCTCCCCATGCACCCAATCCTATACTGATTCTATATACAATCTCGGGGTCCTTCTTCCAGGACGTGGCCAAGGCCCCAAGGCCATTGCTTTGGACCCACTGGAAATACTTGTCTGTGGGCCGTGCCTCGGGATTTGAAAAGCTCCAACAAGGGGGGACAGGCTCTGCTCGCGGCATGTGCACCGGGCCTGTCTCCAGGGTGGCCCTGCAAGGAACATAATGGTGATGCAGACCTGAGCAGCCCGGACCCTAGCTGCTAAGGACTGCAAAGGATCCTGATCTCCTCATCTTGTTGGACAGAGAAAGCCACTGAGGCACCAACGGCGCACGCAAAAATGTCGATTGGCGGAGCAGTGTATCCCCAGGGCTCTGCTGCACAAAGCTGTCCAGGCTCCGCCGCTTCCAACAAGCGCACATGACACAGGAAGTCCTCAAGGGCAGAGGGATCATTAGGCGCCTCTTCTTCCACAAGGAACGGCAGCAACCAAAGCCGTTGTCGCAGCTCATGTCGCGAACCCGGCATGTAAACAACCACTCAACCTAGCCTCGGTACTGTCGTCGGGAAACCCCTTGCAGAACCGCTTGCTGCATGTCATGTCCTGTGCCGAGGTTAGCGCCAAAGCAACCTGTCCCGCTCGAGAACTGGTGGGCGCAATTACTGCCAGCGATCCTTCAGAGTGGAAATCATCAAACGTGTCAGGAGGTTTCGGAAAGTACTGCCAACCATGGATTGGAGGCTTCTTCACACTTCTCGACGGGACTCCTTGATTTGGGATGTAGGCCTCTGGTGGCCGATAGTACGGCTTCCCCGCCGGAACAAAGTATCGACAAAGCTCGCCTGGCGGGAGCGTGGCAGAGAAGTCTTGCTGGAACCGCGGTCGAGCGAACAACCGCACTGATGCCTTTGCTACGATGGGCAGACCGCGGGGCTTGTTTCATCAGACATGGAGTGTTAATTGTTACAGGCTGCCATGAGTCGACTTGCTGGGCCTGTCTCCAGGTGTGTCTGCACTGCTTGCCCGAAGTCCATGAGCCGAACATCTCCACCGCTTAGCAGCACGTTCTCCAAGGAGATGTCACGGTGGCTGATGCCTAATCCGGCTGAGCGGGAGAATCTCTTGGGCTCATAGCAAAAGCTGGTTTTTCATGCTCAGACTATCATGTAGGGAAACCGAAACGTATCCATGAACCGGGATGCACTGCAAGTGTAGAAATTTCACAGCTTGGAGCAGCTGCCAGGCCCAAAGCATGATCTGTCCGGTGGACATTCGCCGGGAGGACACCACACCTGCTCTCACAGCTCTGTGAAAGTATGGGCAGTAGCCAATTTCCTTTAACTTTATATAATCTCGCACGACGAAGTCAGATTACAGCGGTGGCATGCGGAAGCCCCCTTCGAAACCTGAAAGATGCAAACCAGCAGCCGAAAAGATCGCCGCCATCTGCGTTCTCGAGGACTAGCCAGATCTCCTCGCTAACTTGAAACGCGGACAGCATCTCCAGCAAGTACCTGGGATTCATCAGAGAAGACTCTTAAGCAGCAAGTCGACCAGTGCCATCCAGTGCCGATCTCCATGCTTTTGCCGGCAGGTTGCTGAGGTGTATTTTCGCTCTGGCGCCTCGGTCGCTGCAGTGACTGCAGTGTGTACTTACAGATTCTGTTCAGAACACCGCTTTTTGCCACGTGATCATGTCTCATTGCAGCGTGCACATCTCTGAGTCAAGCACAGGAGGCTGAACACACCGATCTCAGCCAACGGATCCTCCGGCTCTACTGGCTCGTGTTCTCCCGCGACACTCGCGTGGCTTATCAGGGCTTCTGACGGTCCTCCGAGTCGCGTGCAACGGAGCGCTGATGCATTGCGAGCTCGCTTCCGGGCTTCCCTGTCAAGTAAGGACTCTGAAGGCGACATGGCCGCAAGCCATACAAAGCGCGGGCCTCTATTTATGTTGACGCGCTCTGCGGGCAGCTTCTTGACCTCAGAACAGTTGCGCTCGTAGGTGGGATCTGTGACAATCTTTGCCGCACAGCTGCTCAGGGTTACCATCCGCAACTGCAAACTGAGCCGGCTGCCACGACGAGCTCGTCATTGTCTTCAGAGGACCTTCACTTGCTGGCCACTGCTTTCAGGGGTGCTGCCTATCTGGATATGTTATGATATGTTTTGGTTGCACACGGGTTCGTTGTGACTAACTTTGTCAATGCCAGCTCATCCGTAGAAATTTTAGGTCCAAGCGTCATCGAATGTAGCTCGACTCTGCCCTGTCCTCTGCAACAATCACTCAGATCTTTTCCTTAAATGTGCAGCTGCAAACGCCAATCTCTGACATCCAAGATGTTTCAAATCGCGACCATCGGGGCTCACATGCAGTATCAATGTTGTTTGCACCATCTTGCACCCATCGCACCCGGGACCTGAATCCTGCCAAGACTCTTTTTGTAAAGCGGCCGGTCGAAATTAGGCTGTCAATGCTAGCAAAATCCTCAGATCCAAGTCGGAGCACGGCAGCGCCAGGCGGAAGTCTCTTGACTCTAGATCTCGATCACCAGTGTGCGAGCCCGTATTCAAGGCTTTGCACAAGAAGCTCGAAGCTCGTAGAATCTCGGGCCAGGCAGCATGAAAGTAGTTCAAGTTCGTACATCGAGGATCTAAACCTGCATCTGGTCGGCCATCAACCTTCGGTCACAAAAGTAGGCACCGCCATTGTGTTAGCGCATGCTCCCGCAGGATGGGAGCATTGGAACTCCGGATGAAGCCGTGCCTTCTCGTACGGCCGGGTAGACCTGCAGCATCAACATCCACCCAAAAAGGTTGAGATCAGAGCGACCAGAACGGCGTGCTCTTTGTCCTGACTTTAAGACTGTAAGCCGAGTTCTGCACCCGAAATCTAAACCCCTTTTTACACAGGCTTGTGTGAATCCCCTTAAGCCCTTTTTTGCATCCAGCCTGCAAAGCCTCCCTTTTTGCTGCAAAGCCTCCCTAAACCCCTAAACCCAAGGGCTCTCTCCAAGGATGTCCGAGCCACCTCGGCTCGACAGCTCCTACGGAGGCGCCGGCAGAGGTGGCCGAAGAGCAGCCTCGGCTTTTTCGCTCAAAAGCCAAGTACCTTTTGTTGAATAATTCCTTAAAGGAACCCTGTTCTAACGAATAATTAGAATAGGGTTCCGTTAAGGGGTTCTGTGAGGGATCCATAGTAGGATTCTATAATATAGGGGCCTTGACCTTGTTCCTTGACAAGTTTAAGAATAGGGTTCGTTTCAAGGGGTCCTTTAAAAGGGGTCTATAGGGGATGGTTCGATATCAGGGGCCTTCATGATTAGAATGCGGTTTTGGTGCCAGTGATACTAACAACATAACAAGGAACCCCCCAAAATAGTAGTGGTACTTACGTTTAGGCTTTTGCCTTCTCTATAGGGTTTCCGGTCTAGATAAAGCATCGGCTGCAGGTCCGAGAAGCTCGTCCCGCTGTCAGTGCTGCACAAGTCCTGCTCGGTCACAACATCCTTGCCTGAGCACAGGCAGAGGTAAAGTGGTCAATCAACACACGTCTCTAAATCAAGCACAGCGCGATTCATGTGTCCACCGACTTCGCTTCTAGATAGGCCCAGGTTCGGGTGACTCGTACTGAAGCACTGGCCATGGCCTGGCAATTTCAGTGGGTCCGTTTTGAGCTTAGCTTTCTGAAAAGGACATCAAACAAGAGGCAAGCGGACGAGTGGTGCGTTCCCGCTTTCATTCTCGACAGCATGGCACAAGTCAGGACGGAGCTATGCACAATACTCTGTGACAGGACTGTGCGCACTCCTGCCTCCAACCCACCAAGGGAGGCGATGCTGTGCTGCGAGCCCAAACGGGGTCGAGTGGCAACAGCGAACGCCGCTTTCAAAAATCGTCGTGCAAAACTGCGACTGCCGCGAAGCTGTACTGCAAGATTCCAGTTGGCACAGTCTTCTGTTCAAGACAACCTGCAAATGCAAGCTAAAGCTAAAAGCTGTTTGGCTGTGTGGAGATCGCTTGCTATCCCACCGAAACGGCTAGCGAAGGCTTGTCTTTTCGGGGCGCAGAAGCTATGCTAGATGCAAGTCCGATTGCACTAACGGTCACTAATGCTCTCAAGTCAGCAGGCCAGAACCGCTGCATCTCTGCCGAGCCCGCTTTCCTCGCGGAAGCGGTCTGCAGCTTCGAATTGCCTTGCACATATGCAGCATCTGCACAAGTTTGGTAATGGCAGAAGAAATGAAAGGATGCAACAAACTTCAAGCTTCTTTTGACGAGCTGATGAGGCGGCGGCATGACAGACTCTTTGCTGTCAGCTGCAGCCCCCTCCTCTGCATCCTGGCGCGACCGGGAGTATGACCCCCCCCAAGTCCTGCAAAATCAAACCGACAAGTCAGACGCCAACACGAGCCTCGTCTGTAATGCGCCCGGGAAGCACATCCACAGGCTCCGGTGTCGACTCGGGTGGCGACTCCGGCGCTGAGGGCGGCTCCTGAGGTTCCTTGCAGACTCCATTCTGCAATTAAACACCGAACAGGCCGTCATGACATGTCATGACCATGGGATGTTATGGCTGAAACGCCTTGAACAGCTCATCCAGTCGTAGCTGGCTATCCAGTTGCAGGTCCCTGCCAGGCCGCACATCGTACGAATGCTGGCAGTGCAGAGACAAGCTAAACAACGTTACCACGAGCCAGACGCCTTAGAATTTGGCTTGCACGGGAAATCTCCTTCGCCATGTGCTGCCACTCTTGGGCTTTGCTCCTGCAGCAGGTCGGCTTATGATGAGGGCACACCAAGCTAAACAAGGAGCCCAATGAACACTGCGAGCCAGCTTGATGGAGCTGTGATCACACGCGATGCAACAAGTGCGCACGCCCCATGCTGCCTATGCTAGCAGAATTCCGCAAGTGCCTCTGCACGTCGATGCGGGTCAACGGGCAAACAACCTCAAGTTCAGCATGAACAGGAAGCTGAGGGTACAGAAACGACGACTAGTCCTTACCCGAGGCACTCGGAGGACTTCCAGCGGCGGAGGAGGGGGTGTCTGCGGGCTGCAGTTCGACTTCTCCTTTCCGATGCAAAATGCTCTACTGTAATCTAGGTCCGGAGCTCAGGCGGCGAGTGCTCCGTGACCAAAGGTGGTAAACTCATCGTGTAGGCGATTCGAACAACGCTAGCCTCTGCGGAAAATAAACCAAGATACGTGCAAGGCCTCGGGGAGCCCTTATGCAATCAAACAAACCTCCGACCTCCCGTTCCGTTTTGAAGCAATGGTCGGAAGGCCACCCTCGTACACACCCTAAAGACGTCTTGCTAGGGCTATTCATGTTGCAGTAGCAGATCTGTCTGACGCCGATAATTACCCGTCGACTGCAACTAAGAGGGCAAAACGCTCCAGAAGCCATAAGATTTTGCAATCACTGGAATGCTGTGCATGGCAGTAGCAGGACCTCGTCCTGTTCGGAGGCAGCCGGAGCCACCCAAACCGTTCCGCCGGAGCTCCAGGCTGGCTGCGCGAAGTAATCCTCGCAGGAGATCCGCAAGCTCTGCTCCCTCTTAACAGTGTACCGTGTGCACTCCGATATTGTATCGCTGCAATCACCGCCCATTGCCGCACCGCTAGGGCAAACGACGAGCAGAGCTCAACCTCCGTCTGGCACTCAATCTTCCAATCAATCAATCTTTCTTGCGAGTCTTCGCTCGCTCTCTCTTCCTTTTTGCTTCTCTTTCTCTTTGCCCTGCCGTGCCGTGCGGATGGAACCTTGAACTAACAGAGACAGGTAGCTACATGACCCACGTGGGATCAGTTGGGTGCGTGCATGCGTGTGCCATATTGCCATATTGCAGGCGAGAATCGAAGAATGCCACGAACGTCCTTTCCAGCATTTTGGGAGTGCAGAGCTTCTCCTTCTTGGCCTTGCAAGAGCGACCCCAAGAAGACTTCGCAGCAGCTGCGTCAGGACATGGATGGAGCAAGCTGCTCTGGCTGCACAACTAGGCCTTATGTCGAGAGCTGCATCACTGCTTCGGTGCAATGCGTGCAGTGCTGCACGGGAAGAGCACATCTTGGGAAGTGAGTTATGCGAGGAACAGTGCACATCAAGGACAGCCGCGGCCTGCATCCAAATCTGCAGCGGTTCTGGCGAAGAGTCCTCCTGCACTTTCAGTACAAGCCTGGGCAACCAAACGAGATGCAGCGGATTGATGCTTCCGGTGGCTTTCGACTTGACCATGTGGTGCCACAGCTAGTTCCGGCTCTAGGCAGCTGCTGCACAGCAAGGACTGTGACGACCAGCGCAGTTGATCCAAGCAGCTCTTGAACTGAATGCGGGGGCAGCTTGGAAGCTTTGCCTTCCTGTAGCACCTTTACGGCCATCAGGACCAAAGTGTAGGTGCTGAATCCGCCTTCCAGATGCTTCTTCGGATCAAGACATGGCCTGCCTTCTTTTCCCACCCGCCCAGCTGACAAAGTCGCACCGCAGGGAGCTCGTCCGAAAGGGCTCAAGGATTTGCCCTTACTGCCTTTGGCTCGGTCGCCCAGCTGCCGCCGGCGGGCCCAGTGCTTCAGGAGCCGCACCACCTGGGCAAACAGGCCTTCTATGATTTCTCTACGCTGACACTGCCGAGTGATGGTGATTTGTGTAGCAGAAACTGATCACGTAGAAGGCTTGAAACGACAAGCATCGAACAGCACAACTTTACAGGAAAAGGGGTGGCCGACTTCAGCAGCGCTGAGAAGTTCAGTATCTGCAGTGTTGTTGGCCGGGTTGCAGGACCCAGCAGTGGCTCCATCTTGCACAGGCCTTGCACCAGGCGACTGTTCTGCAGACCTTCGACCAGGTATCAGGGAGCAGTGAGAGCAAGTGAGACAGCTAAGCGGGCAGTAGTGGCGGCGGCAGTGGCAGTGGTCGTGGTTGTCATCATCGTCACAGTCGCAGCGTCGCAGCAGCAGCAGCAGCAGATGCGGGAGCAGTAGCAGTAGCAGTCGCAGCAGTGTTCGGCAGCAGTAGTTGTAGTAGGAGGAGGATTAGTTCGAGCGGCAGCAGGTGCAGCAGAAGTACGACGAGGCGGTAGCGCAGGCGAGACGGAGCCAGCAGCAGGAAGAACAGCAGCAGTGGTCGGGTGTAGTGTCAGCTACTGGTTGCGTCGCATCAACGTCATTGTCCAGTTCTATACCGAAGTGCGAAAGGCGGGACAGCGAGCAATCTTGCCATGTGTGCAGAAGCATGAGTCGCCAGTAGGCGCAAGTCTATGTTGCTTGTTTACATGTCTCCGTGACCCAAGCGGGAATGGTGGATTTCAGGGGAAGGCCTGGCATGAAGCCTGGAATTATCATGAGATATTATCCGAACAAGATGTTCTGGCGCTCTGCACAACCGCAACCAATGTACTTATGTTACATCGTCACTCGGGCATGCAAGGAGAGACCGTCGACATACTTGCGACCTGCACAGCTGGCTCCAAACTCACATGAATCTGCCGTCGGCAGGAGACACTTCTGATGGTGCAAGAATGTAGCACCAAACACAAACAACAGGAGAGTTGTCAGGCATTGGCAGGCCTTCGTGGTTGTTGACGGAGACGTCGCAAAGAACCTCTTCGTCGCTGCCGAAGAATTTCAGCACGGGAACCCGTGCACGGATAACATACAGTTTCCTTGCAGGCAGCAGGCAGCGCATTACATCATGATCACAGGGCGAAATTCGACCTGGACATTAATGCATCGTGTAGGAAGCGCTATTGATTCGGCGAAAGGACGTTGAAGTACAGATTCCAATCTCCGTCGCTTCTGCTGCTCCGCTACGGCCACCACCACCACCACCCCACCACCGTCAACAGCCTCACCCCTCACCGATTACACCCAGCCTACACTCCCGCCCTCCCGGCAATTACACTGTATTCTCAGGCGAATGGCAATCTTGGCCGTAGGGCTAATAATAGGCTCTCACTGCCACGTTTGATTGGAGCTTGTCTGCCTCTGACTCTAGCGTACGCCCTCCTGCCTGCTTGTATCATGCTGATTCTGACGAGGCTGCATGTCCAAGGACTGCCTGGATGCAGGCAAATGGCTCCACGCCCTCGAAAGTGAATCGCTCAGCCTGCAGTTGCGACTTCACCAGAATACAAAACACAAAAGCAGGGCAGCTCTGCGTTCGTGACGAACTCTGCAAATGATCCTTCCTTAGGCTTGAAGTTGATGAGCAGCACAAATGCAAACCGACGCACATGTTGCTCCCTGACCCGAGTTTCACGGATGCGACCCGCCGAGTTCTCTTCAGAAGCGTGGTGCTATGGGCGGGGTGGGACGAACGGAACGGGTGCCATCCACCCGTGGCTTTCTGCCAGGCTTGACTGCGGTTGAATGTAGGAAGGGCCTGGTCAGGTGTGCAATGGCTGTCTGTCGCTCGCTCATCTCGTTCAACCGGAGACTTCGAGACACTTGGAGCAGCCGTCGTCCCTGTTGCCAAGCCAGTTGATCGAGCAAGCTGGGTGTTCCCGAACAAGAACTCGAAACATGGTCAAGCAAGCACATGACTGCAAATCGAATGAACAGGCAAAGCCTTTACACAGGACCGTCTTTTCAGAGCACTCACGGAGTGCGTATGACAGTGATCTTAAGATCACTTGCCCATGATTACGTGATGCTGTCTTGCGGAAGTGCCGCCATCGCCCCAGTAAGGAACCGAGGTTTTAGCGATCTGGCTTCTGGTCAATCCAGTCTATTCGACGCTTTCAAACCCCTAGATTCCTAGATGGCCGGGTTCTGTAGCAGTAGCAAATGCTTGCATCATGCCTGACACCCGAGCCCACCTTCGCCCTCAACAGGCGCAGCGCTCTAAATTGGACAAGGCGTGCAGAGATGCCTTGGTGCCATGCAGCAGGCCTGAATGTGTCAGAAGTCCTGCAGGCACTTTCTTGCAAACCAGGTGGCTGTCCCTCGGCTCTTCTGGCTGTGGAGAGACAACGGGTGGTGGCGGTGGCATTGGCAAACCGCTGAGAGGAGACGGAAGCGTCCGCAAGTCCTGAGCCTGGGCGGCCTGGGACTCAGAGACCTCAGCTTGGCTACACTGGTTACGCGGTATCCCACACAGTGAAGTGGCGGCTCCCGGCCTCCGGCGAAGCATCTGGATCCGATGTTTCATCATCTGGTCGCGCTGGACAGGGCTCTGACTCTGGCGGGGCTGCAACTGTCGATGTCTCTGGTATGGGAGGTGGCGGGTGCGGTTGCTGAAGAGCTGGGGCTTGGGCTGGGCGAGGTTTGGGAGGATTAGGTCTCCTCCGCGCTCGGTTCGGCGGAATCAGAGCTTGATGCTCCAAGGCCGGTGGTGTCGGGGGCAGTTGGACTGCATTTGGGGGCGGTGGCGGCACCAGAGCTTCCAGCTCCAGAAGCATTTGCTCAGCAGGGGCTGCCTTGCGCAGTCCATAACCTCGCGAGCAAAAGAACTCGAGTTGCTGGTTCTCGCGCAGCGGTTTGGCGCAAACGAGGAGCTTGCAGAAATCCCGGGAGCAAGCTTCGCATCGGTCGGCGCCCGAAGCTCCTCACAAGCGATAACCATTCCCTGATTCGACCGATTTTCCCGACCGTGACCATTCATCAAGCCCGACTAGACACTTCTTATTTTGGCACACAGTCCTGCTAAAAGGATGGCAGGTACGCTGAAAACTGATCGATTGAGAACCGACGTGCAAATCAAGTTCTGTCGCTCCTGTGAGACGAGGCCTCTTTTGGCCACTTTGTTTTGGTCGCACAGCCATGTGAGGTCAACATCCTTGGTTGTGACGGAGAGTAGCTGTCAGCAAGCATTCAAAATGTGCTTCTTAGATCTTCTTAGCCAGCACTAAATGCTGCAGCAAAAGTACACGGTTTAACTCTGTGCTGCTAGGAAGGGTAAGGCAAACACTCTGGAATAGCTGAAAGAGCCAAGATTGCCAGCAAGTGGCAGATCCTTGCATGAAGGTCCCATTGCTACACGATCCATAGCAGTGGGTCTCGCCATCAAGCTGCTCACCTGGGATGCACGACAATCGCGTCTCTTTGCGTCGAGTCTTTGCTGGGAAAGGATGCTCATAGCACCATGGAAATCTCTTGCCACGTTGTGAGTTGTGTCCCACAGGATCAAGAGGCTTAAATCAGCCTCAGGCCTCTAAAGGGCTTCAAGGAGCTGATCAAGGGAGTTACATGGAGTTGCGTGCTCCGAGCATGTGGTCCGCCTAGAGGGTGGGGTCGGTTTTGCTGATACTCTGTAAGGGCCGGGCAGACGGATCGAACCATACTCGCCAGCTTCTGTGCTTTCTCCTGCTGGTCTGGTGAAGGGCGTAGATCCTGACAGATCGAATGCGACGATACGACGGATAGCCAGAATACAGGGATGCGCTGAAACCACACAGAGCCCTCATCGTTGCAGCTCCGCGTCCCGCTCCAGATGGAAGAGGAGAGCAGGAAAGGGCTTCACGGCAGTTCCCAAAGCAACGCTTTGGCCCTGGGATTGCTGGAAACATAGCCGTGGACCTGCTTGCAAGCGCAAGTTGAGTTGCCTGACAGCTACCAACGTAGGACTTGCAACAGTTGAAGTATTCTTTTTTTTGGTGTGGCCCTCCAGTCCGTTTGGTGAGGCTCTCTCCAAAATCAGCTTGCCCAGCAAGTGCTGGTAACATGTAGGCTGCAGGCAGCACGTGTCAGCAATGTACCCGGAAACCTCCCCCCCGCGAGCATACAACACCAGGGCTACAGTAACTTTCAGGCCCGTGGTGACGGCGACATGTCTACGAAGCCAAACCCTTCCAAGAGCCTTCAGACTTCAAGCTCGCCTGGAGAACCCTTGAAGCTCCCAGCGACACCTCTGGATGATAGCAATCCGCCGAAGGCCGCGCGCCGCGAGCGGTTCCATCGCGAAGGGCGCATGGAGTACGTGGACTAGCTGGACAGGTTGGAGGTGGTTTTGGCTTGCTGCAGTCGGACTTGCCAAGGGGTCTTTTTGCTTTACTCTACGGAATTTAATGCAATACGAAAAGCCAACCAAGTCATCTACAACCAAATTCCAATGACATCTTGTCATGCACAAACAAACACTGCGCCAAAGCGAATCAGGGTAGGCCAGGGCTTAAAGCATTGCTTTCCGAGACTGGGTCGGGCGGCCCGAGCGGGCCAAGAGCAGTTGCATTTACGGTCCAACGCCTAAGTTCGTAAGAGCCGATGCAATGTCACAGTTTCGCTAAGACTAGGTCCAAGGTATCGAAACTCTCGCTGAGCATGCGTGTGCCATGTCGATACTACTGTCTTCACAGGCTCGAGAGGAACCGAGGAAGCTGGAACAAATTCAAGCTTGCGGTGCCGAGGAAAAAAAAAAGCGGTGCGGTGCGCCACTTCTCCCAAGCCAAAGATTCGGTAGTGGCGCTGCTCAGGGCGGCCTCGGTTCAAGCAAGGGACGTCATCTTTCACCCTCTCAAACAGCTGCGAAAGTAGCTTTGTCGGGGCGTTTGTTGTCAGTGGCACGCTTCTGTGCATTGGCCACAAGGTCTGTGATGTCTGCATGCCAGTGCTTGAGGGTGGCGGCTGCCTGTACACTCAGCCACCAAAATTCGATCATGCGCAGGAGGAGAGATCTCTGTCACATCCATCGCGCAACTCTAGAAGCATGAATACTCGTAGCACGGCAGGGGGCAGGGAGGCGCAGCTCTCCAAGGTCAAGCCGCTCAGGCTGCTCAGCTCACTTTCACAAGCTGTGCGAACTGCCGAAGCAGGTCGTTGCCGTTCCGCTTCAGGCTTGGGCGAGGGCGGCAGTCATGCTGATCTTCGAAACGATGCTTCAAGCATACCTTCATGCCGCAGGTGCCGCAGTTACACGAGTTCGAGAAGGTTAGCTTCTCTTTGCAACCCTTCACCGGGCACCGATTCGGCTTGGCTGCCTCTTTGGGAATGCAGTTTCCGCTGGTGGCATGCCTTTCCCAAACTTCGTTTTCGTCCTCGCCATGTGCCAAAGGAACTGGCGCAGAGCAAAGTGGGCACACTATCACACGACGGTCTGTGGCCGCTCGCCCCTTGGGGCAATCATGCGCTGCATAGCTGAAATGCTGTGAGCAGTAGGCTTTGCCGCAGGCGTCGCACTCGAAAGGGAGCAAGTCCTGCTGATTGCAGTATGCATGGGAGCAATGCTTGCCACAGTCGCTGAAGTTCGCCATCGCAAGATGAGCCGATTGTGACAGGCCGAAAACCCCTGCACAAAATTGTGTCTGGTTGCTCATTGAGCCAAGCCCCAAATGCATCATGTGTAAGGTCAGCCCTGCAAAACAGAAAGTCTTGCCAATAGGCGGCAGCGTCAACTTATGCAGCTTTGTGGGATATTCTGCCACAGGCCCCCGTGCTGCCAGGGCACATCGTCAAAAGTCCCAACACGTGCCCAGCACGCAGAGGGTCCAGGACTTAGTTCGACCGTGCAGATAAAGCTTTGGCTCAATCTGAACTGAGCGGCAAGTCAGACAAGGTGCCACAGTGCCACATTATTAAACCAAGAAGAGCGCTTCTGTTTCATGGACTTGCCACTTACTGCAACACGCAATACTTGCAACAGAGCATGGGCTTCGGGGCAAGGAGCCTTCGGCCGCCGTGGGTGCAAGTAGAAATCGTCGACCTCCCGCATGCGACGGAAGCAATCTTAGCTTATCGAAATCCTGCAGCAGCAACATGTCTGCATGGGTCAAAGAACGCTTGGTAATGAGCAAGAACAGCGATTGGCGCTGCACGTGTCGTTGCAGCGCTGATCTGCGGGAAAAGCGTCACCGTGCGAGAAAATGCCTGGCAGAGGAGCTGCTCCAAGCAGCCCTGGAGGCCTTGAGCGCAGACCTCGGAGGACAAAAAGAGCTTCGTAGACTCGGGACTACGCAAAGCCGCAAAGCGAGCTAGAGCCTGCGTTACGAATCTCCCCGTCACACGGAAGGGTTCCGGCCACTTTTGGAATTACTTGATAGGCGCTGAACCTGCTTCGTTCGAGACTGAGGACAACGGATGCCAAACGCAACAAAAGCTTTCCCGATGTACCTCTTACTGAATGTGTCTCCCTGACTCCAAATCCAGCATGCACGAGCAATACACAACTTGTTACATACTTCCGGTTTGACCCACTCATTTAATCTGCTGGGCTTCTGGGGTCTGCACGGCGACTGCCAGAACGATCAAGGCAGAGTGGAGCCTGAAGCTTCGTGGCAGCAGTTTGGGCTGAAAAAAGGGAACGGGGAGAACGACGGGATGCACAAGCGGGCTCGAGTTTGGCTGAGGCCCTCTCTTGCGAAAGCTGCAGAGCGCAGGCCTGTCGGAGAAAGCACGTCCCAGAGAACATCAGGGAAGCTGGTGAGTCGTGATTTTGAATGACCCGGGTCTCTGCAGACAGACTGCTGCGTCTGCGCTGTGCCCAGGAGCCCGCCTGGCCTAATGCTCACCACGAGAAACTCGCAAGCGCAGATCCCAAGCACTGCCAGCAATGTGAGGCCGCCCCTGCCAGTAAGATTGCTCTGATTCCAGAGTCTCGGAGTTGAAGAGGCATCGCAGCGGAAGGGCTGGAGAGAGGTGACTTTCCATCCATGGGCCTGTTCAGCCTGTGAGGTGTAAGAGTTGCCAAGGCCCCGAACCTTATTGAAATCTATTCAGACGTTGGTGGGCGGTCGGTGTCTCCTGGGTTCTCGTTCGTGTGCACATCTGTGGCAGTGGTTCTTGAATTTGTCTCCCACAGCCTTCTCCATCAAGAGCCTGTGAGGTGCCATGATGTCCTGCTTCGGTATATACCTTCTTAGCCCCACTGCATGGCGACGGATAGGGAGAGGAGGGAGAGAGAGAGAGAGAGAGAGAGAGACAGAGAGAGAGAGAGAGAGAGAGGGGGAGGGATCCCGATGTGGCAGAAGTCCGCAAAGAATCACACACAGAGACCCAGGAAAGGAGCGGTGAAGTGTTGTTTTCGGCTTTGATGAACACAGATCCCTGTCTGGCCAATTCATGCAAGGGCAGCAGTTATCCAAGTCCCGCAACTACATGCCAAACCCCGTCGCCTCATGAAAGTCACCGCTGCTGCAGAGCAAAAGATCACCATCGTTGCCGGCAAAGCATCCATTCCTGGCAACGGCAACGTCTTTCTTGCCGTTACTTCGGTGTTATTGTTGTTGCTTCGTAACCGACTCTGAACGTAAACATGCACGACCGTGTCGGTGCCTTTGCAGTCTTTTCTTGGGTGCCCCCGAGCTTCGTGACAGAAGCCGTCCAACACCCACGAAACTGCAAGGATTCTGCAAAAAATACTCAGCAGAAAGCCGTTGCTCCTGCACCGCCGAGCATGAAGACTGCCCCCTTCGCAGCTAGGATGAATGCCAGCGTGTCGCTGGAGGGCGAGTACAGCAGAATCCTGCACAGAGTGTCCGTTGCTGTAGCAGATTGGCAAATCCGACTTCAACTTTTCGCCGATAGCGTGACCTCCAGGGCCACACATGCGCACCCAGGCATTGTCCGTACTCCCAGCTGAGAAACTCCTGAGTCGCATTGTGGACAAGTTTTCCGGGACCTCACTAGGCTCATGGGCATGAGAAACAAGGGCAGATCACATGCCCCTTTGAGGGGAAAAATGAAAAGTGTCACAAAAGCTTAGCCGAGCTCTTCGAGTTCAAGCCGAAGATTCCCGTGGCTTTGCAGGGATCGTCATCCTGAGAAGACCGCTCACACCGATTCGGATTCCTTGCAGTGCGTCTGTCCTTGCTGGCGTAGAACGATATGTGTATCGGAACATTCCACCAAACCCTTGCTCGTCCCATCGTTTATTTCCAGCGAAAACCCTTGCTTCTCGCTTCTCTTGTGAGTCTCTCGTGTATTCATCCTTGCAAAATGTTGCATGCTGTCGACAAAATCACTTCGGGTCCAACCCAATAGATTCGAGTTATTTCCTTGTTGGCTGGCACTCCTTCCTGCCTACAGCTTCGCCCTCGGCTCTTCGCCCCTCTACGCATGCATTGCCGCATGGGGCTGCCTCGTTCTACTGCTTGCCGCAGCTGGTGAGCGTGCGGTGTCTGTGGAACCCGGAGTGCAAAGGAGCACTGCGACATTCAACCGCAAAAGTCAAACCCTGCCCACAATTCAACAAAAAGGCGAGAATCGTGTAAAGACTTCAACGGGTTCAGCCTAGATACTGTGCGCCTGCGAAGGTGTCTTGCTGCAGGGGGAGCAAGGAGTCCTTGGGAAACCTGATGCGCAGGAGAACGCAAAACGCATGTTGTGATGTGCCAGGCTGAAGATATGACAGACAGAAGCTTTACTTCAAAGAAACGTGAAGTCAGCATGGTCGTTGACCCGCTCCCACCACTCAATGTCTGAGTACCTCGGCTCCTGTTGGAGCTTCTCGCGGTTTGATTGGGGATCTGGGTCTAGCAGCCGAAGTTTGCAGGAAAATGCAGGGAGAGATCAAATCAAGTGTTGTTGGCAGGTCCTAGTCGCACCACATCAGTAGCATTCCGTAGCGTGTGTCTGGTCCTTCTGCCATGCTCGGCTCTTCTTGACCGGGGCATACGCGAAGATGTCGATGCAAACCTGAGCGCGAAACGACAGGTCCTCCTGGGCAGGCTGCTGGGAATCCGAGGTCCGAGCACCAGTTTTCCGGTGAGCCACACGGCCGACCATACGCTTGTTGTCACCGGCGCAGTCCTACAAGAGCGCAGTACTGCGAATGCCCGACGGCTTCACAGCAAACACTGTCGTGTAGTAGGCCACTGCTCAACACCCAACCTCTTCACAAGTGCACGCAAACTTGAGCACTGCGAAGTCTTCTCCCACTGCTTTGCTCAGCGACTCCTGCACGGAAACTTGCGTGCTACATTTCACCGATCGGGATGGCAGAACGTAACCAAAGACGTGTAGCCGTGTGGCCCGAGGCCGAGGGTTAAATTGCTTCTTGCGACGACGAGAGACCCAGCCTTGCTGGCACCAGCTTGGATGCAGTCCTAGCCACCGGGGAGGATGCATAGCGAAGACTGGAGGACTAAGGCTCAGGCTCTACTGTAAGGTTTGCAGCCAATTCAGCTTTCGACTCTCTCAGCTGGGCAAAACAAGATGACTCTTCCGGTCGGTAAGGCCTGACCTGTTTGTCACAACTCTTGTCCGACAGGGAGAGCCGCCGGCGCATCTCTCGATTTGTGTGTGGGTACTTCGGCTATGGTTTATGGCTTAAGATGGCTTAAGGACTTAACACATTGTTCGGGCCACCCTGGTCGAAAGCAGCCGAGAGGCGGCTTCCAGGATTCCAAGGTCGCCATCGGAGTCCCACGGTAGCTGTGACCGATTGTGTCGCAGCCAGCCGATCCTCGAAGTTCGACAGGGAGGGTATGGCTACGATTATGTCGACAATCATAAAATAGAAGGTCAAAATGTTTAATGGAAATCTTGTTCGTTTGACTCATGAGCCTGTGCCTGGCGCCTTGCACCGACAGCTTCCTTCACCGCCTCCTGCGACACATCCTTCTCGCTCAATTAGCCATCGATCGCGCTACATGCCTGCAGGAACCGCTGCATGCCGAGAAGCCTCATTCTAGTTCTCGCGCTGATCTTATGGCAGAAGCAAAAAATTTTTAAAAAGATAAGCAACTCCCCGAATTCGCATCTGTACGGGTCTGATCTCGTGACGCCGTGCCATGGAGCGACCTTCCTTATCCCATCCTCGTCTGGTTGCGGGTCTTACTGCATGCAGAACAGCGGCAGTCCAGCAGACTCCAAGAAGGCAGGCACGCCGACGCTTTGCAGAGCTTTGGCAGCCGTGTGCGTTGCAGTTGTCAGTGCCTCCAGGCGATCCTTCTGCCTCCGCTGCTCATGTACCGCCAGTCAGTACAGACAGTTTGCTTCTTGACTCTCCGTGTTCAGCGATGCAGAACGTTGGACATGGCTTGAGCGATTTAAAGACATGTCAGTAATCGATCTTGCAGCACTTGCCAAGCTGCTGCATAGAAGCCTGCCAGTATTCCGGCGCAAAGTGCTCCTCGCTTGTGTACCGCACTCTCTGTCAACCATTCCCTTTGACGGCCCTCATGCTCCCTCACACCTTGCTTCGAATGAAAACCTTCCTTACAAACTTGGCATGGTAAAACATGGAAAAAGTATCCCGGCATTCTTGCTACCTCCCAACGGCAGACCTGCAAGCCACACATTCAGAACGTGAAGGAAGAAACTGCTCTTAGCCGACTCTACAGCAGTAGCACCTAACCTCGCGGAAACCGCTCCTCGGTGTTGAAGAGCGGATGCAGGACGCTGGCCTCTCACACCAACCAATCAAGTCACATGGGTGTTCACCCACCTCGTCTGATGTCTGCTAGCAGCTAGCATGCAGCAAGGCCTGCAGAAGCTCTTCTTCAGACCGGACGGCCAAGTCCTCTCGGACCCCACCAACATTCGGGCTTGCCGGGATCATTCAAGTGCATGGCAGAATTTGCAAGGCGGAAGAAGCATGTCGTGGCACTGTCCATCTAGAATCATAACCTCACAGGCTCCTTGGTGCCATAGTAGAGCCCACCGACATAGAGACAGCAGATGATCACTATCGCGTAAACCAGGATGACCACCTTCCAAGACACCTCCGAGAATTGATATGCAATTGTCACAGGTTCCTGCAAGCTCAACTACAGCCAAAAGCTGCTGCCTGCCAGCAGGCGGCCGTTTCGTTCGGTACGCTTTACGTAGCTGTCCTTGGCAGTCCTACCTCATACACCCACATAAAGCCCGCCGAGAAGGGGCTACGCATCACAAGGCTTTGAAAGCCTTTTCCCATCAAGGGCAACTCTGCGATGGAACGGTCCAAATCCAGAAAGCCAGGGTCGTCAAACAAATACGCAGCAAGCAGATTTCTGTCTTCGTAGAGTGTTTGTCCCCGCATAGCGGACTAGTGGCAGCTCAACAGGCCGGACAACCACACAAAGGTATCTTTGACTGCATGAATAGGGACTACGGCAATCGGGTAAGTCGACATGAAAGGCAGTTTGATTCAGCTAGCTGGCTCCCTCCTCGACCCGACCTCCTCCTGGTCCGGAGGTCTCGGCGGCTGTTTCGGAGCCATCAGACGGCTCCCGGGCAGATCTTTGGCCCGGGTTCTTGGTATTGCGCGCAGGAGCGAGGACGACTTGTGGGGCATTGTGGTACTGTCTAGCACACCGTTGGGATTTTCCGAGCCATTGGACTTTAGATCAGAGGAAGCTGAGCTTGGTTCTGTGGGCTTGTGAGCTGAGTTCTTTAAACAATCACCCACTAGTGCTGGAGGCTGGCTTCCAACTTTTCACTGCCATATGCCGCGACGCATTGCGTGTTTAGAACCATGCTGAAGGCCGGCCGTGCGAGCTCAACCACGGCACAAGGCAGATGCCCACAGCGCAGGTGCAAAAGGCTGCAAAAACGGCCGTTTTTGGATGAACCAGCGACTTGGATCTCGTAGGCCTCATCGTCTGAAGAGACGTAGCCATTGCTGTTCCTGAGGAGGAATTCCGGTTGATCATACTACTAAGTGACATGGTGCTTCAAGATGTGCACTGAAGAGGTCGTCGTGCGAAATTTGACACGGAAGCGGCACACTCCTGCAAGAATTGCCCGCTGGACTACCTAGGCGACGAATAAAGGAGTCATTCTGGCATTGGGCCATGATGCGCCGGCATGCGCCCCACATCTGTGAGGCGTTTCGCATCAGCTTTCGGTCGGGCTGCTGGCTCCATCTCGCCTTGCGCATTGATTGCTTGTCAAGTTCTCATTAGCACACAAAGCTAGACAAAACGCCGGGGGCTTCAGCCTTGGGACTGTCGACTGACTCACGAAGCTCTCTTGCTTGATTGCCAAGCCACTTCGGACTGCAGTCGTCAGCGGCTTTTTTGGCAGCTCCTGCGGCAAGGCCCCACCTTGCAGGGCAGTACATGTTCCGTGAAGAAGGCCAAATGCAGCACTAGGCACCTTCAGGCGAGGAAGCCTGCTGCCCTTGGTTGGCCGCAACGGCCACGGGCCGCAATGCCTGAGTAATTTCTTCTTTTCTTCCCGGCCTGCTTCTAATCCGTCAGCCAAAAGCGCGATGCCTGTGTAACCCTCCTCGTATTGGCAACCTACGACAATGCAACCTCGAGTCAATATTCCCCGTCAAGCATCATCCTCTCTTTGCTGCAAGGTGGAGGTCCATGTCTTCGAACAGTCCTGTGCAACCATGCGGTCTCTACTTGCGACAGCTGTTTACCTCGACGATGTGCCGGAGCATTGTGCTGCGCTGCAACTTGTGGTGTTTGCGCACAATGACCCTCTTCACTTCGCGGCGCCCCCTTCCGCAGCTGAGCGGTGGAAGGAGCTTCGGGGTCGTCGTCGGTCGGGGTTGCTCCCCCTTGTTCGGAGTGGTCTGAGGCGTGTGTTCGGCATGGGCCCGCCCTCCCTTTACTTTATCGCACGTCCCGGTCTCATCGCCGCGCTCTCTTCAGCTACGTCCTTGGTCCCTCGCCGAACGCACTCCCCCCAGTAGACCCAATGGCTTCGACAGTAACGTCCCCTTTCTGCACAACAGCGAACACAAACAACTGAGGCTTGATCTACCTGTCTGTCGGGGACAACTGGCTGTGGAAATGTTCCCCCTTCTTCGAACTGTGAAGCAGCGGATAAAACCAATTCGCATAGTAAACCAGCACTTGTAACATCAAACCCTGCAGGGCACAAGTACTGTGGGTCCCCCGTCCTGCGTTGGAAGGGTCTACAGACGTTCCTCAATCAAAACATCTAGCGAATTGGCAGCAAGATCCAGGTGTAGGATGCTGAGTGTTCGGTAGAGGTGCCATTCAAGCAAGGGGCAGAGTGGCTCCCCCGAAGAATGTAATGTAGTATATCTGGCTCCACGGCCCGTCATACATTGCAAGCGGACTGAGGACATCATACATCATTGGGAAATCAAGTGTGGGACACCGTTCCCAGCAAGATACAACCAACAAACAACAAGACTCGTCTCCCCACAGTGCATTTCCCCCAAAAACCTTCGCTGCACACGCAAATGCACCAAAAGACAGAGCTGTTCGGCAGCGGGAAGGAAAGCGGATCGTTGCAGGCTATTCCTCCCAACCAAGAAACCCACTGAAAACCTGAAGTCCTACAATGATCCAGCAAATCTACCGGAACCACATCCTCGAGAATGGCAAGCTCCTGGAGCAACCCCGGAGGGGAAGGAAAAAAGGGAGGCAAGACAAGGACGCCATCGCCAAAAGAAGGCGCAAAGCCGGGAAGAAAGGAAAGCCAGCAAGCGCAGGGGGAAAGGCAGCAGACCAGAGGAGACAGACAAAGACGGATGCGACCCTGTGGGAGCACACGAGCCGCAACCATAGCTTGCTCAGTGTTCCAACAAAGTGGTGGGGGACAGCCCTCAAGTTGTCCTCGCCGTTGACTGGCCGTTGAAGGGACTAAAGAAGCCGCGCGTCAAGTGAAAATAATGCGCAGTGAGCCAACCTCTCTGCAGTGATATGGGAAGAGTGCAGCTGCGAACCTACTTGACACCCAACAAAAAGCATGCTCCGGCCCCCTAGTAGCGGGCCACCCTCTTGCGAGGGGCCGCGGTCAGGGGTTGGAGAAGAGAGGGCGCCAAGGGCCACTTAAGAAGAACGGCAACAGATATGTGACTCCAGCACCGCTGGGAGGAAACTCGCCGCCTCCCCAGAGGGGCACACAGCCTCTGGTTAACCGATGCAAGGAGGCGGCAAAGACCCCCGAGCAAAGGGTGCAGCACTTGAGCCAAAATGGCTACGGCAATGACTTGCTTGCAGTCCGCCAAGGAGAGGCGCACCCCCCCCCCCCGCACGCGCGCACACTGGTCTCAGGTCGTTTTGTGAGATTTGCCCCTGTAGGAAGGACTCTCTCTCTCTCTCTACCAGGTAAAGAGAAGGCAGCGGACGCCACCCTCCCTGCACGCGAACGCGCACCTGCAGTCCGCAGGGTTTTGTCTCTCCCCCGTTGACTTTGTCAACAGAGGCTCGGCTATACTTTCAGCCAAATTCTCCAAGTATTACCAACAGTTCAACAAACACGATAATATTCTACAACAAACAACGAAGTAATACTTGGTCCCCCGCGTGATACCCCGCTTCCAAGTTAGAATGCAGGTCAAGGGCTGGTTTCAAGAACTAATTCAGAGTGAACTTGTCCCATGACACACTGCCAAATAAACGCGAAAACAGTAAACATTCACAACACAAGGTAGTCATGGCGGCTGTCCCCCTCTGCAAATAGGCATGAAAACCACTGCTCAGATTTAGCTGTGGTGTGTTTACAGACCTGTTTACAGAGAGTGGTGTGACCTACGGGTGAAAGGTCCCCACAGCAACGGATTCACTGTTGCATTTGTGACTCATCCTTGCAACACGTTTGTGAGGGAGGTTGTGGGGACTGTCACGGCTTGGCATCCCCCGAGCAAGCAAACAGCAACAGCACATCGAACAGGCTAAACAAAACAAACGTGATGCCTTCCCCGCTCAGTACTCCCACTGCTGAACTACCTGGTTTCCCCCTTTGGGAAACGCTGGCTGTACATCAGCTGGTCTTTCACTTGCGTCGCCGCTTCAGAGGAGGTCTGTCGGGCATAGCACCAGCTGGATGAAGTCTCACTCGGTGTTCCCCCATGCTAGCTTTGGGTAGCGCGGCACGGCTTCCGCTTGGCTCTGGTGCTCCCTGACTCTGGCGTGCAATTCGCAGCACCTTTGCTAGGAGGCTCCCCCGGGGTGGCTCCACAGCTCTTGTAGTCGATGAAGACGCTGGCATAGGTAGTCGCACGTTCATCCCCCGCACTTTTATCTCACGCTTGTTTGCTAAGCGTTCTTTCTCTCTCTTGGCTCGGATGGCGGCTGCGAGCCTTTCCCCCGCCGCTGTGACAGGCGACGTTGTCACTGGTTGCGTGTCCTCCACTTGTACCACGACCCCTTCCGTCTCCTCACGCCACCGTGGCATCCTTCTCAATGGCTTCAGCACTCTGGGGCTGAGTGTCCCCCGAGGAAGTGGTGCGATGGGGTATCCATTCTCGCTCCAACTCGTCGAGGTCGACTCCCCCGAATATCATGCCGAGGGCATCATCATTGGGATTATAGTTGAGGTCCATGTTCACGGTAGTTCCCCCAGCATCGTTGTCATCTTTGTCATCTTCGAACAGTTCTGGAGGCGTATGCCATGGCACGTCGTGTGCTGGATCTGTCCAGTCAGGCGTCAGCTCCCCCGGCGTTCCCCCGTGCAAGTCGCCATAGACGGGTTCCACGTCTGGTGGGGCTTCTCCTCCGTTGGCTCTTCCAAGGGTACTGGAGTTACCTTGGAGAGGAGCATCTTGCGGAACTCAGCAGCGGTGATCCCCAGTTGGCTGTGCCAGCGCATTTTACATGCGCACCACAACCCCGCAGACTGCAAGGGGTTGTCAACCATCTGCCTATAGGTCTCACGCATTTTCTGGTCCCCGCGAATTTTCGCACGCACAACAATGTGCTATATGCTTGCACAAAAAGGGAGTCGGCGATCTCTTCGCGTTTTTCCCCCGATAGCTGTCGGAGGGTGTCCCCCGGCTGGGCTGTGCCATGGCTGCACAACTCTTGGCGAGTGACATTCCACATGATGTCCCCGGCTTTCCAAGGTCGCTCATACAGCGGGCGCACCAGCTTTCTCACCATGCGTCTGTCAAGAGGGTTCTCCCCCAGCGGGTGCCCCGGCGGCGGCGTGGAACTTTCACTGCTTTCTGGCGACTGCTCCCCGGAGTCTGCATCCTCCGTTGGGTGTTCCCCCGCTGGGCTGCTCTTTTCCATAGCGCCTTCCTCTTCACGCGGTGGCAGGTTAGGTCGACCGGCCATCGCAGTGTGTTCCCCCACTTGGGAAGACAAAGGAGCACTTGTAGTCTTCGAGGACTGCGACGTGGTAGTGTTCCCCTGTGCATCTGCGCTTCCTTGAGAAGCTGTCCCCGGTCCAGTGTAGTTCTTGCACCGAGGGTCTTCACGTTCGTGGCGGTAATGCTTGCCACGTCCTCCATTGGCGCACAGCTTGCACACCGGTATGAGTCGCGGTGCTTCTGCCATGTCTCCCCACGGGTCTACTGGTTTCACTCCAGGTCTGTGTTGCTGCGGCACATGGGACAGGTAGTGAAAGTATTGTGCGCAAAGTGGCTGTCACGGAATATGCTCAGAGAAATGGTCGTGGGCTGTGGTGTTGGTGATGGTGGTGGAAGACGTTGCATGTAGTGGTGTAGAAACTTTATCTCCTCCAATTTGTACCATGTAGCATAAGCAAAAGTACTGACAGTTCCCTCGCCCTTGCTGTCTTGTTTTTCAGTCTTGCCGCAACCACTGCCCCCCCAGAGAAGTCTTGTCACAGTCCCCCACCTCGCAAGACATTTGCAACCGAGACGAACAAGGGGTTGCGTAAGTCTCGGAACCTATCTTTGCGACGGTACTCTCTCTGCTCTTACTGTCTTGTTTTGCTGGTTTCAGGCAACGCAGCCACCACAATCCCCCCCTAGGCTTGTAGCGGTGTGGCAATCAGGTGAGGTTCCTTCATTCGCCACCACCCCCTCCTTGGCTGTGTTGTTGGCGTCGGTCACCTTCCCCATGTGATGAAAGACTGGGCTGTGATTGTGGTTGTTGCGAGTGTCGGGCGTGGGGGCTGAGATTGTCACGAATGCTCGGTTGTTTCCCGGTTGCCCAGGGTACGTCGAAACGTTCAATGAAGAGGGGGGTGAGGCTACACCACCGTCCTCTGTCGGCAGCCACCCGCCCCCAGTCAGTTCCAGCAATGCACTCCAATGCACGTTCCACATCTCCTTCTGGGTTGAATCGCCCCGCGTGGTTCACGCGTTTGCTTCGAGGCTTTTGTTGTTCGCTTCGCCAGAACTTGAGGTCTTTCCAGTTGACCATGCTGCTCACAGTTGGTCCCCCCCTCGCGAGGTGCCCCCAAAGCCCCCAGATTCTCTCAAGGACATAGCTGGACCAACGTTGTATACCTTCCCTCTGGATGTAGACTCGGGCAAGGCGCAGGGTGCGTGTGTGCCATTAACCCACGGCTCGGTGGGCCGTCTTTGCAGGTGGAGCATCGAGCGCACATGTTTGGTCTGAGTTGCATTCACGGCACGGAGCAGGCTCTGGCTGACTGGCCAGGTCTCTGCGCCGTAGAGGGCTGCCCCCCTGACCAACGTTAGATGTGCTTTAGCCCTAGCTTTGAAGCTCGTTCTTGCCACTAGCACGTCGTGATGCTTCGCAAAGGCTTGTCGTGCCCTGCGGTTCATTTCCCCCACAATGGCTGCAACCTGGTCCTCAAAGGTGAGGGGACTTCCGAGGACGCTGATGATGCTACCAAAGGGCTGTGCCGTCACCTGCTCCCCTCCAATTGTGAAGGTGTCATCGGCATCAGGTGTGCTGTGGAGAATGGCGGTTTTTGTGGGATGTATACAAAGTCCATCTTCGTGGAGCTCTTCCTCGAGGTTCGTGAGCAAGGCTTGTAGGTGTGATTTATTTTGGGACCAAAGATAGGTGTCATCCAGGAAGCTCCCCCCATTTTGTGGTGGTGGTGGTCCGCCTTGTGGGTCGTGAGGTTGTACGGGGGCTTTGCGAATGGCTGATGCAAGGTCGCGTGCTACCACTGCTCCGAAAAGGTCTGGTGAGTCTGGGGAGCCTTGTCGTATTCCGTTCGACTGGCAGACTGGTGTGATTGTGTTTGCTAAAGCGACATTAATTGCTCGGGTCTCCAGTAAACTGAGCCATAGAAGCGCCTCCCAGGGTTTGTTCCCCACATGCTGCGAGGCCGCCCATCGAGGAGAGCCTACCCCTCCAATTCTGGCGGCAACCATCTCCCCCAAACTATGCTGCCAAATGGAATCGAATGCCTTGCGGATGTCTTGACTATCCAGGTTCCGATCCCCCAATCGCGTGCCATTTGCACCACCCGTCTTAGGATTGCCACTAACTCCACTCCTTGCCTCCCCCGCCGGGACCATTGTACCCCTTCCCCTCCATCACGGATCGCATCCCCCGCACGGTGAAGAAGCAGTTGTGCAATCCATTTCAACAACGTAGAGCTGAGCGTAATAGGTCGCGTGTCCCCCCACTGCAGAGGTCGAGGGATCTTGGGGAGCAACACGGTAATGCTGGCTTCGATCCCCCCAGGAATGTTCGCAGTATAGAACATGTCATTGAGGAGGTAGAGCACGCGGTCCCCCCACTCTTTGTCCAGTAACAATGCTTTGGCTGCTTCATGGGAGATTTCGTCTGGTCCTGTGCTCTTGTTGTTGGCCCATTTGCTGGATGTGAGGGTGAGTTCCCCCAGGCTGAAGGGATTCCAGGGTGTGTGTTTGCATCTACGCCGCAGGGCTTGGCGTAGTTGGTTAAGTCTGTGATTGCTATTTGCATCCCCCTGTGGTTTTGCGAATATCCCCCCCATGTGGTGGCGTAGTTTCTCTTGCCAGTCTGGGTCGTCTTGAAGATGTAGGTGCCACCCCTTGTTCGCCCCCCCTGCTGCAGCGCCTTGAGCGCGTTCCAGTCCAGGTTTGCTGCTTTGGTCGCCAGTCCTTGTTTCCATGCCCGTTGTTCTTGCTTGCGTTGTCTTTGTACCTGTCTCCATGCTTGTTTGGCCTCTGCTCCCGCCGGTAAAGTGTGGGCTGCCCGACGCAGTTGTTTAAGCTGGTCACTCTCCTTGAAACGTTGTTTGTCCCCCCCCGGTACTGTGATTGCCTTGGCGATGGTTGCGATGGTGCGATGTGGGTCTTCGCCCCTCGGTGGCGGCACTCTGAGCAATTGTTGGATTTGGTCGTCCGGCCGAAGACGTCGGGGGCCCCAGGTGATTTTCTGCGGCTTTTGTGGACGGATTGCAAAGATCTCCAGTACGACCGCATCGTGATCTGATGCCAGACGGTCTCTGCAAGGTAGCACTTTTCCGGTGGCCACCATGACCCCCCTGCAGAAGCCGTAATCCAGCCGCCGTGGTTGTTGTTGGGTGTTGTATGGGTGGTAAGTGGGTGTCTCAAGGTCTTGTGTTGGCAGCATCAGTCGAAGGTCCTGGGCCCATTGCAGGACAAGTTCCCCCCTGGCTGAGTTGGCAGTGCAACCGGTAGCTCCAGGTCGAGGTTTTGCAAAGGTCTCATTTGCATCCATCCCCACCAGCACTTTATCATGTCGGAAGCATCGTTCCCAGTCTTGCAGGAGTATGCTTGTCTGTGGTAGGGTGGCGTGATGCGGAAGGTGGGCTGCAAGGACACGAAAAGGTTGTCCGCCCGTAGTGGGAGTAAGTGTTGTTGCCACCCCTCCCCCCAGGACGCAGCTTTGCTTGTGTTGGAAACGGTTGGTGTGGAGAATCCCTTCCCCCCTAAACTCTCCCTCAGTCTTGCCGTAGACCAGTTGCCAGTGTTCATTTTCCAAATGGAAGAGCCCTGGCACGGTGATGATCTCTTGAAGGATGAAGACTTCCCCTTTTTGGAAAAGCACCTCATCTTGGAAGGTCTCGGAGGCGTCGAGCAGTTTTTCTGCTGTAACTCCCCCCACATTCCAAACCAAAACAGTCAGCAGCTTGGTGGTAACGAGTTGCCCGTCCCCCCGTCGGTGAAACAATTGATCTTCGCCATCTCAGTGTATCTCCGCTGCCAGCGGAGTCCATTCTTTCTCCACCGCCGTCTTGCTTCTCCCCACTGCTCGAGCAATGCAGTCCAGGTCCACCCAGCCTGGCCCCGCTTCCAATGTGTTTGGCGGTTGTGGTGCTGTGGCGGAGCAGACTTTCTGGGCGTTGATCCAGGCGCTGCCACTACCATGCCCTTGTCTCCCCCGAGGCTCAAGTACAAGCGTTTCACTTTTGCTGCGAGGCGTGCACGGCGCCTTTTCTCCGGAGGCTGGGATAGTGCAATCCAAACTTTGCGGGAAGTGCCATCCGGTCGTTGTCCCAGTTGCACATTTGCCGCACGTACCTTGTTGATGGTGTCCTGGATCCGCGTCTTACGTCGTTCCCAGGTCTCCCCAATGCGTTCATCGACAGGCAAGATTGCATATCCCCGACGAACTCCTGGGACAAAAAGCCCTTGTGCTGGGATAGGTGCATCCACACTACGAAGGATGTTCTCGGCCTCCTCCTTGGTGGTTGCAGCGTCCTGATCTGCGTCCCATCCCCCGATCACCAGAGCTGGTGGCTTGTTTTCTCCCCACGTGGGTGCATAGGTGGAGTCAGCAGACCCAACTGCGCTCCCCCCACCTTTTTCCAGGTTGGAGATCCGATGGTGGAATTCGCGGTTGGCTTCCTGTAGCTGCTCCAAAACTTCATCGTGTTTCTGACCACGAGTCTGCATCTCGTCGAGCATGTTCAGCGTCTGCTGCATCTTCTGTGTGACCTGTGACTCTACATAGTCCACACGTCGAGTCACCGTTTGCATGTCCTGCCGAAATTCCCCCACAGCGTCTTTGATTTCACCACGTATGGCTTCTCGGATAAGGTCCAGGGAGAGGGCCTGTGGCTGCCCGTCAATGGGATTCTCCTCGGCTTTGCGCTTGGAGGGTGCTCCCCCGGCGTCCCCCTTTCCAGACGCTGCCATGATCTCGGAGCGGTGAATCACGTAGTAGGTTGCCTAGTCCTGTAGGGCCGCCGATCCCCTGCAAGGCGATGTTGTAATAGTCCCGAATGAACAGCACACAGATTGCGATGTGCTTCGATCTGCACGAGTTCCCCGGTAGCAACTCGCAAGATGAAGACACGAAGGACAGCAAACTTGACGGTGTGCTCGATCGCTCTCTTTCTACACGTTCCCACTGGAGTTCCCCTGTTTGAGGCCCTCTCTCTCTCACTGCTTGGGCTCGGGCCTTGAACCACTCACGGCCTTGAGCCAAAATGTCTCTCTCTCTCTCTGCCGACTCTGCCGTGCCATCACGCAATGACTTCATCGGTATATAGAGAGCTTGCATTCAATATGTCCTGAGACTCACTCACGTCACAAAGCGAAGCCGGCGCCATCCTCGCCAGATAATCGGTGGCCACCCATGTTCACTCACTCAAGCGGCACACTGTCCTCGGCCCGCTAGGCCTCGTCTCCCAGCGCAGCTGCTCGATGAGAGCGCGCTGCTCCTCGACCACTGCTAGGAGCTGATCGTTGGAAAGCCTGTAGCCGCACGGTGGAGGGGGTGCAATCTGTCTTGATGATTCGCGGATATCCGAGTCTGCGTTGGGTACCACATACGGAGAGCGAGAAAATGCAGGTCAAGAAGCATCAGCCACTTCACGACCTGCTTCTGCTGGTCCATCTCTTCTTGCAGAGCCAAGCTGTGCCGCCGGAGCTGCTCGATGTCAAGCCTCCGCGCGGAGCTTGCCAGGGAAGGAGTTACGTGTGCTGACGGAGAACCGCCGACCCTCGCTGGCGCCTCTGGGCACTCAGCTCCGACCTCGAGCGGCTCAAAGTTGCAAAGAGTCTCCAATTCTTCGAGTGTTACAAGAGACTTGCAGATGGTGCAGCACGAATCCAGAAAGCACTGAAAGCACTGCTTGGCTCTGTGCAATCACGGCCAAGCTTTGAACGAGGCACGCCACCTCATCCTGGCCCGAGGGCCGAAGCTCCGAGCCTGTCCTTCGTGACCGCACGGACCCCCCCCAGCCAGGCGGATCGACCTTCCACAAGAAGGGCATCTCTTTTCACTCTGAACTTTGAGACATATGCATGCCTGGAGCCACACCTTGAGTCTTCGACCCTCGGGACCGCTTTTGAAAGTTTGTTGCATCGAAGTTTGCTCTACATCTCAGAGACGTATGAAGTCATTCCCGAATGACTTCATGGAAGCTTTGAGTGACAATCCACAACACCTTCCCCAAAAACCCTTTAATCCATGGGAAGACTGTGGTCCGAAGATCCCCTTCAAAACGAGGTTCTGATCGAAGGAGGAGAAGACGATAGAAGAAGAGCGCGAGTCAAGGCCCTGCTTTGGCTCCATAACGCGTATATGCCCCAGTGTGAGGGGAGGTTCGGGGTCACTTCCTGTCCTTCTTTCCGGTTCTGAGTCCTGCAATTGATGAGCAAGAGCTTTCGGGGTCTGATTGGAGGGTCCAACCACCCATGAGCCGAAGGGGCACTGCGTGTCTGCTTCGGAGGTCGGTGACACTACCGTGAAGTTAAAGGTTTTACCCTTTATATCTCTCTCTTCCCTTGCTCATGTTGACCATTCGTGTCTTCTGTGCTGGTACCGGTACCGGCGCTTGGTGCAGACCTGGAAGAGTAAGAGCCCCTGAATGAGGATCAAGAGCAATGTGTCAGCTCTCCCCAGATCAAATTAGTGTGGCCTCGAGCATGCCGTTCTTTGCCGTCCCGATGCTGGAGCCGTGGTCTGCGGCGCCGGAAGTCGTTGTCACACGCGCAAAAAGAGCACGCCGGACGCTGGACACCGAACAGCCTTCGGCTCCGGGCTTCTCCACAGCGCGCAGCAGTGCCGAGGCGCTTTGTGGAGTGGCCTTGTTTGGGCGCACAGTCCCGCAGCGTCCCTCATGGGCCCTCCCTGAGTCGAAAGAAGTGGCAGCGCCTTGGGGGACTCATCGCTGTCTGCCAAGAGGGCCTCGCGTGAAGCGCGTGGGCCCCTGCCAAGATCTCGCAGAAAGCGACTGCAAAGCACTTCGCCAATCTCCAACAGTGGCCTGACCGCCGGCAGCAGGCTCTCAGCTGCAGAGTCAGACTCCGAGCCCATGAGCAAGGTGTGCCAGGTAATTAAGCGATATGAAGCTTGTCTGAACTGTAGTGTTCGGGCGCACTTCGACACAGGTCCAACCCGTTGGAATGAGTAAACTGTCGTTGCCGGTACTAAATCGCACACATGTCTGATTCTGCTGGCTTCAGGCAATGCTCCCAAATGCATTCAGCTGACTCAGAACAGCTCCAGCCACGATATCGCATAATGCTTTGCGCGGTGAGCCCGGGCACCGCTAGGCTGCCCGGACGCGGTGTAACTCTGAGCCCATTTTCCCGCAGCATCAGATGAAGTGAGCTTCGCTGCCCGGCGGCTTGGAGGATCGGTCGAAGGCAGGCCGCAGGTTCCTCGGCCCCGCTGCAGCAAGACCACATCACATGCCGTCACTAATGCCCGTGATCGTAAACACGATAAAAAGGGGTATAACGGCAAGCCTGCCTGCCTTTGGGCAACATGGAATTGCATCACTCTATTGGTCCTCAGGTCAGAGAGGTCGCTGAAGGCTGCTATGTGCTGCTATTGCACGCATCCTGTTTCCCGTCTCCCACAACATCATCCGAAACGCAACCTGTAGCGTGCACAAAGCCGAGCATCTGCAACAGCACCAGTTTGGAGACAATTGGTGGCCTGCTCAAAAACACATGTGCAAAGCTGCACACTGCTGGACACAGTGCCGAGGCAGTTGGCCCTCTACAGCACAAATGCGAAAACTGCAAGCAGGAATTCGCAACAGCATTTCTAGAGACTTGCACGGTGACTTCAAAGCCCCAGTGGCTCTGGACAGCCGCCATGGAAGACGGGTGCATTCTGGGGAGCGAAAAGCTGCACCAGATACCGGCCGCTGTCACCTTGTGATCAGAAGGCAGCACCACACGCATCGTGTCCCCCCGCCACCTTCCCACCCAGCCCTAAAGGGGGTCCCTGTTCCTCAGGCCAAGCGGCGGTCAAAAGCGAGAACCTCGCCCAGGGAGCCTTCGAGGTGCCGGGCCCTCCTCGGGACGTCGGAAACCCCTTCGCTGCTTCGCTTCTTGCGTCTCTCCGGTATTCGCATCTTAATCTGCGAGCTCCTTCAAGGATGCCTACAGAAATGATATCTTCGAATCAATCTTCAGGATGTCTCTGTCTCGCATAAACTTGCAGCCCAGCGTCTGCAGATTGGATAACTTCACCCAGGTCCCTGCCCGAGGCTTCCAGGCACGCTGTCTCCGAAGCCTATGCACATGGACGCAAGCAGCGTGACGTTTGCGACTAAGCCTGTGAGGCTTCAGGGCTACACAAAGAGCTACTGGGCTAGGGCCTGCTACTGAAGGGGCAGTTGATTCCGCTCAGTTAGACCTCCAGTCGAGTGTGGGGCCCAAGGCGGCAGCACACTATCGGAGGAATACAGCGGGGCAAAGCACGCATAGCTTGAGACGCGGGTGAGCCTCATGTTCTGGACGTACCAGGTGTCCTCTTCCTCGCTGTCGCTCTCCTTACTTATCGCCCCCAACCATGACGGCAACGACCATGCCGTGACATCAGGATGCTACGAGGAGCTGCTTGCGGCGACTTCGAACGAACAGAGTGCGCAAAAAACCTAGCCACCTCGGGAAGTCCCCCCTTACCAAGCATTGAGTCTGTCATAGGCGGAGTGGAGACTGCAAGAGTGCTCGACCAAGAAGCCCAGTGTGAGCAGACCGCAAATGTTCATGTCTTCTCGAGCGACTTCCATTGTGCAAAGACACAGGAGACCGCCAAGAAACATGTGCAATGTGCCATGTCCATGACCGTCGCACGAACACCGGCACCCCTTCAATCAGACTCCCGCGAAGCAGCGCTTTAACAGGCTTCAGGATTTGAACGAGATTCAACTCTAGACGAGACCGCATAGACTGCATGCCTAGCTGCCTAGCGGCTGACAGTATGCATCACAGCAAAGGTGAAACTCCCTGTCAGCATGCATGAGTGTAGTCATGGCGCCGGGGCATTCCATCCCAAGCAGGATTGTCCCGCCCAGAGGTCAGAAGCGCCGCAGCTCTGATCGACGAGCCGCCGAACCTGCAACAGAGAAAGCTGATGCATTGGGTTGGTGATTGGGCGACAATACATGTGAAGCGTTTGATTCCGGCAGCGATTGTCTTCAAGTCTCCGTGCCACCGTGCTGCCTGTTTCACCGCCGCGCCGCCGCGGGCCTTCACCCTCTCAGCTGCACCAGCCATGTCCTCTTTGGAAGTCTTGGGGCGAGCGACCCGCTACTAAGTCGTCCAGACACAGCACGACACAGCACTTGCAGATGTTCTTGCAGCTCCCCTTGCCAGTGCTTGTCACGGTTTTGATCCCCCGGGTCTAGGCTGATGTGGTTGTCCACCAGGTGGCGCAGGGAGTCTGCAGCCTCGAAGCTCCGATCCTTGACCTGACCACGCGCGAAACAAACAAAGCGGATTCGGCTCCATTTAAACAGCATTTTAAAATTCAGGTCGCAAAGGCAGCTGGACAATTGAGTTTGAGTGGATCTGCCTTGCTGGCGATGTTGCTAATTCGCGGATGTTGATCCGCAAAATCTCCTCGCACCACTTCTCGGGACAACATGCGCGAATGTCGCCCCAGGCAAGAGCTTCCGCAATTTCAGCTTCTCTTCGAGGGGAGTCCTGCCGCTTGCTGCACCCTGGCTGCTCCCAGCGATGCAGCTGTGCATGCAGCGCTGCGAACGGCGGGCACCTTGCAAACGTCCAGCTGCTACAGTAGCTTCGCGGAACGTCCATCATGATCTCGGCACTTATTCGGCGAAGGGTTTTGTAGCCGAGGGTAACCTGTGTGTGTTCCCATCGTGCTGTCACCGTTTTGCAGGTCCCAAGGCTTATCCTTGCAGCCGACAAAGCAGAGCTGACTCACTCTAGACTGTAAATCCTGTACTCCTGTACGCTGCGACTTGCTGGAATCCACGGTCATCCCACTGCTCGCGCTCCAACATGTGCTCTAACATTCCATGGTCGTATCAAAGAACTCGATCCTCTTGCATTTGGCGCGACTGCCAGGGACTGGGGTCTCACTTCGAGCCGCTTCCCTCTTCCTGTATGCATCAAGCCTGCGGATATCTGCATCACGAATGCAGGATACACCGAATCCCTGAGCGATCTTACCCTAGTTCCGGGCTCAAACACTTTCGGTGACTCTCACTTCTTGACTGAATACTGCGCTGATGTATACTCTGATAGATACAGAGCATCTAGCGGTCCTTTCTTTTCATGTTGTTCTCCTTGCGCCCTCTTCCCCCAGTCATGGTCTTTCTTCCAGCATTCCGAGATGTGTCTCGTTGGAAAGACTTGGAAGCCAGAGTCTCTGGGATGCAACATGGGTCGATACTGGGTCGATGCTTGCAGCGATTTACAGCCCTAGGCCAAAGTGGCCAGAACATAGAAAACCTGCAGACCTCACGAAGAAGAGCAGCCGAGAACCGGAACTCCCGGCCTGCGAGGCAATGACCACCTGGCTGATGCCTTGAAGCAGCGCCAACCGCCTCGCTGCAGGTCGCTGCGAAAAGAGGGTGTAAAGCTGAGGTGTGGCAAAGCTTCCTAAGATGGCACCATCGGCCTAGCGAAGCCACCGATGCGCGGCAGACCAACAACGCTGATGGCCAGACCCGCAGACCAAAGGCCAACGGAGAGAGCGATGCCACCGAAGCTTGCAGCCACAGACCCAGCAGCTGGTGCGGCATATGAAGCATATGGGGATGAGGGGAAGCCAAAGCCGGGCATTGGCATGGCCAGACCCTGCCCACAGTTATTCATCTGGCCCAGCTGCTGTGCCCAAAACAGCGTCTCGGCCATATCCCCAAATGCAGCTCCAGCACCCCCTGTGCCACCAGCTGCACAAGCCGCAGCAAAGGCGAAAGCTGCAAAGGCTTCTTCTGGCGTCATGTGGATGTCATCGCCTGCAATCATGCAGTTGTGCCCAAACTACTGTCAGTCATGAGGAAGAAGGTACAGTATCAATTACTTGTCTCAGGCTGGTGCCACTACCGTACCTTGTGTCAAAGACACGGGAGAAGAGACTCATGAGAGCTGGCCAGTGCTGCTGAGATTCTCTGGTCACCTTCCAAAAGCTCGCGATCGTAGGCGTGGCGCTTATCCTGCCGGAAAGGGAGATCGAACGAAAGCTCAACGCCCTTTTCCACGCGGCGCTGAGAACGCCCATGTGGAAGCAACCGGCGCTTGGCTCCTCGTCAGAGAGGGTGGCCCACGCTGCCGCCACTCGCTGGAAAGCGCGGGTGGAGTCGGGGTGGCAGTTTTTGTCTGGGTGGACCAGGATGGACGCCTGGAGCTTTTCACGAGGCCCGCAGCCTCTGACTTTCCCGATGTGTTCTCACGCTGTGATGGGAACCTGGCCTTGAGATAGCAGCGCCGCAGCTCGGCCACAGAAGCATCGCGCGGCGCGTCGATGGCCGCGTAGTGATCCCTGACCCGCGGGGCCGGGGCCGGGGCTTTCCTATGCGAGAGTCTCGGCTGGCCTGGCTCCGAGGATGGCCAGCACCGCGATCGCCGCTTCCTGCGAGTGCCGGGCAGATGACATCAACCGTGTGGGGCGCTGTGCGGGTCGGAAGGTCCTGGGAGACTCCCTGTGAGGCAGTCATGGGCAGTTGTTGGCTCGACGCAGGTTGCCCGTGCGAAGGCTTACGGATGTCAAAACCCTGTGCTACTTTTGGCCGCTCGGCTCCGAGATGGCGGACGACAAGTTTGGCTTTGAGGATACGTGGCATCTTATGGTGAGCAGATGCAGTTGGTCACGTCGTACATTATGATAAGCTGCAACAAGATTCGCCAGGGACAGTCATGCATCAGTTAGGGCTGGGCTTCACATTACATGGCTGTTCCTTGGGCCAAGCTGCCTGCGACGTGCCAAAGAGTTTGCTACGACGCAGCGCATAGACTCAGAGAATGTTAAGTGTCAAGTGCCAAGACTTGCAGATCCCAGCCTTTGCATTTCGAAGGCTCGCAAGCTCTGATCACACTCTCAACTCGGAGACTCGCAGCTCCCTTCAAGAGCTGGCTCCGTGCAGGCAGAAGGAGACATTTCCAAAAGCGCTTGTCGGCTTGAAAACTTCGGTCTCTACCTGAGGGATAAAAGGATACAAATTATGACAGCATCGCAGACAGCACCGAGCATGGCGAGGTAGACCTCGGACGGGGTAGCCGCTAACAACATACTTCAGAGAGATCCTGGCCACCTGCCACCAACTTCGTCGGAGTCGGAATGCCAAAGTCAGCCAAAGAGCCCCAAAGGCCGACCGGACATTGATGCGGTCTCGTGGCTCGAGCTCCAGGCAGCGGCCGCCTGGGCGGTAATTAGCCGCGTGGAGTTTGAAGCGTGGACAGGCTGCCGACTTGTCCCAATGTCCCGGCTTCTGAAGAAATCATGTTCTCAAGGTTGTAGTTGGGCCCTGCTCTCCGCTTCCGTGAGCACATGACGCCCGAACATGACAGATCGTTTCAACTAGTTGGACGACGAAAAATCCCCAGTGGGAAGAACCTGGCCCAAAGACCAAATGCGCGACAGGTCGCAGGTTTGTCAGGGTTTGCAAGGCACTGCATCGCAATAAGAGAGCTGACGAAACAACAGCCGAGGACGGCATCCGAGGCTATAAAGGCTTCCACTGCTGCCAAAATCATAGGGACATAGTGGGGCATATGCAGTCACTGTCACAGCCAGCTCTGTTGGCGCCAAAGGGGTCGCATTGTCTGTTAAGGTATCCCGCAGCATGCTCACACCTGTACTTGCAACAGGTCGTGGGGAAACCATGGGCAGGAATGATGCTGAATTTCTTCCGAGAGGCTGAGAACGTCTTCGCAGTCCTTGAGGAGGGTGCCTGAAGCATGACCAGGCTAATCATGCAATTTGAACTCCGGCTTAAATCCTGCATGAGCTGTGTGTATGTATGCACATGTGCACATATATCTGTATGTATGCATGTATGTATGGCGGGGGGTTTTTTTTTTTCGAAGGTGCGGCCAACCCTCTTTTTTCGGAGGTGCGGCCAAGGATTTGTTCAGGTTGGACACCCAGGATCCTTGTAGAGGGTTCATTGGCGATGTAAAGAATTTGCGCCCCACCACAGCGCCAGCGCTTCGACACGCAGAATCCTTGTAGAGGGTTCATCGGGGTCGTAGAGAATTTGCGCCGCACCACAGCGCCAGCGCTTGGAGGCGCAGGATCCTTGTGGAGGGTTCATCGGCGATGTAAAGAATTTGCGCCCCACCACAGCGCCAGCGCTTCGACACGCAGAATCCTTGTAGAGGGTTCATCGGGGTCGTAGAGAATTTGCGCCGCACCACAGCGCCAGCGCTTGGAGGCGCAGGATCCCTGTGGAGGGTTCATCGGGGACGTAGAAAATTTGCACCGCACCACAGAGCCAACGCTTCGAGGGGCAGGATCCCTGTGGAGGGTTCATCGGGGACGTAGAAAATTTGCACCGCACCACAGAGCCAACGCTTCGAGGGGCAGGATCCCTGTGGAGGGTTCATCGGGGACGTAGACAATTGGCGCCGCACCACAGCGCCAGCGCTTCGAAGCGCAGGATCCCTGGGTGAAGCATCAAAAAAAACTAATCATCAACAACAAATGAAATCCAGGGATCAACAAAAAACTGATTTAAAAAAAAGAGCATCACAAACAAATTAAATTATAGGAAATGAAGCCATTTCCAAAACTATTTGCCTTGGTGGCGGTGGTGGTGTCGTTGATGTCGTTGCTGTCGTCGTTGGTGGTGGTGGTGTCGTTGATGTCGTCGTGTTGTTGCTGCTCTTCGCGTTAAACCCCCTGGAGCGTGGCTGTCTGGCTTTCCCCTTCTTGTGTGTTGCCGAATACGTGTATGTTCATTTCTTCGCGGGCTTACAGAGCGGGGAGTTAATTTAGTCTGAAAAAAGCGGGGGGGTTGGGGGGGGCGCAGCCCCCCCCATTTGCAATCCTTTTAAATCCTTCAGGATTGATTTTGTCTTCTTTGCGTTAAACCCCCCTGAAGCATTATTGTCTGGCTTCCCCTTCTTGTGTGTTGGCGGATACGTTTTTGTGCATTTTCCGTGGCTTTAGAGAGCGGGGAGTTTAGTCTAAAAAAAGCGGGGGGGTTGGGGGGGGCGCAGCCCCCCCCATTTGCAAACCTTTTAAATCCTTCAGGATTGATTTGGTCTTCTTCGCGTTAAAACCCCCTGAAGCATTGTTGTCTGGCTTCATTTTTTTTGTGTTGACGAACACGGTTTTATTTATTTCGTAGCAAACGACCGGCTGGCAAACACGTTATTGTTGATTACTTCGTGGCTCAAGAGAGCTTCCAAGTCATTCATGATTGATTGTGTTGCTTCGCGTGTAACCCCGCTGAAACAACAACCCAAGAAAATCCGTGTTGTGAATCTGGGTTCCGAACCTGAATTTCCAACCGTCTGTCTTACTTCTTTTCTTTCTTTCTGTTCTTCTTCCTTGCTTTGGTCCTTGTTCTGGGGTGTTTCGTTCTGTCTTCCTGGGTTCTTTTCGTTTCAGGTGGAAAAACCAAGAAAAGCACACCAAATCCGTCCAAAACGTGAGGAAAATAGTGTTTTCCCCAGGAAAACCCATGGAAAAACACCAAACAAAAAAAAAACAACAACAAGATCCAAAATAATGGGCCCTCCATATGTATGTATATATATATATATATACACACACACACAAACTCTCTCTCTCTCTCTCTCTCTCTCTCTCTCTCTCTCTCTCTCTCTCTCTCTCTCTCTCTCTCTCTCTCTCTCTCTCTCTCTCTCTGTATGTATGTATATATATATATATATACACTATATATATATATATACATATATATACACTATACTTACTATATATGCTATATATATACGATATATACTATATATACTATATATACTGTATATACTATATATACTATATATACTATATATACTATATATACTATATATACTATATATACTATATATACTATATATACAATATATACTATATATACTATATATAGTATATATAGTATATATAGTATATATAGTATATATAGTGTATATATATATATATATATATGCTGTATATACTGTATGTACTATATCTACTATATAATATATATATATATACACACCATATATACAATCTGTATAATATATATATATATATATACTATATCTACTATATCTACTATATCTACTATATTCACTATATCTACTATATCTCTTATATCTACTATATCTCTTATAACTACTATATTTACCATATCTACTATATTTACTATATATGCTATATCTACTGTATATACTATATAAAATAATATATACTGCAGAAACAATATAAACTGTATATACTAATACTATATCTACTTAATCTACTACATATACTATACATATATACTCTATATATATATATATATATACATATATACATACTGTATATATTATGTACACTATATATATACTATATATACTTTATACATTATATATACTATATATACTGTAGATAAAAATATACAATATAAACTCTATATACTATATATATATATACTACATATATATATATATGCATATACTATATGAATATATATTATATATACACATGTTATATGTATATACTGTACATACTATATCTAGTATACATACTATATATACTACATGTACTATGTATACTATGTATACTATGTATATACATATATATATATATATGTATATGTGTTTTTTACTTTATATACTGATGTACTACCGTCCTTCCTTTCTTCCTTCTTTCTTTCCTTCCTTGCTTTCCTTCCTTGCTTCCTTCCTTCCTTCCTTCGTTCCTTTCCTTCCTTCCTTCCTTCCTTGTTTCCTTGCTTTCTTCCTTGCTTTCTTCCTTCCCTGTGTAAATAACAGGACGTGGAAGCAAAAAAAGAGGACCGAAAAAAAGGACGCAAACAAAAACGGATTCCCGTTCTTGTTTCTCTTTCATTCCTTGCTAGCTCCTCTGCTTTCTTGCTTTCTGATGTGCCTTCTTCCTGGCTTTCTTTCCTTCATCATCTTTCTTCTGGTTTTCTTACTTCTGAAATTTTGCTTTATTTTTGTTATTCCTTGTTCGCTTTCTTGTTGCTTTTGCGGGACCGAGGGACCGGCGGACCGCAGGACCAGGAGACCACGGCACCAGGAGACCACGGGACCAGAGGACCAGCAGACCAGAGGACCAGGCAACCACAGGACCAAGGACCAGAAAACTAGGGGACCGCATGCACGGACACCACAGGACCAGAGGACCAGCAGACCGGAGGACCAGGGGACCACAGGACCCAGGACCAGAGGACTAGGGGACCGCATGCACCAGGGACCCTTGGCCGCACCTCGCAAACAAGGGTTGGCCGCACCTTCGAAAAAAAAAAACCATGGCCCATGTATGTATGTGTGCCAAAAAGATAAACAGGTAGAGGTGCAAGTATAAAATGTGAATAAAAGCAGAAGCAGAAATGAAATATGACAGACTGATGTGATAGCAAAGTATAACAGTATAATATCCTTTGCTCCCAGCCCTTTTGATATGTCAAGCTCGGGCGGGATCAGACACAACGAGGCCGAAGGAAGCACTGGGGCCGGAGCCTTGCAGAGAGTACTCCAAGTGGAAACCTGCCACGGATCTTGTCTTGAGGCCCGTGAAGATGCGTGCTGAAAATCCGACAGCAGTTCTCAACCGGGTGACCCAAGTCGAAGAGGATCAGGGCCATTGCTGCTCCAGACCTCCGCTCCACAAAGCTTTGGACTGGATTGGAACCATGACAGCATGCATGTTCGGGGCCCTCGGGGACTCTGGGCTGCAATCGAGCTGCAAGGTCAAGGACAAATTGTTCCAGGCTTGTCTTCCTTCGCCACGTGCTGTCAATTTACGAATCCGAACACGGCACGGCAGGATAAGTCACTGTCAACAGTGTCAATAGCTTTCGGAGAGCTTGGGCCAATTCATCCAAGCTGCTGCCCACGCTGAGGGAACACACGAAGGCACCTGCTCAAATTCGTGTCATGGACGTTGTGAGAGGTCCATCTCTGCAAGACTCTCTCCCCCTGCTCACTTCTCACCCACCCCCCGCATGTGACCGAGATTGACCCAGGGCCCCCCCTTCACAAGCACCTCGCCTGGAAGGAAATCCACCTCAACGGCACCGAGCTCTCACGCATGACTTCATGTCAGCTAAAGCTGAACGCAGAACTACCGGACCACAGTCGCGACGGGCTGTGCGCAGTCGGAAGTCTGCACGATGGGCGCATGATTCCTAGCTACTATAGTTGCCGGGCCCGACCGATTAACCATCCCCGGCTGCGTAAGAATGCGCAGCGACTTCGCTTCTCAGATCCTCATTGTTTATCTGATTGGTTTCTGCGCATCAGCTTGTGCACTGGTGCTGGCAAGAGACGGGCACAATTTGCCGAAGCAGTGGTGCAACTGCTTCGTCAGGCTGACCGGGTCGCTGGAACTCGATGTAGACCGTGGACGGACCTAGAACCCTAAACTCTGCATGGCCCTGCATTACCAAGAGCAGGCACTGTTGCATCACTGCCTGTGGCTTTTGTCCAGACGAACTGTACTCACCATGAACGAGCATGTCTTCCTATGTGGTGCTGACTGCAACCGGCATAGCTTTATGTATCACAGTGACTCTCACACGTGCGCATGCCCAGTACCGAATACATAAACGAGATACATACAAATCACACAAGAGCGAACTGACGCAGTTCCCGCGTGGTCCTATTTCTGAATGCAAAGCATCAACTTTTCGTTCAAGCCGGGCCTTCATCCGTCGGCAAGCCCTTGCAGTGCACAGACCTCCAGAGGTCTTCACTTGGCTCGCGGATCACTCCTGGCTGGAGAGAGACCAAGCTGACCACCGGATCGTAACGACGAACAAAGAACCCGCTATGCATTTTTACTTTACCGTTTGTGATATGTGAATTTATGTACTTCCCCCCCCCATGGTCGTCGCCCATCTTCCTACCCGCCTTGCAGGTACGGATGGGAGGCTTGAGCTTTGGTAAATACAGTGGAGAATTTCTGTGGCCAGTAGTTTTCCTCTCCTGTGGACTTTTTCTCAGGGGTAGTAGTTTCGGACTCCGCACTGCAGGTGATGCGTTGACTACGGTACCCAGGTAACCTCAAGCCTCAATGCTCACACCAACAAGCCTAGTCGAACACTACAAAAAACAACCAAGGTACCATATTGCTATGAGGCCAGAGACTGCCCGGTATTTGGGGTTCTGCTTCAGCCGCAATCTGTCCCCGAAGGCAAGTTGAATGAAGGACAGTCAGTACAGGCAGCAGTGGATGACCAAGAAATTGGACCATCACGTTACTCATCCGGTATCTGTCGGAAGCAACGGCTACCCGTAGCGACGTGAAGCAGAGCAGTGTGTAACACACTCGTGCACCTCGGCGCCTTGGTCGCATTCAGTCCTTTTGTCAGAAAACTCAAAGAAAAGCACTGCTGCACCTCCTGCACTGCCTTCTGCCCTTACGCACTGCTGCTACCTTCCTTTGCACTGCCTTGCCCTTGCGTGTACTGTCTTTCTGTCGCACTGTCACTGTTGTCCCTTGCCTTCCTACGTTCCTGGTCGGTCTCGGCGCAGATCCCCCATAACCCCCCTATGTGATGAACATTCCCGGTCTCCCCCCACAAGAACCACTAACCTGCGTTTGTGCTGCCATGGGGTCCTACTGAGTGAGACACGCCCTCTGCCACAAAGTGGTTGGGCCACTTGTGCCACTGGAACAAGGCTGCCCTGCTGTGACTCAGTGATGGTTCATGCCCCTGAGAGAGCTCCATACTGGGCCAGATCATCAACACGGGATGTGTCAACAAGCTGGAAGAAGCATGAGCTTGCCCACTCCAGATGAAGAGGACGATCTTACTGCTGAGAAATTCCAGTAGCTGTCATGGGGAGTTTGACGCCTCAGCCGGCTCCGGCTACAGCATTCGTAGCTCCTGGGAACGACTCGAAGACGACTGGATCTTTGCAGGAGAGCTACCCTGTGCTGTTTTTTCTCACGGTCACAAGCTCAAGATGGACTGGAAGGGGCTGTGTACTCCGACATGAACCGAAGGGTCCCTGCTTCCGACATGTCGGCGAATGCTACGGGGAGACCTTCTCGTTGGCAATTCCGGGGCAGGGATCGCGACACATCGACAAGCATACAAAGCCCAGGGTTCTGCCAGTGACTCTGGCAGGGGCACCCCTTGGTGCCGTGATAGAACGGGGTGGATGATCGTGGGGTCTTCTGACGCAGAACCTTGTGCCTGGGTGGGAAGGTGCTGGATTCCCAGCTCCAGCAACAACAAGCTTCTAGCAGCCTCTCAGATCCTCAACCTGGAGCGGTACATTGCCGGACTGCTTCCCAGAGTGGGAAAGTTTGCTACTGGAGACAACTTTGTCAGTGGGGATCATGGCGAACGCCAGTAGTCAACGCAAGTTCTGCCAGTGACTTTGGCAGGGGCACCTAGGTGCAGTAGTCGTAGTAGTAGTAGTAGTAGTAGTAGCAGCAGCAGCAACAGCAGCAGAAGACCACAAAACGGAAAGATAGGCCTTGGTTAGCTCTCAGCCCATCTCGCGGATGTGCAGCTGGGGTTTTCCCCATGCTTGGGGGGTTGTGGATGTCGTGCGGATGGCGTGGTCACTGCCTTTCTTCTTGTTCTGTTCCTCCCGCAATGCTCCCGAAACTGGGGAGAGGGACGCCTTGTATTACGGGGACGCATGCTGAGTCCTGGCTGCATGTATGTAGCATGCATGTGTATGAACCTGTGCGCGTGCACACAGACATAAAGAGGCCTTCTTCTACGCAGAAGCAGCACGCAGCAGTCTGCTGCTTGTTTTCTTGTTGAGAAACCTTGCAGCTGAGGCTCGAATGCCCCCGACGACCTGAAACCAGTTGCAGGCTTCCTTTTCTACTGTTCTAGTTATCTTGTCGTACATGGCAAAGACGACGGTCTCATGTCGTCCCATGCATAACTGTTCTTGCTATGGCTATCAGATATCATGACTGCGGCTACGAAGAACAAGTGACTGCTGGCACACACCACTACCATTAGTTAATTAAACCCACTCACAGAATCACATGCTATCATCTTATGATGTACGAAACTACAAATCTGACAAGCAAAACTCAGAAAGCATGGCCAGACCCTCCACGCCACCTCATGTGCAACCATGGAAGAATTTGTGCACGTTAGCATAGTCCCTTCTCTGCCAGGGCACGCCCTGACTCCTGCGCCAGCTGCTGCGACTTGCTTCTGTCGATTCCTGTCAATCCATGCGCTGCCCGGAATTTACGAACCGGAGAAAAGGGGCAAGCTGCTTTCATTGAGCTTTTCAGCGATGCTTGCCTTTGGAATCCGCTAGGCTAGACGGATGGGATAAATATTGCCGGATCATGCCGGATCTCCAGGTAAGAGCAGTCCCTAAACGGCGATCTTCTTTTGCTGCTGTTCTTCCGCCTCCAAGAAGTCGGCAAAGTCCCAGGTGTCCCCTTCCGGACGCAACCAGACATGGCTCCGGACCTGCCCGCATGGTGTGACACTCAAACCCTGCGGGGCTCCGTGATAAAGTCAACCTGTGACACTGCTTGGACTTTTGCCATAATTAATGCCTCCTGGTCTGCGAGAACGCCATAGAGCAGGTTGTCCTGGTACTCGCGGAAATCCATCAATGTGATGGCCATCCTCGCTCGCGCAGCAGATCAACAGCACTGCGCCAGTAATTGGAGCGATCTAGAGCGCTGCGGTAGCGGTCCAAGTGCTGCGGCCGAAGCCTGTACGTAAACCGAGTTGCACTGATCGGGGGCTGGCGGACGGCTGCCATCTGAATTTAATTGTTACAGAGAGCTCACAGTGGTCAGAGGAAGCCCTCAACCACATGGGTCGTTCGCACTTAAGCTTCGGGAACAGTCTACTACCCTGCGGAATCACCAAAGGTTTCCATGAAGTGGTAGATACAGGCTGAAAGATCTATGTATGCACATGGGTATATACAAATACAAAGACACATACATCCATGCGTACACAGGTACATACATACATACGTACATACATACACATACACTTTGCCTTCATGCATGCATGGAGGACAAGTGCCACGTATCCATGCTTTGCTGCCCCAGGCTCTGGTCGTCATCTTGCAGGCCGTCCCCTGCAAAGCAGATCGCTGTATGAGGGTCTGGGGTCCACTTGACTCACGTCTCCATACAAACAAAACCAAACGCAGTATTTGCAAACACTAACAACGATGGCAACAACAACAGCTGACAGTGGTAAGCACACGAAGTATCGTGGTATGCATAAGCGACGGGAAGAACAAACTCCTAGTAGTGCAACCCGATCTATCCCGACCTGTTTCTGCCAGGCCACTCTTGCCTGCTGCAGCAAGAATTACAGTTTGGGCCAGCAATAAGACGGCCATGCAGCATGCTGCCAGCCTCGGGAGCTACTGTGATCATACATCTGTAGTGTATACTGTAGTAAGAGATAGATAGAACCATGTATCTTTACACATTTACAAACACACACGGGCATACTAATCATCGTCCTGACTGAAACACTAACACACCCATGCACAGCCAGATGGACTGCACATGAGCGCTCTTCAGGTGTGCGTGCTCTTGCGACAGTAAGTCAGTACTGTTTCGCGCCCTCGGATGCCGTCAAGGATCACACATGGAATACCGCTGCCGTTGTGGCGGCCGCATGAGCCCAGCCTTTTTTTGAGTCACGGGCTGGGGCCGGAGGTCTGAAGAAGCATCGGATTGACGCAGAAGGCTGAAGGAAGCTTAAATTTGGATAGCATGGTGTAATCAGTAGCTCAGTAGCTTTGCTTGGACATGTTGATCCCGTGCCCATGTCCACCAGCAATATGCGAAGTCAACTGAGCCTGGGGCAGCAAGAGTTGTGCCTCCACGTCAAAGAGTCCACCGGAGCGCCCCAGCGTGACTCCATCAACGCATCCCCAACCTCAGCTCAGAAAAGGCTTGCGTCTTGTTGGATCCCAGAAAGGAGCCGTCTCCTCTCTTCTGGCGCTACCGAGACTTGCCCCCAGTTTAGCTGCCAGGCTTGCCAGGTAATCTGGGCATTTATCTTTCGATGTTGGTGTTGCCATCATATACTACTGACCTGCCGAAACACCTCCGTGATGCTAAACGGTGGAGAATCCATCTACAATCGAGACAGCACTCCGGATGGCATGTTAGCACGAAAGAGAGCGAGAGAGAGAGAGAGAGAGAGAGAGAGAGAGAGAGAGAGAGAGAGAGAGAGAGAGAGAGAGAGAGAGAGAGAGAGAGAGAGAGAGAGAGAGAGAGAGAGAGAGAGAGAGAGAGAGAGAGAGAGAGAGAGACCGAGAGAGAGAGAGAGAGAGAGACAGAGAGAGAGACCGAGAGAGACCGAGAGAGAGAGAGAGAGAGAGAGACAGAGAGACCGAGAGACCGAGAGACCGAGAGATAGAGAGACCGAGAGAGAGAGAGAGAGAGACCGAGACAGAGAGAGAGAGAGAGAGCGAGAGCGAGAGCGAGAGCGAGAGAGCGAGAGGAGGGAGAGGGAGAGGGGAGGGAGAGGGAGAGGGAGAGGGAGAGGGAGAGGGAGAGGGAGAGGGAGAGGGAGAGGGAGAGGGAGAGGGAGAGAGAGAGGGAGAGGGAGAGGGAGAAGGGAGAGGGGAGAGGGAGAAGGGAGAGGGAGAAGGGAGAAGGGAGAAGGGAGAGGGAGAGGGAGAGGGAGAGGGAGGGAGCTTTCGCTCAACCGTCTCTGGCCCGAGGCACATGAGGTGGAGGCACCGTGGAGAAGAACGATCCCGAGACCTGAAGTCTCTTGCACTTGGACTTGCTTAGGCGGATGCTTCATGCTCCCTTGCAGCTGCTGCAAGGAAGCATAACGACTGGAATGCATGCAGTTCTGATCACACCAATCGATGAAGGAACCCACGCCTCCAACTACTAGCAGATTCGTTCGGCGACGTGCCGGCAAAGTAGCTGGTTCCTCAGCACCGCAGCGACTGTGACAATGGAAATGACAGAGCAATTTCTACGCAAGGCCAACATAGTAACTACAGCACGCATCACTTCCGCGACGATTTGGGTTAGAGCGAAGAATGGATCGTGTAAAGACTAGACATGAATGCTGTTGCTAGAAGTCTCGATGCGAAGGACAGTGTGACGCTGAATGTGAAAAGCGATTGTACGAGCTACAGCGAATCTGCGGAAGCAGAACATGCTGGACGAAGCCCATCGCTGCAACTCTGAACAACGACCGAAGCTCAGCAAAGTCCTGGAACTGCAGCTGCAAAGAGTCGCTGTCCTGCAACAGTTTGTCACTGCTTGCTCACGGATGCTCAGCGACAACGAGTTGCCTTTCCAAGTCCATCTGCTCACTGTACTCGGCTTTGTCGCAAGCTGCCATCGATCCGAATCTGAGATGAAAGCATCTCGACGTGCAATTTTTGCTTCTGTGCTGTGCAAATGTCGACGAGTCACTTCAACGAAGTGACTAAACCACCCTGCTCGCATGTGGATGCCGGAGCGTCCTGGCCCCAGCGATCTGGGTCAGTCAGAGGCCGCTCGCCTGCACATGGCGGAACACATGGTGCACGAGTGCCACACACGACACGTATTCAACCACAGGCCCTGCGTAATTAAAGTTGAATCAGCTGCGTTTTGGCCCGCCAGCAAAAGGCCCTACCTGACGCCGAGCAAATGAGCAGCAACTCCTTGCCATAAACCTCAGCTGCTCAGCTCAGAAGCTCCATCCTCCCTCCTTGTTTGCACTGTACAGAACTGAGTTACACGGTGGGGTTGTTCTGACCTCCCGCGCAGTCCCAGGGCTCGGGGCACCCCCTGGCCCAGCAGGTTTGCGAGCGGCACTATCGTTCCGGCCGCGGGTCGATGCAACCAAGCGGCTTGGGAAAGCATGGGGTGCCTTGCAATCCGCACTCACTCAAGTAATATGGCTTGGCAGTCGGACGTGGCACAGGATAGGATGTAATTGGTGCACATGAAAGCAATTCTGGATGCAACTTGAGGTTTAGGCCCGTTTAAGCGGGTTGGAAAGGAAGCCCGGTGTAGACCCAGGTGCTTGCTCCGCGGGCAAATCAATGGCCGGCAAAGGCGGCCCTCACCGAAGGCGTCACGGAGAGACTGCGCCTGATTCTGAACAGATCTTTGGAATCAAGTCGACCGGCCTACATCCAGTCTGCCGAACCTCTGAACACGCACGGGTCATAACACTTGCGAAAATGCATACGAGATGCATCACAGCTGCAGCAAGTCCGCCATTCGGCGCGGGAGTTCAGCCAAAGCGATGTGCCTTAGCAACATGACACAGCTACCCTCGATCCATCTCGCTCCGTGACGGCGTCATGCTGGCTCAGACTCCTGCCAAAGTTTCATAACGTACGTCATTCTACGAACGCTTACAATGCGTCATGTACAGGCAGCCGCCGGCCAGTATAGACATCGTCTGCAAACTGCGTACAGGCCGCACTGCACATCCTGCGAAACCTTTCCAATCGATTCAAGTCTGGAGTAAGTGACATTGCTGCCTCCGAATGAAAGCATACAGAAGCGGATACACTAAGAGACAGCGGACACTGAGAACTGAGAGAAATGCCACTTTTTCAACCTTCGTCTCGTCGCACTGCCAGAGAGTCCTTGTCATGTGGGGGATCACCTGCTACGGCACCGGCTTTTCAGCCCTCCGCAAAGAACTTCGGCTCGGTTAAGCGCAGGCAGATGCTGTTAGTCGAGGCCTTGTTTGGTGTCGGCGATCGCCGCAGCCTGCGCAGTCTGAAATGCGACGTCAACCGCAGCTCGGCAGCTGGGACAGCTCCCTCTTTGCTTCATCCATGGCGTCAGGCAGCGCTTGTGGAAAACATGCTTGCAGCTTGGAAGCTCCAGGATGCGTTCGCCATGTTGCAAAGCTTCAAGGCATATGCTGCACTCGCTTGGCTGCATGTCTGTCGCACCGGCACCACGCCGACGTTTCCGTTTGAAGCCTACTTCACGCAAGGTCGCCATCACTGCATCATCCACGGGCAGCTCCTTGATCGGAGGCTCCTCCCGGTCGGTGTGTCGTCGAACCGCAGGGCCCGAACAGGAAGTGTCCGTCTCAGCAGTGCGATTCACGCTGAAATAGCGCTGCCGCGCTTCGTCCCATCTCAGGCCCGGCACCTCGCCCAAGGGCCCGGAGTGGGAACCCACCATTGCATCAGGTAGCGGTAGCGCCCATATCCTGTCCTGTCGTCGGCGATGGAAGGTGCCCCTTACGATTGCGACGCTGCCGAATGCGATGCCTGTACGCCCTGTCTACTTGCAAGTAATCATGACTATACTTTCCCAAGTACAAACTCGAAGCAAAGGGGGCAAGCGGCGGAAGCCGCACATGCTGAAAGTGTTCTTGCCGTGAAAATGAGGCTCATTCTGTCATGCATCTCTTCGTAGTGACAGTAGGACAGCGGCACAGGAGAAGCAGTGTGAATGCTTGTCCAGCCACCTGCACAAAGGCAGAACGACCTACACGGAAATGGAACAGTCATCAATGGCGACACAGGATTCAGTCTTCCGAGTCTTGCCACAGAACAGCCCCTGCCCACCTCCAGGAGGCTGTATTGGACGGGTGCTGTCACCTCGATGGGACTCTCCGGCGTCGGGCCCTCGCACTTGAAAGAAACGGAGCCTTGCCACAGTCACAGCGGCGCCCAACAATCATATCCTGCAGCCTTTGCTACTTGCCCTAACTCTCGCGTCGATGACGTGTTGACAATGCGATGGTTTGCAGCATTGTACCCAAGACCATTCCGACATGTGTGTCGGCAGTGTGCAAGCTCAGCAATGGAGCCGTAGCAGGCTCTGTTTTCCTTTGTAAGGAGTTACGATGGCCCGTTCTAAAGTCTGTTGTGTAAACGCCGCACCACGGCGAAATCTGCTTGACGGTGTAAGCCGCCGGCTCTAACTCCAACATCTTCATTGTAAGACAGCTCTTCGACTTGCCCGGCAGCCAATATGGCTCCTCCAGCTTTGTATATCTGGTTGGACGGCCGGCGTTTTCAACGCGTTGCATGAACAAGTCACATTGTTCCGTGACGCCTTGTTTGCATTCCTTGAGATTCCCGAAACTTTCACAATCATGACTCTGCTTTTGCGGATGGGTCCAGTACGAGAAATTGCTTAAGTTTCCGTGCAGATGCACTTGTGGCCAAGTATGAGAATAAGCGTGCAAGCTATCACCACGCATAGGTATTTCACCTCAACTTCTGAGTGAACACGCTCTCCATCTCTGCTCCCTGCATCTTGCCGGGTCTCGCAGGGGCTCGATGTCTACTGGTGAGCATTTTTGTTCTTGACGGCAATGGAGATCGGCGAGCAAGTTTCGAGCAATTCAACGGACTAACTGCATGGGTCTCTCTTGATCACGAAACGTCCGTGAGCATCTTTATGTGCATACTGGAGGATATGTCTCTGCGAATTCATGGCCGCAGGACACGAGTCGTTGCTGCACGCGTTCGCTGTGATAGATACAGAGGCTCACGAGATTCGGAAAGCACTCCGGAATCATGTGTTCGTGTGGCCAGACGCCCAAAAGTGATTGCTGGTTGCTGCAGGCTCTCCACCGCTCCCGGTCCCCTCCACGAGCGCCTGAGTAGAGCTCCAGGGTCGAAGCCTCGGAAGCGGGGACCAGGGAGAAGGCCAGGCGGAGGCGGCTAGCTGGACTGTGGCCTCATCCTCTTCTTTGGGTCATGTGTGGGCGGTACATCAAAAGAAGCATATAACCTTGACCCCTTCGCAAACGGAGCAGTCCCGGAGCATGATATACATCTCAGCGGCTGTGTGTAGGAGCAGCTCCATAGCAGCCACCAGATACCAGAAGGTCGCCGCCTGTTCAGATTCGCCACTCCGTTAAGGAACTTCAGGATGTGGGTAGATGCTCGCTGGTCAAGGTTTTCTTCGACGCACCAGTCGATATTATTATCGAGAATGGTGGGTGAAACAAGCATGCACATGCTTATCTCTTCTACGATGTTGTCAAAGCCTTTTCAGCTCTGCGCAACACAGATTCGGTTGCACCCTGCTGCCGTAGCTCTGCCCATTCGCGCGCCGTCCGGCCATCTTCGTCCACAGCACGCAGGTCGGCTCCTGCCATTGACAGGTTCAAGGTCCTAGATGGTCTCGTGCGCTTTCTCACAGCTTGACATGCAACAACATGGGCAGCGTCCCAGTTGCTGTCGAAAACTCTTGTCAGCCGCTTATTATATCAGAAGCTTCTCTTCACATCTGCCGGCCACTCAATGTTGGCACCTTGCTGCATGAGCCACTCCACAACTGGCTTCTGGCCCTCGGCGCTGGCAGCATGAAGCGGCGTCCAGCTGCAGGCATCCCGCTCGCGGAGTCCCTGCAGTCGAAAGTGAATCTGACAATCACCGCCACCGCGGCATGCTTGCACATGTCCAAACCTTTTCAACGCCATTTAGTTACATGCATCATGCCAACAATAACAGGCTTGCTCTGTCGATTCGATCTTCCATTCGCTCCACTGGCTCACGACAGACCTGCAAGCGAAGCTTACGCCATCGCCAGACCTATAGCCTGCAAGCACTTCAACTTCTAAGCTCGAATTCAAGTCAAGCATCGTCAGGAGAACAGCCGGACTGCATGAGCCAGACACACACCTTGGACTGTGTTGGCTGGCGACATGCCAGCGAGACTGGACATCGTCGGATGCCTCCTCCTGAAAGTACGATAAATTCCTAATTATGCTTTCTTGCATCTCCAGCTGTTAAGCTGAGCAACATCGAGATGGCCGCCTCTAGCAGCTAGGATCATTGCCTCAGGTGCTTCGATCAAGAACTATCAAGCCTCCTACCTGCATGTGTCAGTTCTGGACACTTTGATAATATGCAGAGGCAGGGGCCGTGCGGCCAGCGCGATCGCGGGACGACGGCAGGTCCAAGCTGTGGCAAGCCTGTCCAAGCCCAGCCTTGCCTGTATCATTTTTATTAACAATGCCTCTATGCCATAGAACAAACCACAAGACTCAAACAATATGAAAACAAGCCGCTACTACTGTAGGTTTTGGGTTTTTTCCTCTCCTACTTAGCAAGGAGGTGGCTAGAAGAATGAGCGTCGGTTTCAAAGCTCACAGAACTCGTTGTCAAGGCAAACTTGATGGCCGCGATTCCGAGTTCACAGTCCGTCCCGGACACCAACAGCACATCTGTTACGTGCATCGAGTTTGGTTGGTTTGATTCCTTTAAGGAGACAATGTAAGATCGTCCATAAAGCACAAGAAACTCAGCCCACACATGCAGCACCAGCATACTGCGACGGAAGCGACCGTATCTGTCCCAGCAGCTCAATGCATCGCTTCAGGGCAGACTCGCTTCAACAGGTTATCAGATCTGCAACTAATTCCAAATTCTCTGTCAACCTTCCAATGGAAATGTCGTTTGGTTTAGGCATAAGGGTTAAAAAGTACGACAGCGAGCCCTACTGTGTTTCCCCTTCGAGCCTTGGAGGCGGACCAAAGGCTCTCGCAGCCTGCGAGGTGGCCTTCGGCCGCGGCAAGCAGCCAGGGAGTTCTGCCGTCAGAGACTCGGCCCTTCGTCAGGGCCTTGTGCAAGGCCTTGCTTTGGCTAGGTTAGATCGACGAATTTGGGATCTTCGGGGCTGGGTTCTTGTTGCGGAGAGCCCAGTTTGGAAAGTCTTTTTGGGCAAGCTCTGGACCACATGGTGAGCATGCTCGCAGGATTAGAAGGTACCACTAGATCAGTGAGTAACAAATAATTTCCCGGCAAGGGACATCCGGATGCGCATCCCCTGCCATGTCTTCCAGCAGCAGCCTCGATTCAGGCATTCTGGAGTTCGGAGTTGTTTATGGCCACATGATGCCAAACGTCCCTCTTCCAACGCCGAGCACAACTGCAAGGCTCCAGTGCCCTGTAGGTATCATCAAGCTTGAACCTCTGCACACGGTGCTTTTACATTTAGGCCAATTGAAACACGGTAGGTGCTACTGCACACCAGGTTCCGGCTTTGCTCTTTTGCTCAGGACACCCTGTGCTTGCTTGAAATGTCAAGCTGCTGCAGCACCTGCTGGTGTCCTGCTTCGGCCGCGATCCTAGGTGGAATTCAGTCGGGGAAGCATGGGACACCCGAGCAGGAACATAGGTAGTCGTGACTGCCACCCCCGGCGGATGACGAATCATGCAAGACACAAACGCAATTAAATGTGCAGTGCAGTTGTCACGTAGATGCAAGTGTCACAATACGTGGAATTAGCAACCATTACAACATTGTGTACATATGTACAGGTTTTACATACTTCACAAGAATCCGACAATATGTCGTCGCCGTAGTGCCTTCACGGCAAGTAGTAAGTAGCAAGGCGTAAGCACAAAGCTGTAGGCAGTGGCAGGGAGTGGTTGTAGTAGTCTCGCTTCCTGCAGTGCATGACGACGGCTCGTGAGTCCGAGTAGTAGTAGTAGTAGTCGTCGTCGTCGTCGTCGTCCTCGTCGCGGTGGTGGTCGTGAGTAGTGTAAGCAGCAGCAGCAGCCTCAGCAGCAGCAGCAGCAGTAGTTAGTCGTCGTCCTCGTAGAACTTCGAGGAGGAGGAGGAACTATATTTTCGTAGTCTGCATGTAGCGGTGTAAGTGCGTGGTGGCAGCAGCAAGCGGTCTATTCCGACCAGGAATCTGCAAGGGCGTGACGCCGAAGTCCAAGTCGACCTGAGCAGTGATAATTATGCAACAACGAACATGCTCATCCATGATTGGTGTGCAGAGGCAAAATAAGAATACGTGTATATATATATGTATACATACACACTATAAGATTACCCTGAGATGAACGGGGAAAAGACAACATGGACAACCAGCAAATTGTACGTAGTCTCAAAAAAGACCTGCATAGATAGATGCAAAGATTTTTTCCAACCCTCTCCGATGCAAAGATATGCAAATAAGTTGTAAGCTATATGAACTCAGAAACACTCGCATACTCTATACAGTCCTAACTGTACATCCGTTAGCGTGTTCATTATTTTTGTCTCTCTGTCTTCCGAAACAGAGATGCCGAGGCCCTCTGCAGAAAGCACGCTCTCTTCCCCCTCTGCTTGCTCGTTATTACAGGTGTTGCATGTGAGGATGCGTTCCCCGCAACAGCAGGTTCTCAAGCTGGCATTTTTGTATCCGAGCTTGCACACTGGCCGGATTAAATTCCAATGCTCTGCTGGCGGTAGAAAACCAGGCCACGGTAGAATATTTCGCAGGGAGGGCCAGGGAACATGCGACAGTCGAAAGTCGCGTCTTGTGACAGGCTATGAAATCTCAAACAGTAAAACTCGAGAACGTGAGAACGACCTGGTTTATCGTACGACTAGTTCGTGCTCGAAAAGATGCCGGGAGCTTGTGTGGGATTACGTTCACACAACCTGCTTCTGTGTCTGGTGCATCTCATAACCCGTCTCTTCGATGTTCGAGAAGCGCGCTCATGATTTGACAAAATACCCCGCTCCCTCATATTCACTCTGTGCCATGCTGTGCTTTGGCAGCCTGGAGGTCGGCGCGCTGTACCCCGAGCAGTCGGCAGACGGAAGCATGGCCGCCTCCCGAAGCTGGGAGCCGCTGGGTCCAAAAAGGCAGACAAGTATTACAAGAACTTCCAGGCTTGTCGGGTGCACTGCACACCGCGGACCGCGGCGCACCTCGGACGGCCATATGTGCTGCCGTAGCTCCTTCCCAATCTTGTGCTTGCAAGAGTTCTTGCGGATCCTTCACGGAACCACATGGGGCTGATCGTCTGCAAACGCTCATAAACGCGCCGAGCACGAACCTTGGCCGCCCGTAGCAACGCTTCGCAAGCAGAGACCTGCAAAGGAATATCTGCCGGTATTGCTAGCATCAAGTCGAATCTGAGTCGGTCTCGACATGATTGCAAAAGGTCGCCAACATGTCTCCACGGACATACGAGTACACATGCACTTGTGTATTGTGTTGGATCGTCCGTTTTCGGCCTTATGCTAGTTAAATTCCTGGGAGTCCGTACCTGGCCAGATGCGGCAGCCAGATGCAGGGCCGTTCGCTCGCTATCCTTGTCGAAAGATACAGTATCACAGCGCAAGCCGCAAGAATGATGCAGCCGAAACTGCGGCATCTGTCGGCCGGCCCCTATTAGAGCAGTCCCGGTATCAAAAGGGACTGCCACAAACCGCATGCCTACGTCTGCAAGATTGATACAACACACCACCCGGCACAAAAACCAGTGCGAAATGCACCAACTCTGCAGGAGAAGCAGCATTGCAAGCATCTGGTTCCAAACCATTCTCGACGAGCCTTCATCCGCGGACACACGTCGGACGGGCTGTGCAGAATCCTAACCTTGGGACGCCCGCCTTCTAGCCTACTTGCACGGGAATGGCGACACGAGTGCGCAGTCTCGTGGGTGTGCCGTGTTACCGACCCGAATTCAGCGAACCTGTGAGGCTTTCCTACCATCAATCCTTGTCTTTGCTGTTGGACTGACTTGCTGTTCTTTCTCTTCCGGGTGATCTTTAGTACCGTACACTTCCTGCAACCTGTGAACTGCCAAAGTTAGCCGCGCCGAGCACCATCCATGCTATCTGCAGATCATAGACTCCAACACAAGATGACAGCACATGCATGTGCTGGGGAGCATCGACAGCCTCTGCCAATGTAAAACAGCCTCTTCCTCACTGCCGTGCCCTCATGCTGAGAGTTAATTCAGCTCCATCTGGCCAAAAGTACCCCATCCCGAACCACGAACCACACAAGGCACCGAAGTGTCAATTGCTGTTTCGCTCGTGATCGAAAGCTTCGACCGATGTCTGGGGTCAGCAGAAAGCAGCGGCAGCAAGTCGAACTTACACTCGGAAAGGCATGGGACGGGCGGCTTTCGATTTCAAGTACGAGGAGATCATCAACGACTGGAAGTTTTCAACTGCTTGATCAGCATGGTTTGGCCAATCTTCCGTTCGAGTCCCTGAGCTGCATGCCAAGACACCAGTGCATCAACTCGACTTGACCAGATGCCGCAGCATGGCCCAGTGCAGACGTCCCCATGCCGTCAGGCAGCTGCAAGCTCGCGGACCGATCCTGCCACATGATGTGCAAACTGTACCAAAGGTGTGGGCATGCGGACTTTGGGAGAGACAGCCAGCTTGCATTGCAAGTTTCGTCCCTTTGCCCTTGCTTTGCTCAGAAAGTGCACCGGGAAAGGACGCAGCTGGGTCAGGCTTGTGGCGTTTGGGACCAAGATGGACCAAGTGTCCAGCAGGACTGCCAGTACATCGCGGGACCCGGCCGCAGCAGCTGCATGCAGAGGAGCGAGGCCGCCCTTTGCCGGGGTCTCCAACTGCTCCAGGCAAGACGGATGTTCCAGCAGTCGCTCCACGACCTTGCGGAACATCTACAGAAGAGCGAGGAGGCAAAGGTCCCCCGAGAGCGCTTCTACTACAACTGCTGCTCACGCTGGCGACGCAGAGACAAGAATCGTTCTTAGGCTGCTGCAGCTGCATCTCCACGACTTGCTGCAATGAGGAGTGGCGACCGTCCAGTATCATCCACCTCTCCCAGCTGCTTCTTGACACTTCGAAGATCCGCTTTCAGCAGGTAGCCTTAGGTCGCGACGACATAGCAGCACCATAGGCCATAGGCCAAACCAGTGGCTGCGACGATGTGTTTTCCAAGCCACTGCAAAGGAAGGGCAGCCCGGAGCATGCGGCAGTCAGGAGTGTTGGCGGAGATTTCCGTGCGTCCTCGGCATCTCCGCGAGTAGCGACTTGGTACGACTTGGTATGACTTCGTGGTGCAACGCTGATAAAATCGCGGATGACGGAAATCCCGGTCATGCTTCCACAGCAGCATAACTACCAGAACTGGTGTTGCCAACGCAAGTCCCGAGCTTGGAGTATCCAAACATGGCTGGGACTGGCACTCAAGTCACAAGTCTAGCTCTCCCGGATCTCAGACTGCACTTTCGACGTTGTGAGCTTGTGCCTCAACATCCTGCAACCGGGGTCCTTCACCAACTTGGCCCCTGCCGAGACCAGCACATCTCCGGCAGCAGGCCGCTTGTCCCGCACGCAAATGTCCAGCGGAGAGAAACCTCGTGTCGTGGCAACTCAAACTGACGTCGTGCATGGAGCCACGTTGCTCACAGCTTGCGGGCATGCTGGATGCAGCCAGGATCACCATCATTGTTCGTGAAATCCAGCTGGACTTTAGCTTGCTTGGTGAGCAACTGCACCAGGGGGCCACAACCTGAGCCGGACCAGGTGGCCGATCAGAACTGGATAGTCTCAATCGAGCAAGTGTCAATGCAGCAGGTTCTATGGAAGACTGGCAATTCGTTCTTGTAAATCAAAAGCAAGCGGCCAGAGTAGGCTGCCTTGTGCAAGGGCGTGTTGCCCTCGCGATCAGCCTGCACCCAAGTTTCAGCCAATATTGCTATGAACACGGACCTGGATGACTTGGTGGCGAAAGCGACACCTTCTCAGCAGATGCCCTCTTCTCCAGCAAGAAGAGTGCCACCTGGCAGCGGCCACGTGTCAGCACCGGCACCAGAAGCTCACAGCATCCTGGAGCCCGGGCGACCTCCGTGGCACCAGTTTCGGCTGCGCGGTGGAGAGGGGTGCACCGCCAGAGATCCTGAAAGAAGCTGTGGGGTGCTGGCGGTACAGAGGGCACAGCACAGAAGCCTGCTCCAACAACTGACGCAAGCCACGCTCCATGGCCACTACGATTCAGCCGTAATCGTATGCATGCATGATCCCAAAAGTCAAGTGTCGTGGCTGGATACATCTGGCCACGTGTCGCCACACTCAACGTCGAACAGCTCCTTCTGCGGGCACAACTATCACGATCAACATTACCAGCGATTGATGTTTTTTCACCAGAGGCTGCTATGCATGCAAGCGGCTGGCTCCAACAAAAGCTTCGCCACGTCCAAGTGGCCACCGTGGGCAGCAAGGTGCAGCGGCGTAGCCTTCCTTGGCACTCAAACACTGAACAAAGTTCAAAGACTCCCTCATGATGATGGCCAACACTGCCTGTACCAGAACCTTTGCCTAGTCTCGTCTTTGTCAGTGCAGCTGGATCTGCCGCTGCTTTCAAAAGCCATGCACACGCATGGACGTGTCCACCGGCGGCGGCCAAGTGGAGCGCAGTCGCTCGGTCCTCGCACAGTTGCTACCACGCTCCACGCCCAAGGATCTGAGGCGACATCACCAGTATTTGCCAACGAATTCCAAGTGTCTTCTGTACAGTCTTGCAGCCGCTGACTGCCTCACTTTCCGGGTCTTGTATGGCTGGCGGTGTGCTGCTGTGTCACCGATGAGAATGGTGCTGCTTTGTCACCTCTTTATGCCGGGCAACTCTCGGCAGCCTGGGCCAAATGCCAGGCCAAGGTGGGCACGTCTCCTGATGCCGCCGACTCATGCCAGGAGCAGTCTTTGCGTACCTTTCCATCCGGCAGATGAGCTTGAATGGGTTACCATTTCCGATGCCCGGCCTCATCCACAGGTGATGCAGCTGGGCTCACCTTTGCACTACCCAAAATGCGACGAACGTGCAAGACTTGGTCTGCTCCCGTCCAACCTCCTGTGGCTTTTTGTCCAGCTCCGGCACATCACCGTCCAAGTCTTCCGTGACGTCCTCCGCAGCTAGGCAAACCGAAATTCGGAAAGTAGAACCATGCATTGCGCTACGTGCTTGCGAAACTTCTCGCGGATACAGAATACAAAATGCAGAAAACAAGAACACACACACACACACGCACACAGACACACGCCTTGAGAGAGGCACACAGGAACTCACACTTTCTCAAAGGATGTCATGGTTGGCGTGAATTATTCACAACTTGCTTTTTTGCTCTGCGGCATGCCTGGCTGCCTGTGGGAAGGCAGCTGAGATTATTGCAACCCTGCATGAAAACATGTAACCCTCGGCAAGCTGGAAATAGCTGGCTGTCCCTGCATGTGCAATCACTGACATGAGGCTGCTGCGAGAAGTGTTTGATGCACCAGCAGCGATGACAGACAATGTGCAGCGAGGATTCTAGATTCTAGATGTGGTTACGTTGGAACCATCACGGCAGATACGTCTGTCTGATCAGGGCAGGTGTCACCCTGCGGTGGCAGTGTCTTCGTGGGGCAGTGACTCCCAGGCTTGCACTGCCCCCTGATTATGAAAACTGCAAGCAAGCAAAATATGCACATCACGACCTCCCTTAGCCCATGAGCGAGGACAGTTCACGCACACACTTACCCCCCGCCGAATACCCGCCTTGTCAGGAAGTTCAACTTCCCCTGCTTCTCCTGGAAGTAGTGGCTGGGGAGGAGAAGCACCATAACCTGCGTGCGGCGCATACGGCGTGCATGCGACCGGGGCAGAAGCACTCACATGCGGATGCGACAGGTTGAAGGACATCGGTGCCGAAATGCTGTCCCCTGACCTCCAGCAGCTCCAGTTGCCGTCAACTCGGGGCCAGAAGCGCAGGTCGAGGCCACCTCTTTTGGAGACATGCGCTGCACCCGTTGGCAGAACTTGTGAAGACATGATCTCGGATCCATGCCCAAACTCTTCAACCGATGAACCAACGGCCCACGTCAGCGCACAGAATGGTGCGCTCTGAGCAGTCCTTCGAGATCTTTGCTGCGTCCTCTGGCCCTAGTGGCCGGAGGTCGTCGGCTACAGGCTGGCTGGCGCAGCAGCCCATGGCGTCGTCCTGCGCGACTTACATCCCACTACCCACTATTGCCTACCTAGTTTTTACCTGACTGAAGATAGGCACCCATCGGCATATTACATCCATCTATCCATAAGTGCATCCGCACAGAGAAGTAAGTGCGTGTGTGTGTGTGTGTGTGTGTGTGTGTGTGTGTGTATGTGTGTGTATGTGTGTGTGTATGTGTATGTGTGTATGTGTATGTATGTGTATGTGTATGTGTATGTGTATGTGTGTGTATGTGTGTGTGTATGTGTATGTGTATGTGTATGTGTATGTGTATGTGTATGTGTATGTGTATGTGCGTGCGTGCGTGCTGCGTGCGTGCGTGCGTGCGTGCGTGCGTGCGTGCGTGTGTACAATAAATATAAATATAAATATATATATATATATATATGCATACATACCTGTTCATATGGCCTTCCTAGATGCGCGTGATTCTATAGTATACTTGGATATATTTGGTTCATGTAGTGTAATATGCCTTTACTCGTGCTTGAAACCCTTTGCAGTCGATAGAGAGAGTGCGAGAAAGAGGGAGCGAGAAACAGACAGAGTGAGCGACAAAGAGCGAGGATGAAAGAGGTACAAGCGTCGCCTAAAATGACATATAATGCAAACACCCCGCCCACCCCATCCCCGAGCAGTGAGGGCTCCTGCTTCCGACTTGCGGGCGTGAAAGCGAAGGCCGGCCTTGCCTCTGCATAGTACATTTCAATGACGACTGTGTTAGCGCCATGTTCTGTCCCTCCGCATCCTAGATAGTCTAACAACGATACTACATAGCTGGCTATTCCGCACGTTTTGCCTTGCATGTGACATCTTGTTGAATGTTGCGCCAGACTGTGTAAGAGCATAGCGTCTCGTAGCGGATGTGACGATGCTTAGGCATGCTAAGTCTATGTTCGCATATACCATACTTTATTATCGCTCTGATGTACGTAACGTGTGCGGTTACTGGGGCCTGGCACTTACCGCGCCAATGTTTGTGGGGACAAATTATCATTTCTCATGCGAGTTCAGGCCATGGACTGAGCAGGTGTGATGCCCAACCAAGCACTCAACTTAAGTGCATTCCGCCCTCCATCCCTCGAAGAATCCGCGAGTCAAAAGCCTCGAAGATACTTTGGACTCAGAATGCTAAGTGATCATTTTACACACACAAGCCTCCGTTGATGTGCAATGAACTAGAACTAGAACCGTAAAACTACACTCAACCTTTCGACTTGAGCGGTGCTGTGGAAGCCTGCTGTCTTCAACAACTGTTACCGTAAGGCCGTTATGTTCAGGACCTGAACCAGGATCACGAGGCTTCCGGGTTTTAGGGCCCTCTGCCGGCCTTCATCCACCACGGGCACGCCCCAAAGCGGCGGCTTCTAGGTATCTTCTAAAGTCCGTGAACCCTTCACTAGTCGCTACCAGGTAGTCTCCCAACGGGCTTCCAGGTACTACGAGACATCACTAGGCATGGGAAGATTCTTGGAGTGTTGCACTTGAGTGTTCGGGCAGCCTGAGGTTTCAGAGTCGAGCTTTAGCGAGGCAGTGTGGAGAATAGTATGCTGAGAAGCTCGAGCTTGAAGAGCTGCAGCGACGAGCACGCAGCGGTTTGCCAGACAACAAGGGGTGAGGGTAATTCGACTCTGGGACTCGGACGGCGTCTGACAAAGGTAGGTTGCTTCCGATTTTAGATCCACCACACCGGGGGCCCAAGCAGCCAGAGTGGTGTCCCTGCCGTGCTGTAGCAGATGCAATCACTGGGAAAATGGAGGCCATCGGCCTAGAACCAACTTCTGTGTCCGAGCTGGAAGTGTTCCGGACTGTACCCCGGAACGGGCTTGACGGTGCGGCTTCTTCAAGCCACATCCCGCCAATGCAAAACTTCGAATTCGACCTCAAAACTTGCAGAAACACGAATCAGCTTGGCGACAGCCGAAAGCCTCGGCAGAGGTGATCCACAATCTCTCAGAGCTCTATCTGCAGCTCAGTTCTTCGATTGTGTCTGCACCCGCCTTTCTTTTGGAATTCGGAAGATTTTCGCCAGGAAATTCGCAAGTGGTCGAAGCTTTCCCTTCTGCCGCTCATCCATCTGCACAAGCTCATCATAGGACCTGACTGCAGCACACTGGGCTTTTACTCCAAGAGTGAAGTCTTGCCTGGTGCCTTCGATGATGCGGAGCTTCCTGGCTATGGCAAGGCCAATGTTCACCATGACATTCACGGCCTGCTCGCGGGGAGGAGGCAAGTTCACTCGGCTCTTAGCCTCCAATGCCAGTTTCTGAAGCGCGTGCGCATTTGGCCGTTGCTTTTTGTCAAAGGCCACAAATGCATCCTCTGCGTTCTCCTTCACAGCGAGGCCCAGCATCGCAGCATCCTCCAAGCCGCTGTTGATGCCTTCGCCTGTAGCTGGCTGCACCGCATGCGCTGCATCCCCGATGAGGCAGATCCAGCCTGCTGGATTCAAGGAGGAGCACTTGACGACAACGCCTTCAAAGGCTTTGCAGTCGTAGAACTTGCGATAGGCCTCCTCATCTAGCAAGTTATCGGCCGCAAACTTGGCGTAGGTCTGAACATACTCCTTCAGCTTCTGCACGTTGCCGTCTGTCGCTTCCATGCTTGTGAGAAACTCCTCATCAGTCTCTGGCAATACCCGGAGGGATATGCTCCACTCGCCGTTGGGCTGCAAACAAACATAGCCTTTGTCACCGAGGACGAAGTGAGTGTCCGGGTTAACCTCAGTTTGTCCCGGAACACCCTTCGAGTTCATGAAGCGCAGCTGGAAGCCCCAAGCATCTGCATCTGCGCTGAAGTCTGCTACGTGCTCCTGGCACAAGCGCCGCACCTTCGAGCGGTTTCCATCCGCTGCGACCAGGCGCTCGGCGACTGCCGTCTTCTGCGAGCCATCCGGAAGCTCGAAGGTGCAGGTGCGAGCCTGGAAATCAATGCTCACGAGCTTGTGCTCCCAGAAGAAAGAGATCTTCTCGTTGCTCTCTGCTGCTTCCAGAAGCAACTGGGAGGCTTGGTCTCGCATGATGCAGGTACCGTAGGTAGGAATCTTAGCAACGGTCCTGTTGTCGGGCACAACGTGCAGCTCTTTCACTGCCAGCCCTGTCTCTTTGGTTTTCTCGAGGATGGCCGGATCGAGGGACTCCAAAGCGGAGAGGCCCCGAGCATTCAGCACCACCGGGTAGGAGCCGAAGACGTTCTCAGGCCGTGCTCGGCCCTCAAAGACGGCCACCCTGGAGCCCGCCTTCGCAATGAATCCGGCGGCTGCGAGACCGGCTGGGCCGGCGCCGAGAACGAGGTACTCCGCTTCGATCGACATGCTTCAGCGGCTAGGGACTCGTAGCTAGCGGCCAAGAAACTGTCGCGCTGCAGAACTGCGGATGATGGCTTGAGCCATTAGCCGTTTGTGCGGCGACCATCCGCAGATCTAGCGAAGCATGATCCTGAACGCGGGCGAGGCATTAAAACACACGACAGGCATCACAATAACTCAGGTTTCGAAACCAAACCATGTAGGAGACATCCACGAAAATCATAGGAATGGCTGCGATTTCACATTCAAGCTACAGCCTGCACATTGATCTGGGGCGACTTCAGGATTTCAGAATCTCGCCGAGCCTGCATACACTGTCATGACAGGGAGGATCCAAATGCAAGAAAAGCATGGGACCAGAGGACCAGTAGAGCACAACACCAAGGAGGCATGACAGCAAAAGAGTGACCACTAAAACAGGCCGTCTGCTCATATCGTATGTCTAGTCTATCCAGCATGCCTGTGCGCTTGGTCGCCACGGGACCACGGAACCACAGGGCAGCGAACCCCACGAACACAGGACCGATGCGAGAAAACAAAAGAGGTGGATACGGCATCATCAACTGTTGCCTACAAGTGCACGAAGACACCGGCATACCAGCACCTGATGGATCACCTTCATGTGGAGAGGGAGCATCTTCTCTTGCTTCTGCAGGAGGCCTTCCTCGGGCAGCGGCACAAGATCCGAAGTGGAGAATCTGTCCTTCTTTTGCCCGAAGACATAAATCAAAAACCAGGTTCGAGCCAATCGAACAAGCTGCTCTGCTGCGATCCTGTCCTCGGCATGACGCAGCAGGGCAACGATGCAGGGAGAGCTACCCGGTACCAGCAAACCTCCATTTCGACTCGCAAACTCGCTCGACGCAGGCACGGCTTTATGAGGTCTGGTTCAAACATCAATTTACATGTCGACCATGTGCTTGTACCCACTTGATTTCGCAGGCCTGCCGGAAAAGCACCTCTCAAGAGGTCGCTCAACGCACAACACTGGCCAGTACGTACGTCACGAAGGCCATCAGGCGGCTTGCTTCCATGAGCATGTTTTCCCGCTCAAGAAAACGTGGCAATCCTTCAACTGTGGTCAACCCGTGGCAATCCTGTAACTGCCTGGTCAACCCACACAAGACTCTCAGAATGTGAGGCCGCAGCCAAGCTTGGACTCGGCGCCAAATCCAAGAGCCGCTGCTCTTGTGCACCCTGAGCGGCAGTCTCATGTGGCGAGTACCATACGGTGCTCATCCAGCAGCTGAAAACCGTTTGCGGTTCAGACCACTTCTGCGAATTGAGGCAGCGAGTCAAAGGCGCAGACAGATCTTCTTCGAGCATGGCCAAATCTCCGGTGAAGTCTACACGCCAGGTGACGCGCAGGAACCTCTGCACAATTTTCGGACATGATCCACATAGCACGAGGAGCTCCATGAGCAGCAAGAACGTACAAAAACTTTGGACACTCACAGAGAAACACTGGGGGACTTCATCTGATCCCGCGTGATCACTAGGACCGATAATTATGCGCTTGAGAAGCTGATCGCCGCAGCTGCAGTGCGTGGGTAGCACGGTCAATGACTGCAGCAACAAGCCAAACACCTGAGAATGTGGACACACTGCTGGCAGCTTCAGGCACAACTACACCCGGACCACAAAAAAACCTGATTGAAACCAATCTGGCCCTGAGGTGATAGTCAATGCATGCGTGTGTTTTAGGTGCTGTCAAAGTCGAAGGGTGCAGCCTCTCACAGAGATGGCCATCGTTGTTCTAGTATAGTGGTGGCAGCAGTACCGGCATCAGCATAGTAGTCGTAGCAGTAGCAGTACAAACAGTAGTAGCCGTCGTCGTGTTTAATTCGTAAACGTCGTCGTAGTAGCAGTAGCAGCAGCAGTAGCAGTAGTAGCAGCAGTAGCAGCAGCAGTAGTAGTAGCAGAAGAAGTAGTAGTAGTGGGTGAGGGATCAAAAAAAAATTAAATAAGGATCAAAAAAATTAAATGGAAAGATCAAAAAAAAATTAAAATAAGGATCAAAAAAAATAAATCACGCAAAATACAGCAATTCCTGGGGCAGGGGCATCAAAAAAAAATAAAATAAGGATCAAAAAAAAATTAAATCACTTAAAATACAGCAATTCCTGAATTTTTCCAATGGAAAACACTGTTTTCCTACGGATTTTCTTGTGTTTCCTTAGGATCTGTCTGGTTTTTGCTCTGGAAAACACGATATTCCTGCGGATTCCGTGGTATTTCCCTAAGTTTTCCTTGATTTTTCGTAGGAAAAACCTATTTCCTATTACCTATGGCGTTCGTGTCATTTCTTCAGGTTTTCAGAAGGACAACATATGGTTGTTCCTCGGGAAAATCAAAATTTTCCTTCCAATTTCACATTTAGGACGGATTTCCTGTTGTAGCTGTTGCTGGTATTCCGCTTCATCATCTATCTTAAACACGCCTCTCATTTGGCGATTCTGGTTCAGCATGTATCTACAAGGGCGGAGACACCCTCATTTGCTGGGGTTCAAAAAAAGGCATATGCTTCAAAGCAACCCTGCACGGCTTAAAACAGCGGGGGGATTGGGGGGGGCGCAGCCCCCCCCATTTGCAGAGACAACGTTCACATGATGGGCTTCGAAAACACTCTTTGAATCAAGCTTGCACGTCTCGAAAAGCGCGGCGGCGGGTGTTTTGTTCTTCCGTGCCTGTTCTTGTCTCTTCTTCCGTTAGCATTCTAACCGAATATATATAACATAGTAAACCAGAAGAACGACATAAGATGGTTCGACAACACAAAAATGGTGTGACATTTTCTGACATAACAGAACCTTGCTTCTTATAGCATATAATAGCATACTAAAAATACAACAATACAATATAACAGAAGATGACATAGAACAAAACAACATCTTAGTTCATAGTGTAGTACATTGTAACATAGTACAATACAGTGTGTATATTTACAACATAATATGTAGTATATTTTATAACATTAGGTTACATTATGACATACTATGTTACGGTACATTACGATATTATGGTAAATTCGATTGGACTATGTAGTATCCTGTTGCTTGTATCTTTGTTTCTGCGATTATTTATATTCTTTCTCTTTCATCTTCTCCAACTTTGCTTTTTTATTCTGGACTTTCTTTTTTCGCTCGTTCATTTCTTTTCTTTCTTTCTGTTGTTCTTTCTTTGTTCATCTCATACTCCATTCCTTTCTTTCTTGCTTTCTTTCTGGTTTGATTTATTTCGTTCTTTCTTTGGTTCGTTCTTTCTTTCGTTCTTGCGTTCGTTCTTTCTTTCGTTTTCGCTTTCGTTCTTTCGCTCTCTCTCTCGTTCTATCTTTCTTTCTTTCTGTTGTCCTTTCTTTCGTCCTCTTTAGATACAGCAATGTGCCTACGTTTTCCTTGATTTTTCGTAGGAAAAACCTATTTCCTATTACCTATGGCGTTCGTGTCATTTCTTCAGGTTTTCAGAAGGACAACATATGGTTGTCCTCGGGAAAATCAAATTTTCCTTCCAATTTCACATTTAGGACGGATTTCCTGTTGTAGCTGTTGCTGGTATTCCGCTTCATCATCTATCTTAAACACGCCCCTCATTTGGCGATTCTGGTTCAGCATGTATCTACAAGGGCGGAGACGCCCTCATTTGCTGGGGTTCAAAAAAGGCATATGCTTCAAAGCAACCCTGCACGGCTTAAAACAGCGGGGGGGTTGGGGGGGGCGCAGCCCCCCCCATTTGCAGAGACAACGTTCACATGATGGGCTTCGAAAACACTCTTTGAATCAAGCTTGCACGTCTCGAAAAGCGCGGCGGCGGGTGTTTTGTTCTTCCGCGCCTGTTCGTGTCTCTTCTTCCGTTAGCATTCTAACCTAATATACATAACATAGTAAACCAGAAGAACGACATAAGATGGTTCGACAACACAAAAAATGGTGTGACATTTTCTGACATAACAGAACCTTGCTTCTTATAGCATATAATAGCATACTAAAAATACAACAATGCAATATAACAGAAGATGACATAGAACAAAACAACATCTTAGTTTATAGTGTAGTACATTGTAACATAGTACAATACAGTGTGTATATTTACAACATAATATGTAGTATATTTTATAACATTAGGTTACATTATGACATACTATGTTACGGTACATTACGATATTATGGAAAATTCGATTGGACTATGTAGTATCCTGTTGCTTGTATCTTTGTTTCTGTGATTCTTTATATTCTTTCTCTTTCGTCTTTTCCAACTTTGCTTTTTTAGTATGGACTTCTTTCTGTCTTTCGCTCGTTCATTTCTTTTCTTTCTTTCTGTTGTTCTTTCTTTGTTCATCTCATACTCCCTTCCTTTCTTTCTTGCTTTCTTTCTGGTTTGATTTATTTCGTTCTTTCTTTGGTTCGTTTTTTCTTTCGTTATTGCTTTCGTTCTTTCTTTCGTTTTTGCTTTCGTTCTTTCGTTCTCTCTCTCGTTCTTTCTTGCATGGCTTTCTTTCTTTCTTTTGTTCTTTCTTTATTTCTTTCGTTGTTTCTTTATTTCTTTATTTCGTTCTTTCTTTCGTTCTGTCTTTCTTCCTTCCTTTCTTTCTTTCTTTAGTTCGTTCGTTCTTTCTTTCTTTCCTTCTCTCTCTCTCTCTCTCTCCGTCTTTCTTTCCTTCCTTTTTCCCCTTCCTTTCGCGGATACCCGTTTAATTTTTTTTGATCCTTATTTAATTTTTTTTTGATCCTTATTTAATTTTTTTTGATCCTTATTTAATTTTTTTTTTAACCCCTATCCCAGTAGTAGTGGTAGTAGTAGTAGTAGTGGTAGTAGTAGTAGTAGTAGTAGTAGTAGTGGTGGTGGTGGTGGTGGTGGTGGTGGTGGTTTTTTTAGTGGTAGTAGCAGTAGCAGCAGTAGTAGTCGTAGTCGTCGTCGTCGTTGTAGGCATTGGTCGTAACAGCCGCCGTGGTAGTGTTGTTGCTAGTATTTTATTGGAGCAGTAGTTGTCGTAGTGGTAGTAGTAGCCGTCGTCAGAATAGTAGTAGTACTTAGCAGCAGTAGTAGCAGTAGTAGTGGCAGCAGCAGTAGCGGCAGCGGCTGCAGTTGTACTGGTCGAGCCGGTGGTTACAGTATATTTGTCAGGACGGAGAAGAGACGCAATGATAAATTACCTTCTCAAAATCAACAGGGCAGTGGGATGAGAAACCAGTACACTGTGCATTGTGTTTCGTTGTACTTGTTGAACTTCCGTGAAAATATTGGGTATGGGCCGGGTTTCAGGTCCTCAACATGCCCTGGATTCAAGACATCGTTGCTCACTGCATTGGAGAACAGCCGAGCGTCCATGGAGCATGCATAGATGACAACCTGATAGGCCGTTACAGTGCCAGTCAATCTAGTACTTGTTGCAAGTCTGTCACGACGACGTTCTCACAAGATACTGCCACTTGGCGTTGAGTTGAAGTGAAGCACTTTCCTGAGGATGCAACCTCCGTGTCGCCGCAGTTCAGGTAACCTGGGATGCAGATCTGCTGACTTCACAAGACATCTGTAGGCCGGCGCACGTCTCTTGGGCTGCATACGAAAGGTTCCGTGAATGAAAAGAGATTAAGCTGACTGTGCCAGGATTTGCTGTCTCCAGTCGCCGAGCAGCAGAAGCCCAGCAGATGAGTGCTGGTGTCTGCATAGTCCTCCAAGGCTTTGCACTTCTTTGGTGCATCTGCCTGTTCTTGCGTAAAGCTGACCTCAGCCGAGCAAGCAGAGCCCTCAAGTAAACAGTGCTGGGGAGTTTGTGCAGCTTCTTCCTGCCGAACTAGTTGGTGCAAAGAGCGCCAAGAGACGCAAGCATCTGGGTCGCGGAGGGACCTGAGCAGAAATGACAGGCTTCAATGCGCAAAGCAGAGGTAAGAACTATTGAAGCCTTTCGCTTGTACCCCAAAACTGAAGATGGACGAACACAGAGAAAGCAGGCACAACACCTCTAACAAGCAGTCCCAAGTAATTGAAGCCTTGCAGCCAAAGACTAATGATCGCCGCAGCAAGGGCGCAAAGAAGAGAGCAAAGTTGCAGCCGTGGCTGGAGAAGCCTCTCCTGCCGAGCAACATCTTCTTATGGATGAACACGAGCTGCCCCTAAGATTTCTGTCCATACCACACGGAGATTTTCCCTCGGCTCCAAAGCGCACACATGTCAGTCAGGGTTTGCGTGAGCTCGAGGTCCCCTGAGGCGGCTCTGCCAGGCAGGTTTGAAACAGTAAGATGCACTGACAACCAACGTAGAGATGGTAATCAACTTGCTACGGTGGATGCGACCACGCCGGTCGATGCATGCTGCGGCGTCTATGGCCGTCTAAGCACTAGGCCACCAGGAGCCGGCTCGGAAGAGGCCACATGCGGCTGGATTCAAGCTATGACGTCTCCGCACACTCGCCGTCGCTCCATTTGCAGGCATCATTGGCTTTGCAACGTGCCTGGTCCATGACTGAGCACCTCATCTGACAGGCCTCGTCCCCCGTGCTCCAGTGGCATTGACGCAGGCGACCACAAGACGCTTTGGTCTTTGCATCGTCGCAGGAAAGACAGTAGGCGGTGGCACTCTGGAGCATCTCACCGGTGCGGGGAAATACTTCGTCGCGAGGTGCGACTTCGCAAACCTGATCTTTGTCGCAGTCCTTGTCGTTGCAAGGGTCGACACACGTCTGCTTGCCATGCTTCACCCGGCAGTCCTCCTTGGGTCCACATTTGTCGTAGATTCGCCGATCGCAGATCCCGACGCAGACTGGATTTGTCGCCCCTTCAAAATTCTTCTGGGTACCATCACGGCACTCCGTCAAATTGCTGCAGCGAATATTGTCCTTGCATGTCCGTTCTGAATACCACACATCTGCAAATGCGGCATCACCCTCTGCAATGCCACCAAGGACGTACATGGTGTCACGGTGATCGACCAGAGCCGTGTGCTCGTACCTCGCTGGCCAGCTCGCTGCCGGAGTAACCACCGTCCACGAGACTCCTGCATCTTCCGACCGCCAAACATCCGCCAAGCGGTCTAAGTCAATCGATAATCCTCCTATGATAAACATGCTGCCAGCACTGGTCATGGTTGCCGCATGCTGGTAGCGCCCAGACCAATTGGCATACTCCGTGACAAGAAGCCAGTTGTCACCAAGGTCAGTGGACTTCCAAACATCGTTGAAGCACTGGACATGACCGGTCTCCTTCTCCGCATAGAAACCACCGAGCAAGTAAATGACATCCTTGGTATCCACTAAGGCTGCATGTCCGTAACGCGCAGTCCACCATGTTTTCTTCGCCGGTACCTGGTTCCACACCGCTCTTAAGTGGCTGGTTATGCCGGGCTGCGACGGATGGTGGATCCGCCACACATCAGACAGGTAGCTCGAACCATCGTGTCCGCCGAGGACTACGATCCAGCTCTGCGAAGTCATCACGGCTGCATGTCCGTGGCGACCGGACCAGGCAGCCTTGCCGAGAGAGTGCCACACGGAACCGTCTTCCGAGCTCCAACAATCGTTCTCCAGCTGCGCGTGCCCTGCAAACCCTCCCAACACGAAAAAGATGACGCCCTGATGGTCCACCATTGCGGCGTGACCGCGCCTCGCGCTGAAGCGACCTTCTCGCTGAGGCAGCTTCTCCCAAGTTTGGCCCTTGTTGGTACTTTTCCAGACTTCGTTGGAAAAAGATCCTCCAGTGGGCCCACCCTTTTCGCCTCCGATCACGAACATGTGTTCCTCGAAGTTCATCACCGCGCCATGTGCATAAAGGGGGCCGAAGTCTGCATGATCTGTCTTGGCCATCCAGGTGTAGGGGCTTTTGGCCACACCTCTGGCACCCAGGACCTGGACCACACTTAGGAAACATCGCCAGCAGCCCATGCTGTGTGCTTTTCGGCACTACTCCTGGACCCTTATGTGCAGTCCTACCAGGGCTGCTTCCGCTGCCTGCAGGCAAGCCAGATTGTAACGATCTATGAAGCTGTGCATGCAAGATTTGCGGACGGCAGAATATCTTCCTAATCTGCCCCTGATCCATCATCGAAAAACCGGCGGCAAGCTCTCCCACGTCGCTACGAAGCCTCAGCCTGTCCCCCTGATTCTTGCTACAACGCTCCACAAGCCGGCTCTGGCTACGATGGTCCCTCATTCCATTCACGAGGACCTCTAGGCGCTTTAACACTATATCCGGAAGATACTCATGACCAGCAACAACTACTAACCAACATTCCAAAGCGAAGCGATCCTCCGGCGTGCTCTGCATGCTCGGGCTTATGCCCAAATGCAGATCGGGCAGGTTGCTGTGCGGAGTCTGGCTGCCCGTGCTGCGCCCCAAGACCATGCGGCCTGTCATAGACTCAGGAGAGCCGGGCAGCTTTCGGATTTGGGAGCTCTTGGGACCCGCAGATGCTCAGCCCCACCTGGAGACCGCGCATCTCCAATGGGGATGCCCGCCAGGCAGCCGTCCTGCCATGTCTAAGCATCTGAGGCTGCACGAGTGTTCACTAGAGTTCGCAACCTGTCTCAAGCAACAGTGCAAAAGTGCAACACAGGCAAGGGACATCAAAGAGGCGGTCGGTGGACTTGAAGCATGAAGGCAGCATGGCCACAGTCTCATCCCGACCGCGTGCTGGCAACGGGCTGTCGCAGGAGGATCCATCGCCCAGACGTCATGTTGTTGCAAACCCGGATACCATGTTTTAAACTAGTTTTGGGTCTGCCACGTTCCGCCGGGCGGGCATCAGATCACTAGGTTTCTGGACATACTTTGCTTTTGATTTGCTCTACTGACTGTACTGGGAAGTGTTTGAGTCTGACAGGCATCAAGAAGTGAAAGCCAAGACGTAAACATTGCAGAAAATGTCGCAAGAAGTCCAGATGTGCGAGTTGCAAATTGCGCGCCCGTGAAATGCCAAGCGAGCCATCTAAGCCTTTGCGTCGAGACAAGCTGTCTGCGTAGCTGTGGCAGCCCCAAAACAAAATCCGCTTCTCTTGCGGTTGCAACTCTGTTTGAGCATTGGACTGAAGTGGCCCAACTGATTCACATTTTGTGCGCATGCGATGAAGTGTGGCTGCTCTTTGACAGAACCTGAATTATCAAGATGCAAGATGAGCACTCACAGCCTTCGCGACGGCTTGGCCAAATGATTCCGCATCATCTGTCCGATCACAACGCATTTCGACAACCAGTGTGAAATATCGGGTCTCTCTTCCGAACGTGTCACCGAGATCTCCTGGACGATGAGACCACTCGGACATCATCACAGCCAGTTCTCGCACCCCAAGTAGCTTGCCACTTTTGGCTTCAACCTTGCCAGTTGCAACCGCTTCCATCTCAGGATCATGCTCGTCTTGCCAGGCCAAAGAGGCCAAATGCTCTGCAGCTTCTTTCGGCAAATGGCGCTTCTCGCCCAGCCACAGAAACCAGCGTGATGCCAGGAATCGTGTTGACAAGGCCCAAGGACCCTGGGTCGGGTACGGGCTTGGCCCCAGCTTAAAGCCGTTCTCCTCTAAGCATCGATCCAAGGCTCGCTCCAGTGGCTTAGGAGTACCTCGAAGATCGCCTGGCAAGAGTCTCGCAAGGCCCACGGGAAATTGAGTAGCCCATGGTGTCGAATGAACTACGGCAGCTTGGGCCCTTCGAACTGGGCGGCCACCACTTTCTCGATCATACGTTGACCCCAAATCTCCATAGCTATGGATCTCCACAAACCCTCTCCGGTCTGCGGATGCAGCTTGGATGGTTGACAAAGCAGCCCTGTACCACTTCTCAAGGGCATCGGTGCCATCCGGGTGAATGTGCTCCGCTGCCCAACTGCTGAGTGCACCCTTTCCAAAAAGCGTCCTTCGATAGACGTCCAAAGACTTGCGACAACAGCTGCTGCTGCAAGACGGCAACCTTTTTACATCATGCAGTGAAGTTAGAACACCTCTACCTTGCTTAAGCTGGCATTACCCGTCTCAATTTGATGCAAGCAGCTCTGTCTTTTCTGTCCGTCCTCGCCAGCCGCGGTTTAAATCCATGAGGCCCCGGGGAAGGCGGGGCCGGAAACCCTGTGCCGCAAGTTTCGAAACAGCCACTTCAAAAGCTTCACCGCTGCCTTCATCGTGCCATTCCTGGGCTGTAATTCACCGACTGTCCCAGGTCAGGCCAATAAACTATAAACAAACAAACACAGTCTGCACCAGTGAGTCAACGAGCAACATTCATTTCCTCTGTCACCTCGTCCTTGTTGTGCGGCCACGCGGCAATGAATGGCCTGTCAGGGCTACCAAGATCCTACTCCACACGTGCGAGTTGTCGAAGAATCCTTTGCGCTTACTAGAACCGAGCTCAGACCAGCTCAAGCCATGCAAGCCCTCGAAACCGAGAACACAAGCGCTAGCAGATCCGTCGGGGAGGGTGGCAGGCACAACCCTTTAAGAGGCTGGTCTTGGAGAACATACTCCACTCCTTGCAAAGTCCGAAGGATGGTTAACAGACCAAATCTCGATTGTATCCGAGCTCGTGCATACTAGCTGAGTGCTCAAACCTCAAGTAGTAAAACCTCCAGCGGGGGACCCAGCATTGTCCGCGGGAACTGTGGCATGAGGTGCAATCAGCAACACATCGGCATCACCACAGCGACGACAATCCAAGGGGGGCACTGGCTGTGGAAAGGCCATGGCTGCACAACGAGGAAGTTTACTTGAAACCGGCCAAGCCGCGATCCCGCATGCAGACATCATGATAATGCGTGGCGATGATCACATGATGATGTGTACAACATCTCTTCGCTTTCTGAGTCTGCACCCCTCCGTCTACTACGATACTTCAGCCCGCATGCAAGGCAGCAAGCAGGCCTTATGGTGAATCGGGCAAGTCGGGGACTTTGGTTTCGGGGTGGTCACTGTCAGATTCCTGACGAACTCACGGCACTATGTGGGCACGAGTTCAGTACACGCCTACGCGTCAGTATACCCTTACAAGTAGCATCTTTGCACTGCTCGGCATGCGCTTGCTTGAGTGTGCTATGTAGGCATTGTGGTGACTTCCATTTTCTTACTTACACAAATAAGACTCCAGACCTGTTGCTAAGCTACATTCTCGTGTTCTCCGTAGCGGCTGGTGCTTCGGGCACGGGCGAACCGCCGCGATACTTCTTGCAAATCGTGTCTGCAGGGATTGCGGCAAGGACTTCGGACTTTGAACAAGGATCCCTTGGTTTACAATTTTGTATACTCCAAGACCGAATTATTGCCGGCTCCGCCGGCGTTGACATTCAATCCCACACGAGCTCATGAGCAAGCAATCAGGCTTCGCGATTTTTGTCAAACCTCCAGGCGGACATCTTTGTGACCTGGTGGTGCGTACCCTCTCCCCGGGTTGCCCCTAAAGGAGCACAATGTCCCAAGCATTGCGCATGGCCATCCTAGTGCAGAAAGGCTTTCTGGAATCTGGAAGTACGAACAAAGACTGGCCCATTGCATGTTCTCTGCTGGAACACATCCCTTGCATCTTCTGAGCAGCTCGGGAAGCTCCAGAACATGCCTTCCAGCACCCCCTACATGTCTACATTTACACTCAATTAAAGTTAAAAGTCTGCAGGTCACCGCGAAGCCACGGCCTGGCCAAGGTTTCCTTAGGCAAGCACCCTGTACGGTTGCGAATCATTGGAATCTCGTGTTGTTGGCAGTAGCAGGATATCCTGTCCCACCCTTGTCTAGGTTTCTGCCACGGCCGACTACGTTCAACTTCTACTGATTGGTGCACGGTGCTGCGCTCGCGAATCCCGAGTCAGCCACAAGACAGAGAGTACGAGAAGCGAAACAAGCTGCAATCCCAGTGGCTCATTGACCTCAAGAGCACGCTGGGGCTTCTTGGCTTGAAAGACGGCAGGCATGCCATTTCTTGCCAAAAGAGTTCACGCACTGCTGCGAGCTGCAAGCTGAAGGCCCAATCAGGAACTGCCAAATCCTTCTCGGATTTTTCGGATGTACAGCTGCTGTGCCCTTGCAGCCCAAGAGCCCGAACCTTCAAAGCCGAAATCCCTTGCCTTGGTCCCACCTGCCTGCCCCCTCACGTTCTGGGGCGCAGGCCCTCGGCTCAAACTGCGGCCGCTGCGCGCAATGTCGGCTCCAAGGCCCCCGCGCCTGGGCCTCGGCTGAAACCACGAGAATCGGATGAAGAGTGGCAGAAGAAGAGGACCCTCGCACTCTCACCCATTGCTCCCAAGCTTGAATGTAAGCCCGGCCAGGGACATGCAGAGCAGGAGTCTTTCACGAATGGGGCAGAGTGAGCAAAGCTTGCGCCTGCCGCATGGACGGCAATGTCTACCAGGACATCTTATTTATGTGCAGGAGTTTTTAGGTGCCCTTTGCAAACCGTTCATGCTGCAAGGGTTGGCTCCGAAGCTTAGCATCGACTATGGACCTCAAGCCTGAAGCCGCACTGATCCCCCTTCAGCAGGAATGTATGTGCGAGAGCGTCAATTTTTTCGCCTTGACAGCAAACCGCAGTCCAAGTCCGCGCACTGTAAGGGTACCTTCACAGGCACCACCCCGAAGTGGACTCCAGCGATCGGCGGTTCTATAGTTTTGCAACCTGCAGCATACACCAGATGCACGAGTTGTCGATTCTAGATCTCGTTACCGTAGGGCATGACGAAACCGGCCGTCGACACAGCCCGTTCGCTTGAACATGACAGGGCTTCTGGCCTCTGCGGCTGTTAACAACGGGGAGACACTCTGCAAAGCACCCATACTGATTGAGAATGGCAGCTGATGTTGCAAGGACTGACGATGTGAAAGGATCAAGGCATCTGGAAAGCTACTGCGCATCAACTCGAAGCCGTTGCACAGCAAGCGGCAAAGCAAGCTGCCATTTCTTTATTAGTCTTCCCTGCAGCACCATCTGCCGAATGGCTGAACCTCTCTGCTGCGGATGACCATGCGATCACAAATCGCCGAATCTCGATCTCGGCAGCAGAAACAGGAGCAGCACGTGCCTGAAAAGCAGAAGCAGCTCATGCGTTTGGAAGTGGAAGGCCCGTGTAGCCTCCAGTTCATCCAAAGGGCTACCCGTAACTTAAACTTGCATCTACAGCCTTGCGACTTTACAGCTGTAGCAGGCTGCAGGCAAACAGCTTCTTTTGCCTGCAGCCACGAGCTGTAGCCTTGTAGTTGGCGAGCATCCGGTGTGTTTTTTTTACGAGCCTCCGTTGTATTTTTGATGTCATTGGTGCGTTACGTCTTGCCAAAACCCACTTTGGACGACGGATGTGCAAGCTGCGATTCTTGCATTGGATGCATGCTTGCCTCGGTGAATTCGGGACGTGCAAAGGCATTGAAGAGAACGGCGCGCCTGCTTTTCAAGCGCCTCACGCCTTCCAGACGTGGCAGTGAATCGGCGTTCTGCGGCATGAGCCACTTGCGAGCATCATAAGGAGCCTAGTTGGGCCGGCATAAGCCAGGCCGTCCCACAACCCTTCCTGATCTTCCAGTACGGACATATTAGATGCCGCTGCCTGTCCGGGCCGAGGTTCTAAAGCCTCGGCACCCAGTGAAACCTGAAGTAACTTTCGGCAGCCGGTGGCGCTCAGGATTCCTTGCCTGATGCGTCCCTGCTCAAAGCTGTTTGCGACAGCACGTGCCGCAGCTGCACACAGGAGCATGTCATGTCAGCAGGCGCCGCAGGACTTCGGGCATGCCTGGGCACTGGCACCATGCTCTTAGCACCATTTGCGCAGCAACTTGTGCTTACCGCATGCTAGAAGACGTACACTGCCTTGCAAACTGCTCCGAAACCCATCCTTGATTGCTACATGCTTCATGCCTGTGCTGGGTGGGCAGGTGCCACGAAACAAGTCGGCAACTCTCGCAATTGGCCGGAGCATGTTTTGGGCGAGAGCCAACACAGCGCGCTGCTTTCCCGAGGTTCGATGGGTCCGAGACGTCTCTTCGAGTGTGTATGTATTTAGTATATACACACACAAACATATATATATATATATATATATTTATATTTATTTATTTATACGCACACACACACACACACATACACATATGACTGCACCCCGGCGGCCCTGCACGTACAGCCCAAACCCGGCTGTTCCCCTGATCCCCCTCCCACCCTGTGGTTCGGGCTCCACAAGCATGGCTTGTAGCGCGTCTGCTGCCGCTCGTGAGCTGATCCAGGGTTTCCAGTCTATCATAAGTAGACCAAATCTGCCAAACGTCCTTGAGCAGCTCATCCTTGAACAAGTACGCACCTGAGCAGCTAAGGCAAGAAGACCTGCAAAGCTCTGCAGGACGAGAGAACAGGGACCGCGGAGCCGCGGAACATTGAAGTGGCATGTCAGACCACCAAAGTCACCGTGGTCCTAGTCATGGGAGGCCCGAACTGAACCTGCAACAAGCTTTCGACTAAACTAACCCTGTCCACACGACCAGGTGACCTGACTGACCGACAGACTGAACATCCGACCAAGTGGCTGCAGTTTCTTGAGCTGAACCAGCTGCAAAGCCAGTTGAAGGTGCCCCTGGCGATGCTTCTCCATTCCGAAGATCATGTCAGAAAGAGGACTCCATAGGATCCTATATACTATAGACGTGGAGCTAGGGCATGCAGCATGTGCTCAGATTGACGGATGCTGCCGTGAGGATTCGCACAATGCAGTCGGAACCGCGAACGTGATATCCGGTTGCCGGCCCTTCTCTGGCCGATTTGTGCGGCATGCTCACATAGCATGCGAGCACCCAATTAACACTTCCTAAACCCAAGCACACTCAGACTTCTGCAGAAGCAATCAGTGCTTGACCCGGTGGGCAGCCACGAAATGTGCGTGTTAGGGTGCCGTGCCTGTACAGCGGATCGTCCTCGCAGCTACCGGCCTGGACTGGAAACAAACTAAAACCAAGAAAGCAAAAAGCCGACTAGACAAAAAACAGCGACATGGAATGGCAGCGGTGGCGGCGGCAGCGGCAGTGGCGGAAGTCGTTCCAGCTGCAGTCGTCCGGTGGTGGTAGTAGTGGTAGTGGCGGTGTTAGTGGTGGCGGTGGTGGTGGTAGTGGTAGTGATCGCCGTCGCGGTAGTGGTAGCGGTACACTAGCAGCAGCACTAACATTACAGCAGCAGTTTGCAGAGACGCAGCAGCAGCAGGAGTGGGAGTGAGAGTAGGAGCAGGGATAGGAGCAGGAGTGGCAAGCTAAAGCAGCAGCAGGCAGAGCCGTTGGCACCATCGGGCAGTGGCAGTTGCAGGTGTTGCGGGGCGCTGACTACAAACTCAACCGCTTCAAGCCCAGTACCATGAATTGTATCTGTTCAACCAAGAAGCAGCTCCGGACGTAAGGGTCTTTGCTGGCTGGCATCCGCCGCCACCTTGCAGACCGCCAGCTTCGGGATGCAAGGGCCACCGAATGCTGTGAGAGGCGTTGGACTCTGCATGGACTTTGCATATGCTGTGCGAAAAGGCAGACAGATAGACAGAGCCAGGGACGATGAGACCAACCCACTTTCGGGCAGACAGCACGTCATGCATGCGCCTAGCCTTTACCCGCAAATTTCATGTCAGTCCATATCAGGAGCGCTCAGGATGCAAACGTACCGTATGAGATCAGAAACTTCTTCCAGCAAGGCGCATGTCTGCCGGCAGGCTCGATGGACCAGCTCGTTGTCACAATCCTCTACGCCGTACTGGGCGCAAGTCTTGCCCTCCTCAGGAAACCGCGCGCAGACCCTCTGTGAAAGAAGGCCTGTGAAACCCGGCAGGCCCATGCTCAGTTCCCCATCATAATTGCAGGTTTGAGTCCGTGTTCCACCACATCCCAGGGATGTCAACACAGTCCTGAGCTGCCAGAGTTTAAACGAAAGCAGAGGCCGAATAGCCTTCAGATCGGCAACAACCTCCACAGCCTCGACTTGTTGCACTAGTCACTAGTCTGGTTACCTCGGAAGGCAGCTTTCAAGCCTGGAACCCATGATAAAGAGCAAGACATGCCCAGGCACGGATTCCGCCAAATCAATGCAGGAGCCCAATGGCGAGCGGAAGCAAGGCTCGTAGCTCCAGGGGCGAGAGTGGTGGTCGCCTGAACTTGACTTGTTGCTGAGGCTTTAAGAACTCGCGACGTGAAGGTGGACTGCATGGACATTAAACAGACAATGGGTAGCTTTTTCAGTGTGGCAGGCTGGTGTGGAAGGACCAATGCGTATTGCAGGCCGAAGGCATTTGTCAAAGGACAGGTCGTCTCCACTCGCGCTTCCTCAACAGCGAGCACATGTCACAAGCTCACAGACGTTATGAGCAGGAATGTCGAAAACGTCTTAGATTGGTGGCAGCCGATTTGTCTCAAGTCTCCGACTTTCATGGAAAGGCAGTAGGTCATGGATAGCCCTGGAGGCACCAAAGCATTCAACCATGCGCTTATCCCCAACAGTAATCGAGAGCAGGATTCTGCAGGAAACGTTCAGCTTCCGATGGCATTCCAGTGTGGGGTCACAATGGCCCTGCGGGTTGGGCACCACGAGCCACTGGCTCCTCAGCGTGCGGTGACTTTCATCGAATCGGATGTGCTTTCGCTGCATGAGCTCAAGTACTGGAACATGCGACATCTGCAAGCTCGCAAAGCCTATCCCCAGGCAAGCACTGATGATTGCGATTGATTGCCACAGCAAGCCACTTAGTCAGCTACTTTCAGCAGGCGCAGAGTCTGAGGTCACGGCTCCGGTTCGTGGGAAGCAGCTCTCCTTGTTTGCAGCCCCACGGCAAACGTTGACAGGCAGCCCAAGAAGCGAAACGATCCACGACTACCCCAACCCTGCCCAAGGAAAAAGCGCTCTTGCAATCTTGGAATGACGAAAGCTTCTCGGAAGTTCCTCCGGCCGAGAGGCTCCAAAAGGAAAGCCTCCCCAGTGTCCATATCTGGCTTCCTGCAAGCACTTCGTCCGAGGTCTTTGCATCAACCCAGTTAGGTGATGAGCACCGTTTGCCATTGCCTGCTTCACTTCATACCTCTTCCACTAACTAAAAGCCTCTGAGAAGTTCGACACTCTCGGATGCAGGCATCACATCAACACCGTGCAAAGGCCTTCGAGGCACTCTGTCGTTGACATGCCTCCCTGCTACCTCTAGGCCACCTTTCTTGAAGCGAAGCCCTCGGTTCAGCATCATCACATCCATCAAGCCGCCTGTGGCTCCAAACCCATACGGTATCCTCCCAAACTAGGACATAACAGAGCAGTCAAACCTTCGAGAAGGCCTTGGACCCCTGATTTGTTGAGGAGCCCAACTTGCAAAAACTTGCAATCTGCAGGCGGCTAAACCTGAACAGCAGCTCCAACTTGCGGGCCGGAAGGACATGAAAGCTCATGAAGCAGCCCCCCGCCCCTAGCACTCTCTTTGGGGCGGGGGTTTCTTGTGGAAAGGTGTGGACCCCGGGCGGCGGCACTAAGGGCTTTTGCTCGATGAGCACCCCCTTTCCCCCCCCTCCCTTGTACTAGGGCGACAGTGCCCTCTAGTATTCTGGCTCAACTGTTGTTGCAACTGATCCGACGATGCCGACGTCTCCACCCATCATGGGCCTGAGGACATCCAGTGTATATGTGAGGTATTCCACGCTCATCATATGCGCTAACAGCTCCCTGGATTGCTGCCTATGTTATCGGCTTTGTTCCAGGGCTGCGCCTCTGTGCTGTTCATTGCCGCGGTAGTGTGCATGTTTATTTACTGTACCTGATTGGTGGCGTGCTCGCCCTCGGTGCTGGAAAAGTGTTCCCTCGGTACATGGCGCACGCCTTTGGGTCGCCTTGTGTGTGCCCTCTGTGCATGGAGCCTGGCTCCCTCGGCACTGGCCACACGGTTCGCCCGCTTGCAACTCTTTGCGTCTGCTGCCGGTTACTTGGTGTGTTCTTTGGCGCATACACGCATAATTATTATCAGTTGGTGACGTCTGGCTTGGCCTCCTGCCTGCTTTATCCCTGATCAAGGACTATGCCTCTCCGATTCTTGGGTTTGAAACATGTATCTTAGTATTCTACACCGTGACCTGTCTGCACTAGCTAGGTTTTCCATGTTTTTCCCCACTTGAACTCAGGCTGGTCACCAAGACGACTGCTTCCACGGATACTGAGTGCTGATGCTAGCCAGCCTCGCCAACACCTTGCCGCCCTCCACGGCCAGGACATGGCCCGTGCCCGAGACCAGAAAGCTTGGGTCTCCCTCCTCAAGCCACGCAAGCCGCTTCCAGAAAGAAATCGTCTGAGTCTGAACAAAGGCTTCCGGGTCATGCACCGGGACCTGGTCCGAAAGAGTCTTTTAAAAATCGAGGTCCCCGAAAACTCAGCACTTCGATCACATCGCCATACGACTGGAACGCGAAAGCACTTGGCGCTCCCACAACACCTGCCCATGCTTGCGCCGACCATCTAAGCAGATCTGGAACGAGTTGATAGAAATCGCCATAGTCACGGAAGTACAGGCACTTCAGTCCTCCAGATCCCCATCGCCACCCTGCCTGAGGCCAGGCATACATTCAATGCTTCCCCAACTCTCATCGCCTTAGATCAACACGCGCCTCTGCACCAGGAATGTTTGCGAATCCTGAAACATGCAATTGTTGCTGCATCTGCGATTGCTGTCTCCAGGAATGAGCTGCGCTTATCTACAATGCTGTCACTGTTCCCTATGCTACGACTCTGTCGCGGAGAACGAATGCTTGTCCGGTCCTGTCTGTAATTCTTCGGGCGCACATTGACAGCTCCACCCAGAATCTCCAGGCGATTGCCTGCAAGAGACAGAGCTGAGCTTGCGAACGACGGCGACTCTCAAGCATCGGAGGACCTTCTCGAGTCTCCAGAAGGACTGCATCTCCGCTCTGCCTTAGGAGAAGCATATCTTAGAACATTGGGCTGTCCTTGCGAGGTCCTCCGAAACTTCGCATCCCAAACTGTCTGGCGGCCAGGGTGCAGAGTGTTGAGTGCACGTGCAGGTCCTACCGATCGCAAAAGAACTTCTGTCTTCGCGGTGTTCTCCGTGCTCACCCAAACCTGAGAGACCGAACTCAAAGCAAAGCTTCTTGCTTCAAGTGGACAGGATGAGACAACACCCAGAAGCCCAGGATGGAATGAGTCTGCATACAGCTAACAGCAGCCTCAGACTTGAAGATACTTCAAGTCTAAAATCAACCCAAAAGGGTTGATCATACTGGCTACTACGTTACTAGAGGACACAAACGACCAACCAAAACATGCTGCCGATGCATCAATGAGCCCATGTGTCAAACCCTCATGCTGGCTGGTAGGGTCATGAACCCTGAAGAACGGGAACCTTCTTGCCATCCGAGTGGAGATGTTTGCCGTCGTAGGTTCCTGTGCTGCAGCAAGCACCCGACTGATGCTTTCTACCAATGGCAGAAGACATCCCAAGAACCTTCGATTGAAAGGAGACACCAGGCACCACGAAAGCTTGCGGCCATGAGTTTGGCACTTTGCTCCAAGGCTCTCAGTCGTACAGCTTCACTTCGGGTTAGCTTGGACTGGCCTGTCAACCACACAGCTGAAACAGCAGTCGACAGTGTCTGGCACGGAGAGCACCTTGTAGCAAAGCCGGGTCTATCTTTCCACCGATGCTTCCTGACCAGTTTGCAGTGAATCCGTTCTGCAAGACTAAAAGCAAGCCTTGCAAAGTGACAACACCAGCGTGGCGGATGTTGGTGCAGGTGCTGCATTCCAAGCTGCGCTTCTGGAAGAGCGTGATGCCACCGTTTGCAGACACAGACATCCGCGCCTCCTCACTCACGGAGCAGACCAGACTGAATCTGTGCGTCCTATTACCAGCCCGCAACATGCACACCTGGCCCGACACGGCTTGACTTGACAAGACTACAGAAGGGCGATAACTGCGAAGTCACGTCTCTTCGGGCAGTGGCTGCTCGAATGAAGCCAGAAGAAGATCAATCTTTCGGTCCTTCGCTGCGGCCACTGCTTGCACCAAGGCCGCGACTAAAATGACCTGGCGAGTGCGGCGAGTGGAAAGTCTTGGGCTGTGTGCCGATTGAACTGCGTAGGCTGCCGCGAAGAAACACATGCGTGCCAGTCACTAATCCCTCCAGAAGCACAACTACTGTTGCCTGTTCGTGCGAGTGCATACAGACAGGTTCGAACTGAGCACTGCGCCCTGGAGAACATCATGCTGGCTCCAGGCTCCGTCGTTCTAAAGATCCCCACGACTAAGGCTTGGGCCACAAGGGCTTCCAGTGTGCGTGTGTGTGTGTGTGTGACTTCGTGAAAGCAAACAGACTGTACCGAACTGAGGCATCACGGTCTTCTCTGCAGCTGCACGTGCACCACAATCTTCGCTTGCACAGGCGCAAGGTGTAGTGCTGCATTAGATGCTAGTAGCCCTGGCGTCTGGGATCGTCTGGGAATCTGTCGCCTGTAGGCCACTGGCTTGAGAAACGATGCTTCCTGCACTTAAGAGCCACACACACACACCCATGCACGCACATGCACACTTCATCCGACCATGCCGGAAGGAAGTTTTGGCTGCCAGCAGGTCTTTCATCTTACGACCGGTCCGGAAGGATCTAATTACTCTCGAAGCACGCGATCTCTTTGGCCCTCTAGTCCCCCGAGATGCAAGAAGGTCCTCGTCCTGATCTTTCTGGCCAGGGGAATAGCCAACAGGTGGCGAGAGCGACGTGGTTGCGTTCAGCAGGTGTGTCTTCGCTGGAGATGGAGTCGAGAAGCCTCGCGAGCGACATGTGCAGACCCGAGGTAAACGGGGCACACGTCTCCAAATCATGCCACCAAGCAAGGCTCCCTTCGAAACTGAGCCGCTTGCCACCCATGCTGAGACCAGACAATGTGCCTCAATTCCGCAATGCCACCGATTTTTATTTCGACTCACGCTCGGAATTTCCAGGCGAAGCTCTCGACAACTCTCAAGGTGCGGACCATCTGTCCACTGCAAGAGGCACAGATTCGGAAATGTGCACACAAGGTGTGATAGAGTAGTGATGTCGCAACAACCGAGATCACAACCCAATCCAGTCGTCCCCGTCATGTAGCCCATGCCTCGGACTCATCACGGTCAAACTGCGTCAATGAGGGCCGCCAATGTGCGTAAAGCAACTCCAACAACTCCAAGATCATCACCAAGAACCTCAAAGACAACTGCAACAAACGGGTTCCTCAGGCCGCCGCTTGGAGCTGGGCTTTTCTTAGTGGTCGCTGTGAGGCCTCGGCCGAGCATTCTTCCAAGCTCAGGCATTGAAGCAAAACTCAAAAGCGGAAGGCAAACACATCTCTGCAGGACAGAGCTGAATGGCTTGTGTGCCTATCCTTCGACGTCCTGACATGTATCAGGTGAACCCCTCTGTCACTTTGTCGCGGAGCTGTAGATGTTAAGACTGCGCTGCTTGCACATCACATGCCATCACAAACAAGACAAGCAAGAATGATAGATATTACAGTGCAGCCAGTGGCCCTTAGCTTCTTTATTGCAGTGCACCACAGCTACAGGCGCACGATGGGAATGAAAAGTTGGCATTTTGGACAGCCTCAAGCTCAGGCTTCTTTCGAGTAAAGAAACGATAGTGCCACTGTTCTCCAGGATCAAGTGAGTATCCACGTAATTGAAGCTTCGATCCTGGAGATGCTCAGCTGCAGCCTCTGGCAACTCTACAGATCTGTACAGATTCAAGGCCGCTTGAGAGACACAAATGCGAATTGGACGGCTCGTCTGCGCATGTGGCAGGAACACGGGGCAGGGAGGGGCCTGTGAAAGGCTGCTGGTCGATGTGTATTCCAGTCCCTTTTGTGTCTTTTTGTGCTTCTGTTGTTCAACTGTCCTCTGTATCGCTTCACTGCCAATGCTACTTACGATCTCTGCAGCTCTCCAAGACCCAGCCAAAGCCCAAGTCTAGGATTCACGTTCTGACTGCGAGCCACACTGTACACTCAAACAGGCACAGAAGTCAGGCGAAGTTTGGAGAGAACAACAAAGAGAGAGCGAAAGCGGGAAAAGGACGTGACAAGAGGACACATGTCAACTCATTCGCTGGAGACTGCGCATGCCACGAACTGCTCAAAGCGGAGATTGCCTTCACCTTCCGGGCAGCTATGTCGGATGTCACATCACCCACAAAGCCAGCAAAACACCAGTATTGCAGCTTCCACAAGGCCACTGCATTCCATTTAGGCGCCTCTGGAGCACAGCCCAATGATCTCCTGCTCTATCTCCACAAGATCGAACCTTCACAGCGGCTTGCTGTGAAAAGGGGTGCGGCTCCACAACATGCTGAAGACCCTCGTCACCCCACGAAGCGTAGCTGTACGGTTTGGTAGTGTTGCTTCTAATTCCGGTCGTGAAGGCCACTCGAGATTATTCTAGTAGTAGTAGTAGTAGTAGTAGTAGTAGTAGTAGTAGCAGTAGCAGTAGCAGTAGCAGTAGCAGTAGCAGTAGCAGTAGCAGTAGCAGCAGCAGCATTTGTGGCAGTACTACTACTACTGCTGATGCTGCTACTACTACTGCTGCTACTACGGCTACTACTACCACTACTACTACTACTACTACTACTACTACTACTACTACTACTACTACTACTACTACTACGACTACTACTACTACTACTACTACTACTACTACAAAAATTGCTGCTAATGCTGCTGCTGCTGCTGCTGCTAGTACTACTGGTCATACTACTGGGACGACGACGACGACGAGTCGATGCTTGATCCCATACCGTTCCTGATGCACCTGGCACTACAACTCTTCGAAGCTTTCTCCGACATATGCAACCGAACTGAGCTGCAGACACCTTGGGCAGCAGCTGACCTCCGCTTTGCATGTGGGCACTGATGCTGGCCAGTTGTGGGAGATCTGCTTATTAAAATCCCAACCCTTCCTGCTAGAAAATAATGTTGCTAGCCAGCGGCGCAGATCGCAAGCACGGAGACATCCATTTCTCTTCACATCCAACGTATCAAACCTTGCACTGTTATTGAATTTTCGAGTCGGCGATGAGACTAGCACACAAACGGAATCTGTGTTTCCGAGCCAGGCATGCACACTTTCTCCGGAAGAAGCGTTAACAAGTCTTAGCATCTCATAGCCGCCTGAGCCAAAGCACGCTCTTTCTGCATGCTCCTCCATCCGGTACCACTGATCATCAGCAGAAGCTGTCAGCCATTCACCTTCGGCGTGCACTGTAGCAGTTGCGAGCGTCTTGCAGGGCAAAAACACATTCGGACCGTCTTGCGGGCAGGACATGTACATGCATCAGCTGACGGCCCGGTGCAGCCGGGGCTCAGTATGACAGCTTGCCGGTCTTGGACACATTCGATGTGGCAAAGATGTGACGCAGCTCAGTGGAGGAGAAGGAGCTGTACTTCCTTCCCAACTCGACGAACTCGAAGCAGCTTATCCTTAGCCACCCAACAATTCCACGCTTCTGGTTCATCGGGTATTTCAATGTCGCAGATTGAAAATACACAGGATGTGAAAGCCAACGAGTTGAGATGCCCTGCGGAAGTGCCTTCAGGGAATCAGGAACTGTCAGTTGCTGAATATTGCCGTGGAAAGCCGTCCCCTGCGCACCTCGATCCGCGAACAGGAATGCAACACCTCAGCAGATGACTCGGGATGTCACCTCAAGAAGCCTTCGTTTCACAACCCAAGATGATCTGCTTCGTTTTTCCAAGCACCACCACGTCGAGAATGACGCGCCACTGATCCAAATGCTGGACTGACTGCTAGACCCCATTGCCTAAGATGTGCTGTCCTACAGTCTGTGGTTGCCAGGCGGCGAAGCCGTTCCATATGATGGTTATGCAGGGGCGCAAAGGCCACCATGCTGTACCTCCGAGATGTGGACACGAGCTCTCACAAACCCTCAGCCGATGTGTGCGCTCACTGGGGCCCTGGCATGACGGTTTTTTGCAGCTGCGATCGCTGAGAAAAGCGGTGCATCCTCCTTCCAGGTGGCCAGAAGTTGACCTTCATTCATGACCCCCCCCTCCTTCCAGAAGGATGATATTCATATCGTGGTCGTGGAAGGATCTGTTGAACCAGGGGCCTGGAATACACCCTGAAACCAGTATCTTACCGGCCAAGTCCTGAAGCATTGCTCGAGGAGTGAAGCCTTGCAGCGGCTGCAGCGGCACTCAAAGACTTAGGCTGAGCGAGTCGAGGCAAGTTTGAGAATCGGACCATCTCGCGATCCCCGTATTGATTTTGCAAATGGATGCCTCTGCTCTCGAACCAAGAATGTCGGAGGGCCTCCGATACAGGCAATCACGTACGCGTAACTTGACTGGGAATGGAGACCAAAAGCACTGGCACTGTGCGACAGAGCCCTTGGTACAGAACGAGCCTCAGTGCATAGGTGGAGGGCGAACAATAACAATCTACGACAGCACCTCGACTTGTTTAGGAAAAAGTCATGTCTGGTGATGAAACTATTCGGCCTCTGCAGCCGTGGGCCGCATCTCCGGCTCTTCATGGAGCCTGATGCACCGTCGCTCCACAACTCGAGTCATCCCAAGGAAACATGCTCGCGCAAAGATGACCAAGGAGCAGGTGCTCTAGCAGTGAAAGGCAGTCTTCGGAGAATCTCTGATAACGAAGTCGCCCTGGAAAGTCGTAAGCCTTACGCGACTGCAGACAATACCAATGCAGGGAATGTGCGATTCTCTCCCGATATGCCGGAGTATCATCCAGTCCCTGTCTTCACCTTCACCCGACATATAGCAGACGGGGAGCACTCTTCCTGAGATGCTCACGCAGCACCAAACTGGAACCCGCCTAAATAGGGCTGAAGTTGGAGAGTTGACTTCTCCTGAACTCGTCGTCTGAGAGCCGGGGATGCCATTAAGCAAGACAAGGCTCGCAGCTTTCCAGCTTGGAGGCAAGCCAACCTATGCTTGCAACAGAATCATGCGCCGCGTAGGTGTGTATGTATGTGTATATATATATATATATAGTGAGTTACGTGTATGTATTTGTCTGTGTTTGACTTATTTGTTGATCTATTTTCCTGTTTATGAATGTGCATATTGAGTTATCTGTCTGTGTATATGACGGTGCGTGTGCATGCATGACCTATATACTATATACATATATGCATACACGCACGTGTGTATACACGTATACATTGAATATAGACATATATAGAATGACCGAAAGACACAAAGACAGGCAGAGATAGATCGCTAGATACATAGACAGAGATAGAGATGGAGATAGATAGATAGTAGCTACTACAAACAAAAATACATGACAGTAGAAATCAACTGACGAACATCGTCTGAACATATAGTTCTGGAGGCCGGCAAATGGATGCGAAACTTCACAACAGCTTGCATCGGAAACACATGCAAACGAAAGCTGTTGACTGTCTGGGGCTTGCTGCCAAGCCACGACCATATGATGTATCACGGCACCAATGGAAAACATGTCGGCCGATCTTCCATCATACGGCCTCGAGCCAAACACCTGGACAGCTAAAGACGTTAAGAAGTATGCTTCCACCCCGTGTGCTGATCGAATGAGCAAATTTACAAAGCAAACCAAAACCAAGCTAGACTTTTGTTCTTGTTGTGCACGTTTGACATGGCTTCAACATCGTGCTGCCAGACTCCGCGGTATAGGTTGAACGATCGCCTTCTTAACACAACGCCGGGCGGCCTTTTCCAGATCCCCCCAGGAACGCCACCTTTTCTTGTCCCCTTCCTTGGACTTTGGACACTGACCCTTTGCCTTGCTGCTGTCAGGCCACCTTACTTGGGGTTTTGCTGTCTCGCAAAAAAGGCATTGGCACGATCCAAGGATCCAAGCTTCGCGCGCAGTGCGCACAAAGGGGTGTCACCTCTTGCCACGTCCAGCAAAAGACTACTTCGCCTCTATACACGTTGCCGCTGTGCTGAAGAAAAATTAAGCAGCGGCCGCTTCACGAAGACGCGAAAGTGGGACAGTACTCAGGGAGAAACCGCTGGGTGAGCTGATCAGTGAGTCTTGTCTCGAAGCACAACTCGGAATCACCCACCACCTTCGGTGCTTATCTTTGACGACATTTGGCACCCTCCGTGCACTCTGATTATCGGTTTGCCCGAATGGTTGTAAAGGTTCCGGCATGCATGAAGTTTCGCAAGCGAGAAGGAGTGCCTCCGGGGCCATATAACCCACAGTGCCAGCGCACTTCGTCAGTAGCCGCTTTTCGGGGCGGTCGTTCCTCACCACTCCAGCAATGCCAAAGTCCACCAACTTCAGGGGCGCATCGCCCTCGCCAGAGCATGCCTGCAAATTTCGCAGTGATGCGGACATCTGGCAGCTTCTGGCCACTCACCAGCAGCAGCCAAGCATCAATCGGTATGGCGCTTCCGGCTGCAGGCTCCCCGCAGCTGAAAAGCAAATTCTGCGGCTTAATGTCCCTGTGAGCCACCTCAGGTGCAATGGCACGTGGCCGGTCCTAATCAAGCAACGCCTGAACGCATTGGCTCTGTCTGCTCGCCTCCCCACACGAGCCAACCGGCTTGTTCTTGGCAATGATTGGAAGACGTGATAGGTATGTGCAGGTTGCGGCAGGCTGCCTCGTCCCGACTTCTCATGACAAACCGAGGCACCGAGTGGGCATGGCAATATGCGATGCCCTTGAGGATCTGCACTGCAATCCGTGCAAGCTCGTCCTCGGACACACCCGGCCCATAGGAGTCATGGGCGTTCCTTAGCACGATTCATCACCGCATGCCAGCACGCCCCAGCAGCACATGACTCCGAAAATCATGGCCCCTCTTCGACTGGCACGGCAGCTTCCTGCCAGCTCTGCTATAGACAGGCTTCTCGATGTACTCGGACAGCGAGCCACCAGAGCAGAGCTCCATCACCAGGTGTATATCCTTCGCCTTGCTGCTCCAGGGCCCCTCCAAGGGCCCTAAACTTTAAACTGCAGAGCCCAAAACCATAGAGCCCTATAATGCCCTATACACTCTATGAACCCTAAACCGCGACCCTCGAAGCCCCGAAAAGCGCCCCTTCTTCATGAAGGCCGGCCACATCCTCGAAAGTTTCGTAATACCTTACGGTGTTCGGATGATCTGACAACCTCGGATCAAAAGGGTGGTAGGGTGCTTCGGGTACTTGGGGTTCCACATGACCGGCCATGGGCGAAAGATTCGACACTTGTATGAAACTGATACTGACGCCTGGCGAGCCTCAGTTTACCGTCGTGCCCTTTTTTCGTGCCAAAGTGTGGTTGTGCCTGAAGAAATTGCATGTCTGTTGAGCCCAGGAGCTTCAGGAACTCAACCTCCATCTGCAACGCCTCCTCGTCCTTCAGCTTGTCCTTGCTGATGCTCTTGATGGCTACAATTTCACCTCAGGTCCACTCAGACTAGGCAGCGCTCCGCCGAAGCCGTCGCTCCAAGCAGACCAAGGAGCCGGTTCGGCGATGCTTGGCTCTGTGGACGGTGCCAAAGCCACCTACACACCAGACGCCGTTCCGAAGTTTCACACACTCTCAACCTGCAAACGGGTCTGAAGTCTGAAGTCGTTACACGGCAAAGGACAAAGTGATGGCCTTCACCGACGACGTTGAGAAACTCATACCTGGATCTTAAATGACTCGTCCAACAGACCGTATCCCACTAAGGGACATATGTTAAAAGCTCGCAACTCCTTCCGCAAAGCAGCAAGTTGTGGATGGATTCGTTCAGCAGCGCAGATTCTCGGACTCGCTCATGTCTACGCCAGGCGATGAACGAGCCTCTGGCAAACCTGAGCTTCACGTGCTACATTCACATACGTACTTGTTATGTGGGTGTGGGTGTACATGTAAAAGTAGCATGTTCGCATGTATGTATGTATCTATGTGTGGATATATGTGTGCATGTATGTAGGCATGCACGCATGCATGTATGTATGTGTTTGTGTAATTAGCATGTACACACACGTATATCCCTAGACGTCGTATATATATATATATACCGAGTGAAAGCATGTCAGTGTCGACACTTCCAAACCGACAAACAACTGACGCGAAGTAAAGAAGACCATGCCGAGAACATGGGATGACTGAAGATGCTAGTGACCCACCCGTTTTCGGTCCAGGCAGATACCGCTTGAAAGCACCATCATCTCGATGCTCCTTGGCAGGTACAGCAAGGCACTGTTCCAGGTTTCAATCCGGAGCAACAAAAAATCTGTGGGGAACTCTGCGTGGAAAAACGTTTCCAAACCACAGCAGCAATCGATCTCGGTCAGAGTTGCATGCCTTCGAGACATAGGTGGTAGCAGCGGTACCTCGGCCACAGGCTAATGAAGGAAGTGCCGCAAAGATGTCGGAAAGCTTGTGCCTGCAAGCGAATCGTCACACAATGATTTGCTCAGGTGCGCCATGGACCCGCGGCCATGTGTTGCAGCCACGAAAACGGTTTAGTCGACAAATGCAGTGCCGACATCGGGCAGTACCAGCTGCCATGGAGAGGATTGAAAGCGAACTGGAAAGGTCAAAGATGGCGTTCTCGGGACCCTAAGGATGATCTGCTAATCAGACTTGCTAATACAAGGGGCTTCAACACGATGTTCACTAGCACAACTACCATATCTAGTCCGTGCTTCTGGCTCTTCTTTGACTTTTGTGTCGCTTCGCCGCTCTGCCATCCACAGTGGCCATGTCTACGACCAGGCCGTTGCTAATGTAGAGGCTAGGCTCTCGTAGCAGGAGTCATGTTGCTCTACTTGTCTCAAGAGCGATTGCTCTTTGTACTCTTGCCAATGACAAGAAGATGATGCTGCTGTTATTGCTGCCGCTATGAGTGGAGCATAGTGGAGCTGTTCAAAAAACTGTTCTCTAAATACGCGCAGCTCCGGGCGCTTGCCGTCGTACTCGTCACGAACTGCTGTGAGTCTGAAGGGCCTGCAGGTCACGTGGTTCTGGAGCCAGTGTCACACTCAGACACGTAGTGTAGGTCTCAATCACACCGCCCGCACTCGAATCCCAACACAAGTCAACACTACACAGGCAAGCTTCGAGCTAACCCAGAACGCTTTGAGAATATGCGTCTGCATAATTAATTCTGCATACTTAGCTACGGCCTCGTTTCTTGGTAAGACTCAGTTCCGAAGCACGCGGAGACATCAGCAGTTCAGAATTAAACCTGCGCGCCGAACGTCTTCAGAATCAAGCGCGCTCGACAAAACACTCTGTTCTAGTTCTTGGGAATTAAGAAACCCCGCGACATACAACTCTTCGTCGCAGTAATGTCGGCTTTCCTGGGACCGGGCGGCGACGATGCGCTTGAGGGTGCAACTCGGGTGTTCTTGTTTCGGGTGCTCCTTGGGTAGCAGATGCCTCCTGAAGAGCTTTTGTTTGCGGCTCTCTCTCTCAGCTGGCATCGCCCGCACGGATCAACTACACATTTGCCCGTGAAACGAGGCTCTGCCCTCCAGCTTCACGGGTCAACTTTCAACCATAGCTTATGCAAGCAGATTCTCGGAATGTTTCACGACCGTCTCGCATCAGCATGCTCTCGCCCGCTTGGTTGGCTCGCACAACTGCTCAAGCAACTCGGGAATGCGACTTGAGGCCATACTGCAGGCGTCTTGCGTGTTGCTGAAGTCTCCCGTGCAATGACACTTCCAGAGCATCGTGCAAGAGTGGGTAGACTCCTCAGCAGAACACTGGCCGTGATGATCATACTCTTCGTCCTCGAGAAACCTGCAGCCTGCTGTCGGGTGAAGATGCTCTTCAATGGTCCTTTTGCTCGCTTTGTCCATCCACTGTGCTTTGGTCCCGGCCACCAGCCCGAAGAGCACTGTAGAGTCGTTGAGCCACAGGTGAGCAGAGACTGTAGGTAGGCTCACCATCAACCTGGTCCGTCTCCTCCATGGGCAACGCGTGAGCCCAGGCCCCCCGCCTGCTACCACCTCATTACCGGGACCAGGCCTCCAAACACTTCCCTTCTAAAGCCGGTTGCTGTTCTTTATCTTGCTGCTTGCTTGCTAAAGCGAAAACGCCGCCACCCGCTACAAGGCGCTACCAGTAGAAGGTCTCGAAGAATCGTGTTACAGGCCATGCACCTTATGGCATGATCGTCTTAGCTTTTTGCTATGACACTTTCGAAAAACACTTCGTTACGGCCGGTAGGCACTCGGGATGTCTCGCAGAACCCAAGTGAAAATGGCATGCAACGGTGTGGTCACCGTTCTACCGGTTCCGCCGTCTGCTACACAATCTACAATTCTGCATTCTACACTACCCTCTCTACCGATAGCCATCTCCGATGAGCAACCCACGTCCACAAGTCTCAATCCTCTCTTGGAAGTTTCTCCTCGAACTGCACGCAATCGCGGGCATAGTGTCCCACAGCACCGCAGCAGTGGCAATGTGCGTGGTCGTACCTGCAGTCCTCGCAGGACAAAGCTTATCGATTGCCACGTAGCTTGGAGACCCCTTCATCAACCCGACACTTCGGGTGTACAATCGAGCTTTGTTTTCTTGCAAGGCTGTAGCCGAGCTAAGGCTGGAGGCATTCAAGCACACCGCTCCTCCCCCTTGGAGCATTCGGCATAGTTCGCGAAGCGACATATTTCCTTGCCCTCAGGTGTCCTCGGGAAGGTAGACGTGTCAGACGGACCCTCTGATCCTTTACGACTTTGTGCCACTACTCCGTTCCACCAGACGGCCGGCCTGCGGACTGGGCGCTGCAAAATTTTCTGCATGGGCCGCTTTGGCAACTTCTTTCGGCAAAGCTGCTGGGTGAGCTCCTTCAAAACACTTCGCAGGTCTTTTGTCACTCGTGCTCGACAAGTCAGACGAGGTTTACGGGAAAGCAACAACTAGCATGAGTACATGCATACAGTATGCACTTTTTTGCCACCCGCCCAGCAGAAACAAGTATGCACATTGGCACACCTGGTCGGCGACAAACGAACTAAAAGTTTCGTCCAAACTCGTTTCACAACAACTCTCACACCGCGGAAGCGACTTTCGGCAGATTCCATCCACTTCCACCAGAAACCTCTGCAACTCAAGGGCATAGGAGACTGCAAACCTCATGCTGCCGCAAGTATTCCCAAAGCACAGGCAAGCTGGACACTTTTTTTTATGCTGGCATCGTTCTGCCATAGCAAATCATGTGACAATGTGCATCGGCATTTCCCCAACTCAGCTTACTGTGCATGGGCCACACTTCGTCTGAGCTTTTGGCTCTGCCGACTGCTGTTCTTTCTCTGCCGCCCTTGCTCTCTCTTCATCCTCCTTTTCTTTTGCCATTTCGATCGCACGGGCCTGTGATCCGACAGAATAAGCATACTGGTCCCCAGCACGCTTCCACCCAGCGAGGTCCAGGGCCATGGGCCCCAGCATCATGCGGCTGCCTGATCCGGCATCTAAACGATGGATACACCGATCGTTGGGCCACACCACGAGCCGCGCTGGCTTCACTTCCACCACATGCTCTTCCGAGCTGCTGTGAATCGTGAGCCTGCCAGAACCAGAAAGGTACAGCACTGCCACGAAGCCCTTGACATATGCCGGATCCGGCTTCCCTGTTGCATCGAATCCGGTGTCTTGGTGCATAGGAGAACTTCCGATGGCTACTCTCCCTGGCATCAGAACTGTATCTAAGGAGTTGGTTGGACCTGGAGCGCTAAACTGCTTTTCCAAGGCCATAGCCTTTGGGTCACGACCCTCGGCACACCATCTGAGAACTGACTGCAGCCGCTGTTCCAGCTGCCTTGAAACGGGAACTTGGGAGAGCACGGTCTTCTCGCCGGCGGGGAGGGGCGAAAGCTTTCCCATGATCGACTGCCGCAACTCCTCATCCACAAAGCCATCGAGGACGGCGATCATTGGCTCTCACGCGCTCACGCTTACTAGAATCACTAGAATTTGGGCTGCAGGTATCCTGCTGTTCCCGACGTCCCGAAGCTGTCTTGAGCCGTAGCACTTGAGCCAAAGTGCAGATTCAACACAGTGTCCGAGTGTCCCATCCGCTTAGAACACACGCCGCTCAGCACACTCAGTCGGTTGTCCACACTCAAACAGACAACAAGGGGGTAAGCTTGCGTCCTTCCACCACTGAACCCGCATCTCGTTCAAGGGGGCGCGCGCCAATGCCTGCAAGTAGCGCATCAAGCACAAAAGAGAGCATCACCGCGGAGCCATGAACTCGCAACGCCAGACGTAGCAGTCAAAACCGACAAACCTCAAAGCTGGCGATGGCATTGAGCTCGTTGCCAGTTCAGCTGTGCAATCCGTATAAGGACTTTGGGGTGACCACTTATGCAAGTGGTCACCCTAAAGTCCGAAAACGTTCAATCAGGGGGGTCGACATCGTTCAACATGCTGAAGCTAAGTTGAGGCTGTCGAAACTCTGCAGGCCACAGGGCCACACAGAAGCTCTGAATTCCGGCAGCTGGCAGCTGGCCTCCGCAAGAGCCTCGCTCTTCACGGCTACGTAACTCAGATTGTGCATCGTCCGGTCCAGGAGTTCAAGCCTGGTCACGGAGAGGCACAGACTGTGTATATGAAGTTTAACGCTGCCGAGAACTTTACACTTTACACTACAGTATGGAATTTTTACTGGCCAGGACAAGGTCAATGATGCGCATCGTGCCCACAATGTTTGGTCCAGGGGCAACTCCACCACATGGTTCAGCTCCCGGTTGCCGCCAATGTCCACGAAGACGACGGAAAACGGAGGATTGCAGGAGCCCAGGATCCTTGGATAGTCTGCCGTTCTGCTGGTTTAACTTTATTATTAACTCATTGAATCTTACCAAATCTTACTACCCTACAGGACTTACTCACGTTCCACAGACGGGCGTCCTCAGCAGTTCCGGGTGAGCCAGCACGTCCAACCTCTCACTCCGCGCTCGCTCCGCCAGTCGTTCTTCTCGCAGGCGCTGAGCAGTGAGCTGGACGCATTCCTCAGGGAGGAAAAACTCTGTCGTCAAGCCAGCGCCTATCGAAACTGCGACGGGATCGGGACCTTTGATGTGTCCAGTGCGAGTACTTCAGCGGCACGTTCCGCCAGAATGACCGTGCACTGTCCAAAGCAACAGCCTGGCTCCACAGGAGAATCTGAGAATGTCGGAGAGCGTCCACACCGAGAAAGTTCAAGCACCGCTTAAAGCTCGAACAAAACTCGTTTCGCAGTTGTGACTTCGACGAGGGCTGTTGACGAAACTGCGGCTTCGGAGCTGATTAACCACCCTGCCCGTGCCTATCTCGAGAACACGGTCTCCGTCATGGAGCCGCCATTTCGCCAGCTGTCGGAAGGAATCGGTGGACGCCACCACTTCAACAACCGGTCCCTGCAGGGCCCGCGGCTCCGCCCAGACATCATCCTCGCGTCACGCAAACTCCGTGCCAGATCTAAAGGTCGGGTGCAACTACTCATAATAGTAGTACTAGCAATAGTAATAGTACTAAGAGTAATGGTCATAGTAATAGTCATAGTGATACGTAGTACTAGAGCCTCCAGCAGGAGTCGCGGCACGCCGAACATCAGGCTCGAAGCTCGAAATACAGCTAAGAGCCACTGGGCACATCAAATTTGCTGGCGGTTCGTCTACACCCGAAAAGGCTGAGATAATATCAGTCTCATCCGATACGGGTCTGGTATTGAGCCAGACACTACATCAAAAAAACATGCATCGACTCGACACGTCTCCATGAACTTCCGAGGAGGCGGCTATCAACTTTCGCAAGGATTTCTGACAAAGCTGAGTTGGCTCCAGCCCGAAAAGTCGAGGCGCTGGGATCCTGGGCTCACACCGCCATGCAAAGCCCCCACACGCACGGAGCATCTCTGAGCGTCTCCAGGCCCTGTGGCCCGGACTGAAGGGCTCCAAGGGCTGGCGGGCCCGGGCAAAGCCTGCACAACTGCTCCACGGAAAAGGACTCCTTCAGGGAAGGCGCAGTTTCGGCGCCGGCCTTGAGGTCTCTCTCCGTCAGCTGGCGGTTCAGGTACTCGATCACCTGCAATGCTTTAAACTCCGCTCCACAGGCGCCAAGTCAGCGGCAGCTCTGCATGACTTGATGGTCTTTGCAGGAGCACTGGGCTCACATCCCACTCGCTGCGGAAAACTGTCACGGCTGACCCCAGAGTCTCCCTCTGAGCCACTCGGAGTCAGGGTACGGCAAGATTTAAACAATTGGTTTCAGCAGGGATGCCCGGCCCTCTGGCCAGGCAGAAAACTGCGAAGTGCTTGTGTAAGGTGGTCTTCACCTTCATGTAAGCCTACGGGGCAAAGCTGCCCCAGACACCAATCGTTGCCGGAAAGCGATTACACATTCGGCGATTTTCTGAGACTCCGCTTACAATCAGCCCGCAACCTCCTCGCCCACCTTCATGTCAAACAACTTTCAAAGTAGTAGTGCTGCAACTCCCCAGCGGCCAGCTTCCAGTTGTTGCATCCGAGGCACGCCAACAGAAATTTTGGCAGCCTGACAGATGCAGCGTGTGGATCGTTGGATTCTGGAGCCTCCTACGGCACCTGCGGCAAGCAAGCTGGCAAGTTGCAGACAATCTGATATTACACACACACACAAAACTTGTGCAGACTTCACTAAACATCGATTTTGCGAGCGACACATGTCCGCTGCAACGTGCTGAAAGAGCTAGCCAAGTTCAGGCGACCCTCGAAGCGGAGAACAACTTTTCGGAACATTCCGGAGCTCACTAGCAGTAGCAGCAGATTGCAGAAGAGCGGCTTTCTTTCGTAGCCGGTCGACGACACGGCCCTGGCGTCAAACTTGTTGAATGCAGCATCTAAGTAAACGCTCATCATGGCAACATGACAGCACGACAAAAGGACGGCAAGGGTCCAAGCCCAAAGCCCTGAGCCCCTACAGCGGCATAACCCTCATAGAATCCCTCACAACCGCTTAACGACAGACTACAGCCGGCGTAGACCCTACAAAAACTAAAGACTTAATTACAGAAGCCCTTAACTGCGCGCTCGCTGAGAAACCCTTGATGGACCCAGTTTTGCAGATAAAACATAAGACGGACATCTGTGCCGGGCTGTTTCCGTCAACGATCTGCTGCGCACGACTGGCTCTTTAAGCAAGGAGACAAGTCCTTCTATCTAGCTTTCGCTCGTCGTCTGACGGAGGAGCTTGAAAAGGCCAACGTCCTGCATGATGCTGCCCAAAAGCTTGAACGGGTGCATGTTCTTCAGGCTTACAACAGCCTTCACGCCCGGCAAGTTCTTGATTTCAACAAAGTCCAGTGTGTCCATTGTCTCCGTGGCTCCCTCGAGTATGCTAGCAAGAGACATGGCCCACGCATTGCCGCGCAAATGCGGCGGAAGGCTCTTGAGATTGTCAGCCAGGCTACCAACGAGACTCTGGTAAGACAGGTTCAAAAACGGTGTCATGCGAATCAGCTCTCGCCTCTTCGTGTCGTCGTATGCCAGGCGGAGGTCTGAGGATGCACCTTTGAACATACTAACCACCTGCTGGACCAGGTCCATGCCCGCAGCCTTGGCTGCCTCGAGGGTGGCCTTGCAGTATTCCATGCAGTAGGTGGCATTGAACTTGCACTGTTCAGTAAGGTAGTCCTGGCAGCTACTCGTGCTGCAACACTCTCCCTCCCAAGCGTACCTGCAAGGGAGCTCGCTCGCACTGCAGTTGCCTCTGTCCAGCATCGCCACACTGTGGTCAGAACTCCTTGCCACTAAATCCTCAAGCTTCTGAACGACCAGCCTTTCCAAAGCCTTCGTGACGCTGACGTCCAAGTCGTAGCGAAGGCCCTGAAAAATCTCCTCGAGCACTGGCGCGTCTTTCTTGGCCACAATGTCGCTGACATCCGCCAACGTGCCTTCTGTGATGTTGATGTGGTGGATCTGAGCACTGAATAGCTGAAGAGCTGCCGGCGCTCCAGCAGGAAGCGGTCGAGGAAGGCACCGTACGCTGAGCTTTGCTCCCTCGCAGGTCATTGGCAGCAGGCTAACGGGGAACTGCAGCTTGTGCATCTCTTCGGTCACCAAGGACTTGAAGCGGTTGCAGCCATCCGAATCGAAGGCCGACATCTGAACCTGCAGCCAGTACACCCCTTGGGGGTCCGAAGGAGGGACATCTTCGGTCGAGATCAAGAAGTTTGTCGTGACCTTTGCTGCTATGTCATCCAGGGTAGGGCCCACTTGTGTAATGCTGGAAACTGTAGCCCATGCCTTTCTCTCAGACTCCTGGGCCAAGCGGAGCTCGGAATCCACGAGCTCAACTTCGCTCTCCACGGCTGCCTCGGCCTTGGCGAGACCGAAGCCTATGCTCCCTGTTGGGTCCAGCGGCTCCGGAGGACCTCCCTGTCGCCGCCCAACTGCGAGCACGATGCAAGAACAAGCGAGGGCCATGGCGGCCATAGGTCTGAATTTTGCAATCATGGGCCAGGTTTGGAACCCGGCAACAAGCTACGCGCCAAGATCGGCGGTGTCATGGGAATGCTCGAGCACGAACACTGCCCGTTTGAACCACGTCGCGTCAGATAGAGGATGAGGATGCTACTGCTGTCCACTTGGTCTGGTCTTCGAAGCGAAAGGGATCTTTCAGTGGTTTTCTTGACGACAACAAGCACTTTCTTCGACCTTCCAGTTGTCCAGCCGCTCAGATGAGAGAGTGCTCTCATCAGCTGGTTGGATGCCCACCATCTTGGCTTAAGCATGTCTGGAGACTCCCTTCCTGGTCCTATTAGCTGGCCGAATGGACGAAAATGGTAAGAAATGTGGGATGGTCTGAAACAGAGCAACGAAGGTCGGACGGAAGGATCGCACGGCAGCCAAGATCGGGAAATTCGGTGCTGGGCCTTGGTCTGTGCCATGACGCTGGCTGGCCGCCCCTGCTCCTTCCGAAGCCGGCGAAGATACCTCCAGTACGGGCTGGCTGGTCTCTTTATTAAACAAAGCTGTAGGTGCGACCGGGTGGCTTGAATATCGGGATGATCTCCTTCTCGCGATTCTGGTTCCGGTCGGGATGGTACTCCATCATGAGCCTTCCCAAAACTTCATGGGATCACTCATCAAGGCTACGGAACCTTCAACGCTAGCCGACGGCATGGGATCCTCTTCAGCGTCTTCGTGAGGGTCTCCTTGCCTTGGTTTGTGGCGGCCTCAAAGCATGCCATTCCGGAGCTGTCAGTTTGCAAGTGGCGCCGGGCCTGCAGCTCTGCATCCACGTCTTTCAGCATGTCCTGTGATTGGCTCGCAAGCACCGGCTGAAAAAAACAGAATCACAGCAGCTTCTGAGGCAAGTCTCCAGAGGTTGCTGGGCTTCTTCTAGAGCCCGCAAAGCTTCCTCTCTTGCCGGCACCTCAACAAAACGGGAGATTGGAGTGAGATTGCGCTTGAACTTCTTGCGAATTCTGGCCAGTCCCGGTCCTGGTACCGTTTGGTGACTTGCAATTAGGCCGCGTGCGTTCTTTGGAATCTGCAAATCCCCACCTCTCTGGTCGCCTGAATGGAGACATGCGCTGGTTTAACTCTCCCCGGTGACTTCAGGGAGGTGCCGCCTCCCAACTCGTCTTCGTTTATGGGTGCCGCTGCCATTAGAGATCGGAGAATAGCACCTGGACACAGCTCTTCAAGGTCGGTCTCAGCGAAAGCATCTGCAAATATCAATGCAAGAATAGGAAACTGAAATCCAAGACTGGTAAGAAGCAGGCACAATCATGGCAGTGCTTGCTCATGGCAATAACACTCAGCCATGGTTATATGTGCATATAAGACATAAACAAATAACCTCCCCCATCTGCTGTGTCTGTGGTGTGGTGTGGTTCGCGATACGAGTCAATCTGTCGTGCTTGGCATAATAGTCATCGTCATCATCATCATCAGCATCATCATCACAAGAATTGGATGTGTGTTTGACGAGATCCTCGTGACAGTTAACATGTTGGCGGTTTGGGGGCCACCATGTCACAGTCACAAGGATTCGGCATGGTTGGATGTGGACGCTGGGAAGGGGGGGTGTCGGCGAGTGGATAGTCAGAACCATATATGCACCTCTGTGTTGCGCTGCCGCACTATACACTCGTTATCACTCGTTTTCACACAAAGACTTGCAAGACTATGAAGCTTTTCGATGAAAATGAAGACGGGGATGCTGAGGTCGCATCCCTCTGGCTAGCGACAACCATGACGGCATGAACACGATTCGAGACCAGTGGCCCATGGCATCCAGATCCTCAACGGCTTCGTCTGATATCGGGCCGTCTCGCCTCTTGCCTCACAGGAAGGACTGCTCGAATCTGCAGAAGGTCCTTCTCAAGGGCAAGAAGGCCTCCAAGCAGAACAGATGGAGCACCGCGAAGGTTTCGAACCACGGCCTTCAGGGTCAGCTGAGCTTGGAAGAGCCATTTTTCCCCTCCTACCTAGCAAGGACAAAGCCCGCATTGCAGGCTAACTCCGAAGTAACAGTTGAAGAAGCTGTACTGCTGACAGCTAATGGAGTGCAGGCTTTTTCGCCACCAACCTCTGGGTTGATCATCGTGGTCCGATGGAAAACCCGAAGTCCTGCGGAACTGCGCAGCAGGGGGAAAGATGGTTGCAGTGTCAGCCACCGGCACAGGTGCACGTAGCGAAATCCTAAACAGCGCACCCGGTCCGCTGATGAGAGGCAGTGACTGGGTGCCAGGGGCCGGAAGGTGTGCCAAACCCATGTTGTCAATCAGCGCCTGGGCAGAATCTTTCGAGCTCCAGCTGTGTTGCATGAGACACAAACTGTTTCGCAAGTGCTCTCAGAACTTTGCAGCGAGGGTGCCAGGTCGCCTCTGTCCCACTCTACTCGCAGAATGCTTCGGCTGTGGGTTTCCGGATCCATCCCATCAATAGCTTTCTGCAGCGCATCCTGCGGCACCACTAGATTAGCAAAGCTCTGCACCTATGCCTTTGTTCTCTTGGACTTTTCTGACATGTGCGTGTGTTTTCCGTGCAGTAGGTAATGGTTAACCTGGTAATCAACCCTCGTCAACCAGCCTGCACGGGCAGCGCGGGCAAAAACCTGAACAAACGGCAACAACTCCCTTCCGAGGCATGGGAGGAGGGCGCACTGTGACAAGTCCCGTTCTCATGTTTCCACACATGGCCATGTAACCGTATGCAATGCTGCATCCGAGAGACCGAAAATTGGATGGACAGTTATTCTCTGGTCCGGCAAGCACCCGTTGCAACGATGAGCGCGCATCCTTGAACAGCTTGTCTCCCCGAGTCATGACCTTGACACCGGAAAGGTGGACAAATCTGAGGTGCGCTTAGCAAATTGAGCTCCTTGAAGCCTGGTAACGTCTGCAAACGCCTCCAGAAATGCATTCAAGGGAATCTCCTCCACGAAGCCCAGGCAATATGTCTGACCTTGTCTTCAGTCCGACAGCGGTGCAACTCCCTCTTGCAGCAACCATCAATACAGCAGCTGTTGATACGAGTTTGGCTGCTTTGAGGTGACTCCGGCATTCAAAAGTGAAGGACTGGGCCGCAGGCCCAAGTGGAAGCACATGGTCTTCTCCCCGGTGAAGGGGTGCTTGTATACCAAGGGCAACATAGACATCTGTCCTTCACCCTGCTGCAGGTCCTCCCCGACACCGGACCTAGCACTTGCGCAGCATTGGTTCATGAGAGCACATGGCATGTCTACCGCTGACCGGGAGTCAGGCACGAACCACAGTCGTTCACAGAGAGCCCGGAGTTCTTCATCCATTGACTCCAGCAGCTCGTTGAGGCCCAGAAACATGGTATCTCCACCAGGTATGGCATGCCTTTCTCGATATTCAACTGACAGGAATCAGCCGTCGGTCACACCAACAGACGGTCTGTTGCTCGATGGAAAATCTAGTCGTTGCTGTCTTGACACAAGTGGTGCATAGTCTGGGCAGCAAACCTTGGCGCAAATGCTTGCTCTGCAGACAAAATTTTCTTGGAAAAATCCTCTGAACTGCCGCCAAGCATCGGCGCTTGGAGCATGACACCATCCACATGCCAGCCACTAGTGCCCACCGACATGAAGCCTCTAGCATGCGGGACGACCATTAAAACCCTAACCCGCGGCAACCGAAGGGACAGCGAATCACTACACGTCGCGAACTCACCCAACGGCCTTCTCGGTCGTCGTTGGCCACACGTAGCAGCCGAGGATCCGGTGACTTCGGGTGCGGCCGATGGAGGATGTGCTCTAGTGAGCCTAGATGCTCACCTGCAGGGCAAGGGCACTGCTTTTTTTTGCAGCCTCGTTGTCCAGCAGCCCGGTTACAGACTCTCCCTTTCCCCCAGTGCTGCATTGAGAACCGTGGCCCCTCCCCAGTCAAAGCCATTAAATTTCATCGGTGCCCCTGAGGTAGTCGAGACTGCGCCAGTTTCTACAGTGATTTCACAAGCAGACTTTGGCAACGTTTGTGTGGAACTGTACTGGCTTCTCGCATCCAAATCATATTTTCAACCTCGCAACCACCCTCAACGTCCAGCACTGCAAGTTATTGCACACATGTCCAGCCCTAACATGCCCTAACGATGGCACTCCGCATCTCTTCCTGGCAAAACTTTTCGGCATGGGATCTTGTGGGGTGCCAAGCTCTGTCCTTGCGGGGCTCGAGGGGTTGGTAAAATGAGCACTTATCCAGAATGGATCCTTGCTTTTACAAGCAACCGATGTAGCCAAGCTGCTCAATTTAATGTGATCCTCCGGCAACAGGTCTGTCTGCCCATGGAATACTAGCAGCCGGTATTTGTACATGTCCTCGGCGCAACCAGCCATTGACATTTGTTCCGAGGTCTACACAGTGCCAGTGCCGATCATCACATTGGAAGTGGACCGGCCGTCCTTTAATTTTCCGATGACCTCACCTGAAAAGCTTGAAAACACAGCATGCTAGTGCACCCTTTTATCAGTAAAGCAGCCGAGCGGATCTGCTCCATCACAGCTGTGTCATTCAGGGCCTCTTTGACGCTGAAACCACGCACGGAGGCCCCGAATGCACAGCCTGAAACCAGGCGCACCCAATCAAGTCATTGTCAAAGGGCGTCGCCGGCACCGCACACATAGCGAGTGAATATGCTCGACAATCCTCGACTGGAAGCCTCCAAAAAGCCCTGCCCCCAACACAAGACATGCCCAATCAAGCCGCCTTCTCGGGGAATGACCTCGTAGTACTTGGAGGCTGCGACCTGGACCTGACAAGCTCGTACCCCACACCGCGCTTGTGTCCAAGTTGTGTGTTGGCGCAAGAGGCCTTCGCCCTTCGTCGGCTGGGACGGAATTTCGAGGATGTCCTTGCATGTTGTTGGGCTCGGATGTGAGAAGCGCTGTGAGTGCCTTCCGGGTCTCCCCGCCTCTTGCTCGCCTGCAAGCGCACCCCTGCGTGCGCCGTCAGCGTTGCCAGCGCGGCTGCACTGGCAACGGTCAGGGATGGCGGCAGGGCCTCAAGCATTTCCACTCTGCGGCAGCTTCGGTTGTCTCGATCTTCTGGGCCTTGCTCCGCAGTGGCGTCCTCGTTCCCCTTGTCAGTAACGGGGCCGCTGGCAGCGACAAAGTCCCAGACCTTGCCAAAGATCTGCACTTCATCACAAAGCATTCTCTTAAAGACTTGAACCGTTCAGAACAGGTCCATATGATCACCGAGCAGCGGCTGCATGCTTTGCCTTCAGCAGACCATGCGATACCAAGCCATGGCAACGGGCCACGTCTGGAACTCAAGTGTTAGCCTGAATGTTGCGTGCGCGCTGCTCGCACTGGGCATGAGTAAGTCGCATCCGCTCTCCCTCCCTGTCCCTGTCTTCACTGCTGTGTTGTTAGGCAGGATCTGCTTCGAATATCTCTACGTTCTGAGCACATGCTGGACCACATGTACTGAACAGCAATCTGAAGCAGCGGGCAGTCGACTTGCAATTCTTCAATCAGCCCGCCAAGTTACAGTGATGCCGCTCTTGAGCATGCAGCTGTTCACTCTACAAGCACCTCCTTGTTGGATCTTATGATATCCTGAGCTTCGACCTGGGCAACACACAAGACTTGCGTGGTGCATGGTCGACGGGTGTGAAGCGAGGACATGGCCCGCTCTCGCTTGAGGTCCTCGATGTCCCGCTGCAGCTTCTCCTCGCGAGCCTAAGCGGAAGGGACGCTTAAAGCCTGCTTATGCGCTGCGCGAGAAGTACAACACCACTGCGAAGAGAATTCGCCGCCGAGGTTTTAAATGCACCCAGCACCAGCACGGCGGGCTAAGTTCAGGACCTTACCCCGCATCCTGAGTCCAGGAAAGCAGAAAGAGGAGAGCCCCCCAAAAACAGTGGACGGGGCAGGCTCTACCCACACATGCGCCCACACTCCCTGAGCTTCTGGCACTTCGTTGCCCTTTTCCTCCAGGTCACGCTTCTTGAGCTCCTCGGCCTGTGCCCAGGTGCTTTTGATATGAAGGCCTCTCAAGGTAGATGTACGGTGACACGATTCGGAATGATACCAAGCATTCCCACTCACCCACATGCACGTGCATGTTTTTGTGTTTCAACAAGTAAATATACATACATACATACATACATACATACATACATACATACATACATATATATATGTGTGTGTGTGTGTGCATGCGCACACACACACACACAATTCGTGTGAGAATACATCGTACTCTAAAAACAAATTTAAATATCAAATACATTCCTAGCTACTGCAGCAAATACCAAGGGTAGGCCTTCTCCAGTTCTAGTCTGGTCCTGAGCCCATGGCCAAACAAGAAAGTCTGGCGAAAGAACAGTGCGAAAGATGTGGGCATCGGCACATGACACTTTGCTGCCTTCTGGCACCTTGCTGCCCTCTTGGGCGGCGGCTTCTCATGCTGCATCAGCTCGGAGGCTTTGAGACGCAGCTTGGCCTTCCAGACAGAATGCCCAGGCTCTAAAAATGTGATAAAATGTGCAAAGCTGCAAACATCCAACCATTTTTTCTCAAAGGCAGCCATTGCTCACCGCGCCTTCGCCTCCTTAGATGCCTGGTGCAAGCTCTGAATGATCTGGTTGCCTTTGGTAATCTCCTCAGAACCGCTGGGCACTTGCTTTTGGGACGAAGGGCACCTCCGGATGCTGACATACAAGGGCATTGCAAACCCTCCTGCGCCGTTTGATTGAACTTCTCCTCCAGCGCTTGAGCCTGGCGACGCGATCCATCACGCTGGCTTGAAATCCAAGTTGCCCACAAAAACTGTCGGGCTGTGACCTCTGTATAGGTACCTGTGCTGGTAACACAGCTCTTCGTTTTTTGGGATGCAGAAGGGTTCAGACATGCCCGACTGTACACTGGCAAGACCGCATCTCAGCGTCCGAAACCATAGACCAACAATGACAGCTGGAAGCTGTGGGGGCTTCGAGAGGCTCTCTGAACCGGCTGGTGGATTCGAGACCGGGCCCCAGCGGATGCAAGTAGGCATCCCATCTCTGAGCTTTAGATCATTATTCCGCTTACTGGTTGGTTCTAGTTCTAAGAGCTATGCATGACGGTGGCTGTGCCTCCGCCGAAAATAACTCGCCTGGTGAAACATGGCGCAAGGCAGTCCCGAGCGCTCCCCTGGAAGCATCAAGCTGCACAAGGATGCCACACTGGGGAAGCTCCCAGTCCTGAAGCACGTTTGGTCCATGGTCCAACATGAGCCACCAGTCACCAGCACACAGCCAAACAGTCTCTGCGAAAAGAAGCCGAGGGTGTCCAAAGGATGCTGACTTCTGGTAAACCAACTGGCTCCACCTTGCTTGGTTTCTGCGCAAACTGCACAGATCTACACGCGCCTTGTGACAAGCCCAATCCGAAACCGCAGCCAAGTCGATCTTTGAGGGTTTTCTCAAGAATTTTGGAGCCAAGCTATGCGAAGTGCACATCATTTTTTGAAGCGCAAGCACAGGCTTCCCCACTCGATGCTCAATACAGTCCATCTGAAGCAACCGCTTTCTTTAAATCGCGCACGCAGATTCAAAACAGAAAGTACTTTATCAATGCATGTATGTATGCAACGTATGTAATGAATGTCTGCAGGTGGGGAGATGTGTGGGTAGGTATGTCTGCATGCCTGTCTGTATTTACACATGGATACGGGTGTCATTTGCGTCTCTATTCGCTGCTAGATTTTAATTTTGCTATTTCCGATACCTGTCTGATTGACTGGTGCTCTAAGTTACAACACATGAAACATCACACGCGGAAGTCTTGCCGTAGAACTCTCAGAATCCAAGTCCGGGACGGGCAACTCTACAGACTCCAAGTTGTGCGGAACTTGGCAAACACAGCTCTCGCCGTCTCCTCACGCATCTTCCAGGAAGAGCTGTGGGCTCGAGGTGCTCACCCGGGCCACGGAAGCCTGTGGCAGGTTTGAGTAATGGGCTGACGGTGGGCGGACCGCCACGCGCTTCCGATGCGTCCCGGCTATTGGCGACGTCTTTAGCTGCAAGGCCCAACACCAAAGTAGCCACAGAAAGTATCTGCTTCGAAAGCTTCACGCAGACTCGTCTGGCCTCATCGATGAGAGCTGCGACAGGCTGCTGGTGCACGGTTGATGCAACTATCAAGGTAGAGCGCTCGACCTCTCGAACTGCGAAGCTAAGCCAGCGCGTCCCTTGCAAACTCTCAGCGAGACTTACACTTGTGCTTGTGGTGAGCAGCGCTTAACAGTTGAGCAACAGCAAGTGCGGAAATCACAGATGTCACTTACTCAAGGCAGCCTTGTCGATGGGGTTCACGTTGTCTTGCACTACCTTCAGTCAACCGGCTCTGCGAAACTTGGAAAGCTGCCTGGGTGTCTTAGAATCTTTGGCTTTGGGATCCTGAATACACTTCTCGATTTGCGCACGTCATCCCTGCACAAGGGCCATGCTGAACTTCTTTGCATCTGAAAAGGGCAGGTTGAGCTAGAAGCAGCTAGCAGATTCATCGGCGGATAAAAAGCCCAGTGGAGCTCGGCTGCTGTCTCCGTGACTGTCTTGTCGAAGCAGTGCGTCGCAGCCTCTCCGGGTAAAAAGGAGTCGATTCGCGCAACCCAAACGATAACTCCGACAGCTCGTGTCAAGTCCTGTAGCCGCGCCCGAAAATTACGTCGGCCTGGTAGCTTAGGCTTAGGACCAAATCGCGATGCTTCTTGCTATGCTGGTACCGCCAGCATGTTTCGGGGCAAGTGGTATGTGGTTCATATTTCCAGCACCCCGAGAGCACGCTACCTGCCCCAGCGCCTGCTAGAGGCACGTCCGGGGTCCGTTCTCACACGAAACACAAAACAAGCACATACCCACACACACACACACTATCACTAACACAGACAAACACACACAGACATGCGCATGCGTGACTGTATCTCTGTTCTGCGATGCCGTGCCGGGCGGCTATCACAATGTGGAGCGCTGCATGGCTGAGAGGTAAAGCACCGGATTTCGTGATGGCATCCAGCAGGTCAAAGGCCGCATCCTCCCCGCAATCTTCATGACACAGCGAACTTCAAGCACAGATCTCGACACGGCCTACGCCACTGTCTCGCATGGGGGAAACACTTCAACTCTCTCGCAGCAGTGCCTTCTCTGCCTTCTGATCATCGAAGAAGAGAGTTGATGTCACCGGCTGTGCCAGCAATGCTTTCTGCGATCGCTTTGTCCAGCAAACTCCAGGGTTTATAATGGTCGGACGCAGAGCACCTGAGGCGCAACAGGCTCCGGCATGCCCTGACACCCCTGATGCAGCAACAAGGCATGAAGCTTCCTGGCTCTGCACACAGCGCATGGCCCTGAAGATCCAAGTTGAATTCTTCCAAAGCCATCCCGACCACAAGCTAAATGCTGCGACTTGGCCGGACGGAGGCAAGACCCGAATCCTTTTCCTACCGCTCGCTGTCTCCAGGAGCTACTGTATCTGCACATGTGCCCAAACTTGTTGGACCCAGCTTCTGTCCGGAGCCAAAGTCTCGAACTGGGCATCCATCTGCTTGGGCACCTTCGTGTAGTCCCGTACCTGAGACGAAAACCAGGAGAAGATAGCTGGATTTGGTCCAGCAAAACTCCCCCGAGACCCGGACGTAAGGCAGGCCGCCACCAGATCCGCCAGGCTGTCCAGAGGCTGAGGCCTTCTTAGCACTCTGAAGACACTCCCGGAACATGAACGGTCGACCACGACGATAGAACAACTTCGACCCTGACTGTCGGCAAATGGAAACGAGAGAAGGCTTGCCTGAGACGACTGCCCCTGCTGGGCAGGTTGGCCCGAACGGCCGGATGAGGAGGCTGCAGCTGACGCCCCGTCCCGGCCGTCTCGATCTCGATCTCGCTCCCTTGAGCTGGAAAGAAGGCTTTCCAGCAAGGAACATGCCCAATTTGTGTGAACTCCGCAAAAAAAGAAAAAACGAAGCGGCGAAGCGCTGCCTACGTTAGGATGCTGATGGAATTGAGTGCTAGGGGCTTGTCCACGCTCACACACTCACTCACCTTCCTCTCCACCTTCATCCTCTTGTGCACGACAGGTGCGGACCGAGCCTCGGCGGCGGGTTTTACTAGAGAAGTTCGAGGCGTCCTCAATCTTGTAGGGCCGGCGAGAAAGAGGCGGAAAGGTGGAGAGAGAGGAAGAGAGGACCACCTTTCATGGTGTCTTTGTGCTGGCAGAGAGTCTTCGGCCATCGGCAGGGCCTGTGGAAGCACTCACCACACGTAGAATAACTTCATGACGCTCTGTAATTTGACGACATGAGCTAGATAGAGGCAGATTGGGTCGCAGATGGAGAGGCAGATCAAGGCAGCAGCAAGAGAAGGTCGAGAAAAAAGGACGGATGAAGTCAGAGCTGTACAACAGGAAGGAATAGGAAGGATATGCAGGCAAAGCCACACAGTCGCCATCCATTGAACCAAAGTCTTCATCGCACTCTTCGCACTCGGACCGCGGTACCGACATTTCCCGTTCCAGGCAGCCCATGCTTTCGTCACTGCAGTCCTGAATCATGACAGTTCCCTTGCGAAGAGCATCCAAGCCACTCCTTTGCAAGATCTGCTAACTTGACTATGTGCAACAGCTGTCTGAGTCAGCCCATCTCCGGCTTCGCAGCTGCGGCGAACCATATTCCATTTCTTGGCCTGGGGAGTTGAGAGAACTTCGAAAGACTTCGTCGACGAGTTGGCTGCACACCACGGCGTGATTTGTTCGATGGGCTCGCTAGCAAGCCCAGAAGCGTGCCGCCAACAGCTCTGCTTCCTTCTCCTGCTGGATCATGTCGTGCATGGCCTGCGCCGCCACATCCAGCATCGAAACCCGGGGGGAGTCAACAGTTCTCGAGACTAAAAGAGCCGCACCTTTACGTGGCCCTTGACCATTTCCAACCGCTGGGCAGGTGCCACCTCCGCATCACCTGCAGTGCAGCGCTTGGCAACGCACGGCCGATGCTGCAGATGGAAACGCCCGAAGGCCCGCACCCGTCTCGTCGCTGAAGGACAACAGGTCGCTGGGAATCCTCAAGAAATCATATGCGTCACTGACTGTCAGATCAAAAACCAGACTGTCAGGCAGCTGGTACTTGATGAACAGATCCATGAGATCTTGGGTGAGCTTGATCTCCTGCCACAAACGGAAAGAATGCGAAGACTCCTGCCACTGAAGCCGAGTCCAGCTACTTCCGACCTTGGTCAGGCTGTCGTCCGGCAAGTTCAGGAGCTTCTCGAGCTGAGGCTTGATTTGGACAACCAGTACGCCGAAGAGCGTGCTTTCCAACCTGAGTCAACAGAGCCCATGCCGCCCCATGTCCATATCTGTTGCCCTTCCCCTTCGAAGTTGACAGTGACGCACTCTGCTTAAACCTGTTGACTTGAACCTGGACTACGCCAGGCTGAGCCAAGAGGCTGCATCGACCGGAAGGCCTTGGCGAAGGCCTGCTGCTGCGGGGATAGGGAGGCAATGGCATCCTTGAACTCCTGCCAGGCAACTCAAAAACAGACGAACCTAAATCAAGTTCCACACCACGCAGTTCGTGAGTCTGTGGATATCTGTGGCCTTTGGTGTCGGGATCATTGATAGCTCCAGCGGAATTGTCAGCTCATCCTTGTTCTGGAGGATGGCCTCAGAAGCTTTCTCCAATGAAGCTCCGACTTCTGCTTTGTGCCTTATAACCTACAGATACGCTTCCTGCAGTTCTGAAACCGACCAAGAACGGCTGCCAGATGCAGCAAAGTTGCCGCAAACTTGGGGTCGAAGGAAGTCGCGGATGCGACCCGGCCAACCAGTACCAGCATGGAGCTGAATTGTCGAGCTCGGGAGGTGAGGTAGAGTGCCGCACCAGAGGCGCCTGGCAGTACAACACTCGACTACACACTAAACACAATAAATGCCGGGATCTTCAACGCAGTGATGCTGGAACTGTGATGACAGCTGAAACTTTCAGTCAGACTGTCGGACAAGGGGTCTTCGTACATATCTCTGCTTCTGTGGCTCCTGAGAATCGGTGAGACAGCCATCCATGCAGATAGACGTCGCCAGTGAAAGAGACCTGCCACGTCCATGACTGTGCTTTTTTGGGATCGGCCACTGCAGGAGATGCAAGCTGAAAAACGTTGAAAACCATGACACCTCCGTCGATGCATTCAGCGGGAAGCTCATTGTGCAAGGCGCACTGGCGCAGTTGGCAATGGTCACGATCCTGGGCTGCAAAGCTCGTCAAGCTGCAAGCCTCGTATGAATATTTGCAATTCCAGCCCTGACTACCAATAGCCGGCATTACTGCCTCACACCGGGCCGTAACATGCAGTAGGCATTGGCAAGCAATGGCCGAGTTTGGGGAAGCTCGACTTCTCCTACAGACGCTCGGCGGAATCACGACACCAGAGACTGGACATATTCAACAGCCACGGTCAGGAGATCACAACTACCACGAATCAACAGTCAATTCCAAATGTCGGGCTCCGAATGCTGGACTCATCCAGCCCCACTGCATCCTCTTCGATGCTTACCGTTGCTTCCGGACTGTGTCGCTCTGACCGCCGCACAGCGAAGCAGAACTGGCGAGGTTGAAACGCCTGCCCAAGGCTCAAGCATGCTGACTATTGAACCTAATTTTTTGAAATCTGGAGTTGAAGTTGGAAGCAAAGTGACGCTGTCCAAGTTTTGCTGGGGCGTTTTACATGTGCTTTGGGACCGGATGGCCCGCGGAAAGCCTCTGCACGAGGACCCTGCCTGTCGGAACAGCTTGCGGTAGTGGAACCGCATGTACGCAGCAAAGAGGGCCGGCGTAACCTGTGCCACATTGTCATGCCGGGCACCGGAACCCAGTCGCATCATCTCCCGAACTATTTCGGTGCACAGAAGAACCGTGAAATACCCCCAAGTTTGATCTACAGGTGTTTTAGAAGACTCAAGAGGCTCAAAGGTGGTAGCTCCATGCTTCAACTTCGAAAGCCGCCCCGCCCAAAGAACTGCCTCTGGCGAACACCCAGACAACGACCAAGAGCATGCAAAAGCGATTTCGGTGGTAAGCCGCCAGCCCCCGCAGTTCGAAGCCGAGCTAAGAAAGCTACGAGTAACGTTTCATGCGGATTGCCACTTGTACGTCACTTGGTTGCAAATTCTCCATAGCTACACCGCTACGCTTACCGACTCGCCTCCTTGCCAATCGCATCTATGAGCTGTTTCCGGAGCATGCCTTCCACCTCAGGACTCAAGCAAAAACGCGGTCCCATGCCACGTTCGGCCATAAGCGCCGCCCGTGAAGAACACTGCGTGAAGTTGAAAGACAGGAGAAGCTTTTTGCCACAGTACCCCTCTGAGCCCAACACATACTCCACCAATTCACTCCATCGCTTCGCGACATTCTCGCAATGCCGCAGGATCAAGTGCAAACCACACTCCATGTGTGTGTAGATGCCATCATTGCCCGGAAGACTTTCCTCGGCTCATGCGTCATTGGTCGATGCAACGTTTTTTTGCAGCTAGCACAGACTTTTGCGGATAAATTAGCCGTTTAAGGAGTCCCTATCTTATACTGTACTGTTCTGCCCCGGATGCATGCGTTTTTTGATGGATGTGTTCAATTTCATCTTGTTGTCCGCTTGATCGGTCATACAAACATTGCATCAGTGTTTCGAAAATCGGGGATCCCAACGTAGTACCTAAATGGTAGGATCCTTATCATTAGGACCCAAAATAAGGTATACCCCCCATTTGTGTACCAACGGACCTGGGAACACGCGCCAGAAGCCCAGAGACGAGAAAGGGCTGCTTCCGAAGTTGCAGCTGTGGCGTGTTTTGGCTTGATTTGGAGTTTCCGAAAATGGGGGGGGGTACCTTATTTCGGGGTCCTAATAATAGGGATCCTACCATTTAGGGTACTATATTGGGACCCCTATTTTTGGAAACTCCCTGATGGATCAAAAAGAAATTGCGAAAGTCGCCGGCAGGAGGCCACTTCTGGAGTGCGTGTTCGGCTCTTGACAGCCAAGGGCTATTCTGTCTGGTTCTTAGTAGGCAATGGGGAAATGGATCCCTATAGTAGTCCCTATATAATCCCCAATAATGGGATTCCGTCAGGTTCTTCAAAACGGTTCTTCTTCAAACTATTTTATTCCCGTCGATCTGGATAAACGCTTGCAACAGCATTGCCCAGCATCGACCTGCTGCGATAGGTGAACGCAGGGCGAAACGTCTCCTAAATACTAAACCTCCGGTCAGTAGCTGTTTCACGAGTCTCATCCGAGGGGCGCAGATGTTCCCTTGCTGCTCTTTGAGGGTTCGCATCTCCTCGCAGCGCGGCTGCTTCACAGATTCCGTCGGTCGGTCATGCCAGATAATTACTGCGAACCTCTGCGCAAGCCGCATATTGCTGATTCCATGTCGTCTTGCTCCAGACACGGCTGTGGAACAAAACTTAGGCCTCGTTTTTGCTCGCCTGTGAGAAACGCGATTGCTGTGATGTATGCATGGGACGGGGAGGTGCATGTAGGTGTGTGCCAAACACAGATGTGGCGCTTCGTGCTTCCTTCCGTTGCATGCGTATGGACGAGACCTGCCCACATTCAACAATCCGGCTGACAGGCCCATCTCTGCGTGCTGGCAGGCACCGGGCGGGCTTGGTTTGCCGATGCGCGGCACTTGCCGTATCGGCCCTGAAGCCCCTGTCCTCGCTGAGAAGGCGATTTCCATCTGACACCGAGAGGACTAGGCCTCAGCACGCGGGTTCTTAAGTTCAGATCTTGATGGAGCAGTCAGCAATCACCACACGCAGAGGTGCTAGCTACTAGGAACTACTTCATCTTGAAAAGGAATCACCATCCACGGCCAGGTCCGCAGGCCCGCAAGCTGCATGTCGGGCTCAGGGCAGCACTGTCTGGAACATCACTGGCCAGATTCAGTGTGGCTAACCTGACAAGTGTCCAAGCAGGGTTGGCGCAGAGGCGACGTCAAAGCTCTGTGCTCGTTATTTTGCAGTTCTGAAGTTCTCGTTCTTCTAGTAGGAGCCCGCGGCACATCTCCATTTGACATGCGATGATGAGACAAGCAAGCAACGTGCCGGCTGGCTCTGCAGGGCTTGAACTGGAGGTCTGACCGCTCACCTGAGCACCACACCAAGCTGCGCGATCACGTCAGACAAGAATTTGCGAGTATCAGCTCAAAGCTCTGCAAACAACATCCGAAATTTACCGCTGGATCGCACCACAACACAATACAACACATGTGTGTGCCTGATCGCGTACCTGAATTAGTAGACCGTTGCTTGTCGGCCTACCTGCTTGCTCGCGAGGGTATTACGGTATAGATCCTTCCACACACGCATACCCATTCTCTCGCGAGAACTTCTGGTCTTCCCGTATTAGGTATGGCTGGTCCAAGTGCCAACGTTCCCGCGGTGCATGCCTTCCAAGGAGCACTCAAATAATGCCCGGCGATGTCTCATCCCACAACAGAAAAAAACATCACCAACGACTAAAACCGACTCTTCTTCTGTGTCTGTATGAAGTCGACTCGCTCTCTCTGTTGCTGCATCTCGACGGGCTCATACGGTGACGCAGCGAAAAAGCTGCAAAACCAGGCTCTAAACCGCTGAAATCCACCATGATGTGCCTTGATACAAAAAACTACCAATGCCTGAAGACAAGAAGCCATCAACGGCAGGATGGGTGCGAAAAGGCCGTCCAATGGCAGCTGCGGAACGGTCCTCCGAAAACAGACTGGCTTTTCTTGACTCTCACAGTCAGACAAGCCTGGCAAGGTCTGCAGCGATACTGGCCCGATGGGCAATAACATGTTTACTCGGTCGACTCACCAAGCAAACCCGCAGTCCAAAAGGAATCGAGAAGCCAAGAAGAAGTAATTACTCAACCTACAACGCATGCGGATTTGACAGCAACCCCTCCAGCATGCACAATCCATTACATTTGTTGTCAGTTTGTTGTCGTTTGATGTCATACTTGGACGATAGTCGTTGCTGCTGCTGTTGTGGTCTCTTTGCTTTTACAGCCGAGCCTCGTGTCGCCGGCTAGTTATTGCGGCTAGTTGCGACTCTTGGTTGATGATGACGATATGTTTGATTTCTTTCCATGGGTATTACGACTGGAGCCACTACTTCCTGTGTTAAAACAATTAAGCTCGGCTCTTGGTCGAAAGCGCGAAAAAAAACATGCCATGAAGCCCAAGCAAAGGAAGGAATCGAAAGTGCACCTGGGATCGACGGCACTGAGATGTTGCCTGAGAGCGTCTGTCAATCGCACGATCCAAAAGCATCTCGCAAAATCGCTCACAAGCTGCAAAGCAAAAGGGGCACTCGAGAGCCAAACTGGGCTACAAGCAGCCGAGTTGCAGGTAGTCTGAAACGCCATTAGCCTGCCATGTCAGCATGTCGTGACCAAGCCACAGCTTGAAGTCCGCAGAATGGTAACATTGGATAACCCGCACGTACAGTTCAGCTGCGAAGCCCATTGAGTGAACATTGTGAAGTGCGCGAAGGCTTTGTCCACATCTTGGTTCCGCCGCGGGGTGCTGCATCCGGTAGCAGCCCGATCAATCCTGAGCTGACTCGCTTCGCCACAATGCTCCGGTTTTTAAACCAGGTATACAAAGCGGCATGCATGGTTACGGCTACGTCGAAACATCCTCAACGCTGAGCGTCTTGAAGAGCGGGGACGTGCCTTCCTGCGACAGAAGCTGCAGGAGCCAGGTGATGTTCACCTCGATCCGGGAACTTGATAGTTTGCTTTCTTCTCAGTGCACGTGAGCAGATCGTGCGGCTCCTGGCCCGATTGCCGTCTGATTTTACAATCTCGAGCTTTGCCTCCTGATTGACGGCAGGCACGCGCGCTTCTGGATGCGGCGGAGGCGATTTGGCCTTGTCCCGCAGCTGCGCATGGCAGACATGGACCCAATTTCTTTGAAAGCTGCAGAGATGACACACTCTTGCCCACTGCTTCCATGTAGTGACAACTGCACGACTGAGTGCCGCAACGCTGGTCTTCAGCTCCACCTGCCCGTTCCTGGACAGCAGCAGGAGCCTGCAGCTGCTTTCTTGCGAGCACGGGCAAAGGCGCGAAGGATGTCAGGAGACCTTTGGCCTTTGCCTGGGATATGAGCCAGCCTGCCACACCCGATTTACCTTCCCAAGGCTGACGAATACTCAACGATGGATGGGTTTCTGCAGATGTTTCAGGATTCTTCGATCAAACCTTCGCCAGGCTCGCCTTGCCAGGCTGCGACCTCCGGGCTGAGGCCTTTGTACTTGCAAGACCGCAGTGGCAGTGCCTGTCGGCATCTTCTGCTCCAACGCCGCGGAAAGCTTCCAGGGTGTAGCTGGTTTCGAACTTCCAGAAATACTCCGTGATGGTAGTCACGACCTCCGCTGGTTAAGACTAGGACCCTAGGAACTTTGCTGCTGACTTGGCCTCCACTACAGCAGCCATGCCGTATTGCTTCAGTTTCGTACACCAACAAGGCCCATGCACGCCTTAGTCTTCCAAAGTCCGATGCGGACGGCTCGAGATTCGGACCCCGTAGTCGGCATGATGACAACCATCCGTACAAGCATGATATTGACCGCGCCATTGTTGTACTAAGAAGGAGAACGCAACAATAAGGTGGAAGGCTAAGTACAGCATGACTCGAACCTAAGCAGGGCACCTTGCTGGACCAGCTGGCCCGTGCGACGCCGCCCACGGAGACCTCCTCTACGCGCTTTCTTGGATCTTCCTGCTTCAGTTTAGATTCGAGGGTCACTCGCCAGTAGGACGTGTCGTCTCGAGTGACTTTGCCCACCTCCTCGCGCTTCTCTTCACGCAGAAAGGTGCACTTCTCCTGTGACCTGCACCAACCAATCAAAAGCCGAATGCAATGCAGGGCCACGCGATCAACCTTCGACTGTTGAGCCTAGCCCTAGCCACCGAGCCATTCTCAGTTGAGAGGGGTTGGCAAAAACGATGCCACACAGACAGGTGCCTGAAGCGCAGCGAGACCTGTGCCGGCAGCCAAGCTCGAAGCCCACGCAGCCTGCCAGAACCACAGCCACCGATAAGGAAGCACAACGAAAGCACCCCTGAATTATGAAGCGCAGCAACAACTAAGACCAGTCTTGCAGTGACAGATGCATGCACTACGACCCTTTCCGATTTTCCTGCTGGTGACAATGATACAAGCTTCTTAGCTTCGCAATTTGCTGTGACCGTTCCAGGACAGGCGGCTGGTCCGCTGTGAGTCCAAGAGCTGCTAGGCAGTTCAGCTGCGAGGCTGCCTGGTTGGAAGGCAGCTTCTGTTCAGGATACAGCTAAGCTTCTCCGCTTCATGGGCTAATGTTGGCCGTGCGAGGCAGCTGGTGCCCGAGTCGGTTAGCCCATTTGGGGCCCTTCTAGGCTCACACCTGCCATTAATTAACACCAACATGCCAGCATCACTGTAGAAGTTCTAAGATCGCCGTTCCCAGGCAACGTGGCTGGAAGGTTGGGGGACTTAAAGAGGAGTAATGAGCCTGAGGATGCATCCAAGGCTCGGCTATGCATGTGCTCCTTTCCACCAGAAAGTACTTGTCATTGTACTGGTGGTGCCTCGGAGGCGGGGAAGGCATTCGGGCTCGTACGGCATTTTACACGCAAGCTTGCAACCGAAACGTGCGATTTCAGGCTGAAGTTCCTGTGAGGGGTCGGGGTTGAGTGGTTCAGGGTTCCTGATTCAACAAAACAGAAGATACAGCACGGGCAAGCAAACTCACTGAGGGTCTGGCACATTCGCTGCCAGCTGCGGCGTTTTCTCGGTGCTCAGGACTAATCGCACACGCCTCTGCTGCACTGACAACCGGAGGTTTTGCATTGTGCTCGGAGGTGCAGGTGAGAGCATCTGGAGAAGGAATGGGGTCTTGTATGTCAGGTTATGGACTTACAGACGTTAATCAGCAAGACTGCAGTAGCACCGAATCCTTTCACCCTGAGAAATACTTGAAAACGCGATCTGCCAGGCTGCTCAAGAGCCTTCTGCAAACGGCCCTCGATCGCCTGCAGCTGCATGGAATGCGCCATTGCAGCCTGTGGATAGCTTCGTCTACAGGGGCACAGGGTCTCAGCCCAACTCCTGGAAGTTCCAGCCAAGTAACCGACAAGTCACCTGATGCTGCCATCTTCAAGCACCCGGTTCCCTGCCTCGCAGCGTCTGCAGCACGGCTAGGAGTGCGGAGCAGCTGCGGCAGATGTCCAGCTTTGAGATTTAATGGCTCACGGAATCAGGCATCGCGTCTCGAGTCTAGACGCATGTTTTAGTGGCATGGCCTTCTGACAGTACTGCTGACACAACGAAGAGTCATGTACGTGGTGCGCTGGGTGGTGAAGTCGGCAGGGTTGCATCATGCGGCATGAGTGCACTATTTCAGACAACTTTCCCACCGACTCTTCGTCTGAACTGACCGTTCCAAAGTCTGCACACAACAACCGCCTGCTTCTTGGCGGTGGCCAGACTTTCCTCGAGCGTCCTGCCTTGCTTGATGTCCGGCTCTGCCATGCTTCCACAAAGAGATGCAATGCTTCACACCGTCTAAGCTGTGGTCTCGTTTTCAGTGCCGATACCCATCACCTGCTGTTCGCGTTTGCTCAGGTGTCGTGCGTAGCGGCGTAGCTGCTAGCGCCTACCCACGCCGCACACCCGCTGAGACTCTGAGGGGCCCCGGCGCTCCCTGACAGCCTCTTCGATCTGAGCTGCCTGGCTGGCCGTGTGCCTGGCAGACCGCAGATCAGCGAAGTCGGAGGCTTTTAGTATACATATCCCCAAACCCTACATGTCTTGAGGCTCTCGGCACCTACCCGCCAAGGCTCACAGCCGAGGGACTGCTCGCGCACGACCAGTTGTTCTTTGACCGAGGCCAGCTGCACCTGAGAGCGGCACCGAACTACAGTGGTGACACTAGCCCTTGAATTGGTCTTTATATTTAAGGCTCTACACTCTACATCAAACCGACACGACCGACTGACCACGATGAGCAAACTCCCAACAATCAACCGCCGACACCTGGAGGCCGTTGAGGTCTCGCTCGTGTCGAAACCTACAGTGCAGCAGTCGGTCGGAACGCTTGGATCAAGAGTCCACGACGGGCCATAAACGAGTGTCAGCGATCCATTCGATTTTGAAGAGCATCGGGCGACTGCTCAAGGAGCACAACAATCCTGTTCGACGTTGTCGTAATCCAACACTGGTCCCCTAAACCCTGTAAGGGGAAGGCTTCAGCTCTTCCAGCCTCAGCGGCAGCAAGATGCAAAAAGGCCTGCATTTGCTCGGCTATTTTGTACTGTATGATGTCAAGCCGTGGGCTAGAACCGGCATGTAGATCATTGCTCTGTGGTGCCAGCAGACGAAGATGCGTCCAAAACACATCATGGAGACAAAGGCGCTAATGTGTGATTACCGGGCAGCCGACTCTTTCAGCTGCATTCGAAGCTCGCTAGTCTCTTTTGAGGCCTGTCAGTAAAGTATCTGCAGCATGTCCGGTAGCAGCTCTGACTCTTGCTGCTGCGCATGTCGGTGCGCAGTTCCGAAATCGACCGCAGATTCCGGAACAGCCGTGAAGCGGGAGTCTTGAGGGTCTTGTAGCATCCTCACTGTAAACTGGAGGTTCCGGCTTGGCCTCCATGAGCTGACGCTCAGCCACCTCCAGACGTTCGCGACCTGTCCCAACTTTTTCGTGCTGTGGCTAGCGAAGTCGTGAAGATAATGGCCCTTGCTCGCCAGCATCAGCAAACGGTCGCCACAATGATCCACAATGCACACACACGACCGAAAGTGCAGACATGTGCAAGAAAACCTGTTGCAGGCCTGAAACAAGCAGCCCTGCCCCGGGTCCAAAATCAGAAAACAAGCACCGCTTGATGCACACAGGTCGTGTGGTTTCCGAGGCTTGCACAACTTTCCCCCGTCACTGTCAGCGATTGCCGCGTTCGTTTCAGTTCCTGCAGCGAGTTTTCATGTCTCTGTCAGCCATCCATAAACACCGACATGGTTCCCTCCCTGGACTTTGGAGACGTTTCTCCCGGACAAACGATCAAAAGAATCACAACACAGGAGGCCGGAAACCGTGGTTTTACGAAGGCCCTGCATCGAAGAGAAACCTCGACGGAGCCCTCGGCACTTTGTGCACGGTCCAAAGCAGCTCGCAATGCCTCCGCAAAGCTGGTGGCAACAGATGGCGATTGGCACGCTCCAGGACTCCAGGCCTGCTTGTGCTCGGATTCCATGCGAGCCCGCTCCGCCGTGGAAGAACGCCTTAACAGGTCTGGTAGCTTCTGCTGCAAACATCCCTTGACACACGTCCGAGGCCGCCGAGGCCCAGGCTGTAGCTCAGTCAGAGCCCGGGCATGCCTGGCAGTCGGCAGTACGCCAGTCTCAGCCCGACAGAAGCTCTCCAAAATTCTGGGCGCAGGGCTCATCCTTGAGTTCCCGCAGCTCCCGCTGATGAGTAACCTTTGAAGGTGTGCATCTATAGATCTATGCCTTGGTTGAAAGGTCACTTGTTTATGCGAACTCCGTCAAGAGAGCAGAACCCTCCAGCCTCTGCGATGACAAGCCGAGCCAAGCCAAGAAACCCCAAACACCTAAACCGATTCACAAGAGTTCATGAAAAGAAGATTAACCCGAATGGCCTGCCTAGAGTCGTAGACCGACTATCGACCTCAACTCCTACTCACTACTCGTTGCGGGAGCGGAGTGTTCGAATGATGCTGTAGCCCGCAGCCTGCAAGGACTCTTCCAGGTGCGCTCGCTCGTCGGCGACGACCCGCGCACCTATGCATCGTTTCCCTTATGGGCTCACTACAAACAGAAACGCCTAACCCCCAAGATCATGTTGCAACATGTGGGAAGACACCATGTATCTGTGAATCTGCCATGAAAGGATCCGCAGGGATCGGCATCTGCGGCTTCTGCGGGCCGTCAGCTCGTTCACCTTCGCCTGGTTCTGTGTCAATGCCTGGCAACGCCACGGAGTCCCGCAATGCGATGAGCATTTGGCAGGCCAAGCGGCGCCTCGCTGCTAGTGGCAAGGCGCTGGCTCAGGCTCGCAGCCTCCGCGCGAGCAGCACGCAGCCTGGATTGCACGGGGACCGCGGCCCCCAAAAATGCCGACATCTTTTCCGAGCATGTGGCAATCTTTTGCGACCAAGTAAATCCCAGTATGAGTCACGCGGGGTAAGGCTGGACTTCCACTCTTCCGACTCAGTAACAGGCTTGTGAGCGAGGTGTTTCTTCACCACCTCACAAATTCACAAGACAAACTAACACCGCAAAAGCCACACTCATCGCAGCCCGGTGCAAGATACTAGTACAACAATTCAAAGCCCAGCTGGCGCCATCATTATAGCACATGGCAGCACAACGAGGCTTGCCTCGTCTGAACCTTGTCGAAGCTTAAGCGCCTGGGGTGTCAGCAACAGCGCGCGAAGCTTTCGGCTTTGCCGTGACTCACGATGCTGGCACACGTCTCTGCCGAGTGGCAATGTGAGTCAGCTCACGGAAGTGGTTGGATTCGACGATGCTGAAGTAGCCTGGGCCAAGACTTCTGACCAGGCCCAAACAAACAGACAGGCAAAGACTCTCTGGCTTCGTGTTCCCTGATAGCCTTGGCGACATCCCTACATGTCTCCGGCTCCGATGATTTCGTGAAACTTCGCGTTTCCGGCTGTACTATGGCTGCACATGTAACAAAAAAGTGTAGCATACCTTGGACCTTGGTGCGGAAGACTTTGGTTTTTGTTGCACAACAGCCAACTTCAAGTCAAGTTGCTCATAAGGGGCAGATAGGGCGCATTGCTCCACGTGTCTTTGTGGCATTGTGGTTTCGTTCTGGGCTGTTCTGGGCGATCCGTTTGGTCTTCCCTTTGTTTCAATTTCAACCCCACCCCGCCCTCCCGCTTATGTTTAACTTCATGTTCCCTCTTCCTCTTGTTGTGGAAAAAAATTCTTGCTCGCGTCATTGCAGTTTCACTCACGAGTTGATCACATGGCGAAGTCGTGTGCGATTTCTCCCACCTTTACGGAAGACATGCTTGGTTTCATAGTGAAGACGAGGTCCCCGGGACAGAAAACAGCACGGCAATCCATTGCTTAGCCATGAACAGACTTTCTTGGTTCTTGGGCACGGGCTCTCGCCAGCTGGCTTGCAGTCGAGAACTGCCTAGGCCCCGCTGCGTAAGGAGACCAAGGCTCGGCAATCATCGGGGGTTCAGAAATATTGCTTTAAGTTGCAGTCAAGTACGTAGCCAGCAGGGAGAGGAATCGTTTGTCTCCGCGGCACCAGTCATGTCGCGACATGCGAAGAAGGCACACCACTTGGTGGTGGACGCCCCGGCCGTGCAGTGATTTCTGGGCCGAAAACCCTGAACATGATACGGGTTGAAGATGCCAAATCCAGCATCTGCACCCTGCATGTCGGCGGCATGCTTCCGCATCCGAGACAGGCATGCAAGCGTCTTTGACCTACGAGGGAATATCGTGAAAGTGCTACGAAAAGTAGGAGATATTCTCTCCCCGAGGCTCCCACGATCAGAGAGCTCAAGAATGCTCAGCTGTGAACCCTCTTCTAGGTGCGCGCCTTGGGCTTGTCAGCACGCGAGGTCTGACATCATCGAGCTCTCAACGAAATTAATGTACAATGGCCCTCGGTTGGGGCACACATAAATGTTCGAGAGCCTCCGCACCATTTCACTACGGCTTCCTGGACTTTGGCTCCCGCATCGATCGATTAGTCTATCTGCATAGGCAGCCACCCAAGCACTTCCGAAAACACATTATAGTCAAAACGCATATTCAAAATTACAGAAAGACAGAACCGTTGATTTCGTTAGTATACCAATCTTGTCTCTGGAGCCAGTCCCTCATCAGAGGATCGCACAGACACTGCTCTTCACCTTGCGATGCCAGCGAACTGGTCGGTAAATGAGGCCAATTCCCCGGGTTACATCTGTCTGTATGCAAAACCATTGGTCGGCTTGCCTCAGGAGTGCACACTAGACGGCCCTGTTTGGAAACCAGAACTAGGCCCTGTTCAAGCAGCGCACATCGAGTCTTCAATATCAATATCCGTAAATGAGGAAGCAACGGTATTAACAGCTGTTGGCTGAAGCTGCCGGAGTTGGCTTTGACAGGCCAGATGGAAGCGATAGCCACGCTCTGATGAGCTTTCAAAAAGTGGATGCATTTCTTCATATAGTCAAACCTCAATCTCGAGAAAACCCTTGCATGTGCCGGCTGGCCGAGTGCCTCTCCCTTCACTGCAGGTGTCGGGACCGTAGGCGGGGGGCTTTCCGGCACCTGCGACAGGAGGGCAGACAGGCACATCAGGCACCTGCTGTAGGACAGATGGGATATCCGCAGTAGGAACGCAACAACGCAACAGCAAAGCACCAAATTGGGGCCTCCTCCAACTGCTTTGCATTGGTGGCCGCCTCGGCTCACGGCACGAACATCTCAGAGGAACACGAAACGGTCGTTTAACTGCAATGAGAGCCTTGTGCCACAGCACACCTGCTGTGTGATTGTGCTTGAGCACAGAGTCAGCTAGCCTTCCTCGTTGCTGTCTCCTGTTCTGTCGGTCAAATTAGTGGAAGACCGGAAAGTCAAATGCTTTCCACGAGTTGTCAGACTGACTATGACGAGAATAGAAGTCGTGACTGAGATGCCAAGTTCTGTGCCTGCGGACTCGGGGTGAGCCCAGGATTTCAACAGAGGTCGCATGCTGTAGGTGTATTGAAAACGGCACCCGCAAGGGAGGTCTATTGCTGCGTGCGTGTTTTCGGGCCCACCGGCTCATTCGGCGACACAGGCGGTCGAAAGTAGCTTCGAAGAGTTGCACATTCGAAAGCAGGTTTTGCGCATGCATTGACAAAAAGCGCACAAAATTGCAGGCTCGTGCTTCACTCGGTGAGGTTTTTGGTTCGATGTTCGTCGGCATGAAGTATTTCAGACGGCCTCAAACTCAATCCGACAAGCGCCTGCTGGTTTCACCTATACCCTTCCAGAGGTACTTGAGACATTGCTCAGTTAATCGTTCCCACGAAGATTCCAGGCAGAACGCTAACAACAAGGTTGATCGGAAAACAACAACTATGACTAGCCTAGCACAAGGCTCTGGGCTTCATGTGTTTACCAGTCTGGATCCCAGCCGCCTCTGTCGTGTCCACCAGGGAGGGGACCTGGAAGTGTGGAGCGCTTGAGAGACAGAGTGGCGGAGCGGAACCACCCGTCGACATAAGGGGCCCGGCCTTGGTCTGCTTCACCGGATTGGGTGTGGTCAAGAACGGGGACATGGGGATCTCCTTCTTTGCCTCATCGTCTGAGGAGTCCTGCAAAATCAGAATCAAGGTCCCATGCCAAAAACTGTGGCCAGCAGCAGCAGCAGCCTCGACCATCATGAAGGGCGTGCTCTTGGCCCTGTTGAGGCCCTTCGGAGTGAGCGGGCAATGGCGCAGCGTTGGAGCCCTGGGATGGCTCAGAAGCACGCATCCTACTCAGGTCTTCCCTCTTCCCTGCACCGACTGCTTCCAAGCGACATCCGCATTAGTTCCGATGAACTCATTCTGGACATTTGTTTGTCTATGACAAAGCCTGGCCCACATGGCAGAGACTGGTGAAAAGCCGTTCCCCAAATTTCAGCGCTTGATCTCGCTTGCAGGCTTGACACTCATATCCCGGTTGGCCCCACACTTCACGACTCCGCGCACAAGAAGCCACCCAGCCCAAAAGCACGCAGCTGCACGGCTCTACACCGCACACAGAGTACACAAATTCAACAGTTCTCTCTGAGCTCCCATAAGTCTGCAATTTCCCGCCTACTGCCCGCTTGTGGGACTCATCGGCCTGCCAGGCGTGGCCGAAGGCGAAAGGAGAAAGAATCTCGGGGAACCCATCCTATGCGCTTCTCAGCAGTGCGACCCTTTGGACTGTTCAGCAAAGACCGCAGTGGCAAAATGTGGCGTGTTGATCGAGCGTTGATGCGTCTATTCCGCGTATAAAGCACTTTTTTGGCAAGCATCACAGCAAAGCAGGCAGTGCAAGAAGCCACCCAAATCATAAACCCTCTACAAGATTCTGGGTAATATGGAAACCTGGAAACCTCCTCTCAGACTCGGTACTAAGACCCACTTCACTTTGCCTTTTGGATAAGCTGACAGCCAGAAACTCCGGAAATAGATTCTCGCGGCGAGCTTGAAGTCATCATCCAAGACGAGAAGCAATGGACAACTTAGCTACTGTAGTCTTACTCTTACTCTGCTCGTGTTGCGCCGAGCTGGCCTCGCCACCTGTCAAGTATTCAATGAATGCATCGAACCTCAGCTGCAGCAGCCGATTTGCTAGCTGCATGTCCACGAAACCCCATGCGCCCCCGGGGTGTTTACGCCAGATCTGGCTTCGCACTGGTTGTTCATCGGTCCAGTGTCCGATGTCAGAATGCCTTCCCCGCTTTTGTCTACCATCCTGCGTCCGTCTACTCATGTTACTCATACATGCAAATCCTGCAGTGGCTGAAGCCGGAAGCCATCTTCTGGTGTGCGCCCCAGTCGCGATACGCGCTGCTCCGCCCCAGCAAAGACTGACACTCCGCTCAGCATTTCTTCCGCCGTTTCCTGCACAATCCGAAGACTTGGGCCAGGAAGTTTCGATGCATGAACGCTGGCTGCCACAAGCTGCTAAGCCGCCTTCATCCCTTTCAGAGAACTTGCGGCAGGTGTCGTTTTCACTTGGCACTAAGTGACATGTAAGCTTATGTGCGCTTATGTAGTACCAGTCCATTCAGGAGTGGGCCCCCCCCCCCCCATCCCAAGCCGAAGCAGGTCCGGGCTGTCGAGACTCTCCGTCAAGACCTGCCTCAGGTTCTCCACCTCGGCCAACAAGAAAGACCGACAGGATGCCTCACGCTCCTCGCTTGGAGCGTCCGGAAGATGCAACCGCGCGGCGCTGATGTAGCCCGAATCATCTTCATCGTAACGCTGGAATGCGGCCCGAACCAAGTCTTCATGAACTTGAATGCGCGACGACATCATGGCAGCGAGGAACTCGGAGTAACCAACTTCCTCTCATACGACATCACTAGCTGGACTTTCCCATACTTTCCCCAATAGGCGGGGGGCCAGGGAACGAAAGCTAACCGTAGCTGGCCTAGGCTCGAGGGACGCCAAGCGAAACAGAGCTGGTGAGGTCCAACCACGTCAACGAGCAGAGCTGATGGGGCGGGGTCCAAGCATTATCACATTCAAACGCAGGCATCAGCAACGGAGGGAAAGCAATTCTAGGCGTCCTCACATGCAACCACACTAACTCAGGCTCAAAAAGTCCTGTTGGAGCAACCCCAAGCAAGGCCCTACAGTAGGCCCTAAGCCAGGAAGGATGAAGGACAACCAGGCCCAGGACCAGTGTCCTCGTTGTTGGAAGAGTCCAGAGCCTCGAAGATCTTCCTGGTCTCCTCGTCACAGATGTTGAACCTCTCTTCCAAGACCTGGCCGTTGCAGAACGACTGTCATCCGAGTGCCGAGGACCTCTATTCCGCTCCAGCACTCATTGTCCGAGGGCTAGGGAGCACACTGACTTCAGCTGGTGTAGTTGGATGGCACCAGTTTTCTGCACGTCCAACTCCATGAAGGCCTGCGGAACGGATACCCTGTTAAGAGTGAACTCTTACATAGCAAACGTTCACAAACTGCAAATAGAACCACATATCTAGTTGGCAGCAATCGCTAAGGTGACCATGTGCCGATGCCCCCAAACGGCCGTTTGGGCTGGTTGGTAACGAAATCCTCGTGACTTTGGCTTTTCTTCGACTTGCCGGCAGCTTCACATCTCAAAAATGGCAACCGTGGCTCGCAAGGAGCCGGGATCTGCGTGAATGTTTTTGCGGGGCCCGCTAGCGGACAGCAGAACCCATGAATCGCATGGCAGCCAGTGCTGACGCAGCCACGGCAAGAATGTCCATAGTATTAACCAAAAGCTGCAACCATACCTACAAAATACAGTGATAGAACTTGGAAAGAAAGACGTCCTTCCGCTTCGAGCAAATGTCTTCTTTCCTCCTGTTGTTTTGCAAATGTTGTGCATATCCTCCCATCCTCATCTCGACACACTTCCATCCTCACCTAAACGTTGCAAAATGGCGGAAGACTTTAAGCCATGGGAAGTCGTTCTTGGGCATGTTTGGCACAAGCAAGCATGCAGAAAGTGCTTGCCTCACGGACTTCTGCCATTTCTGCATTGTTCAGGGACCAAGCCATCACCTGCACGGCCGCGTTGACAACAAGCTCTTATAACAAGAAACATGGCTCTGGATCTGAGCGGCCGCCTCCGACAGGCAAACTGCCACTGAGGCACTCAGGCATGGTATCCCAGAAAGCATGCGGAGCAACATCCAGCTGGCATGAGGTTCTCACGAGCTTGGGAAAGTGCGAGCCTGCATGCACGTTCGTCGGAATTTCGAGGCTCTGGAATACTCCTCGGCATCAATGCAACATTGCATCAACGGATAGCTCCGCCCCTCACGTCTGCATTCAAAGTAGCTGCGAGGGAGTGAACAACCGAGGCATCCAGTCCCTCAGCGTGCAAACATGCCCCTGATGGCTGTACCAATGACTCGGAGTAAGTTCAAGCAGGCTGCAGCCGATTCTGTGCCGGAAGCGAAATGCTCCCGCTCGGCGATCCACGGGTGGGCTAGCGCCTTGCAGAATAAATCCACAAACCATTTTTCGAGGGGCTTTTCAACAAGTGAAGACAGAAACTATCAGATCTTTTCAGTTGGTCCTGTGTTGCTCCTCTTTAGTCACTGCTTGGAGAAACTCAAGACAGTGATGATACCGGGCGAAATGTAGCTGCCCCGTGCCTGTCTCGATCAGTCTGTCATGCTGAAGAATTGCATTGCAGCGATTCTGGCAGACCGCGCCCTTCGAACGGTTTGTGCTCCGGAACTTCTGATCCATAGCTTCAACATGTCGTGGGGTCAGGAACCACGTCAAAAGTGATATGGCATGCGATCGATGTCTGCTGTAACCTGTAGCTTGAAGGCACAGGTTGCGTTTCATGTCTCGAAATATGCCAATGCTGCTATTACTAATATTACCCGTTCCGGGGTTAGTTCTGTCAAGGGAAATGGACTCTCAGAAAAAAACGAACGTGTCATGCTCCCTGGAGCTACGACAGCTACGAGTAGGGGGCCTGCTCCGCAGTCATTCGTTGGTCTGGATCTCTTTGCAACCTGGGGCTGTCGGTGCTTTGGGTCAACATGATCGTGTGCGGGCGGTGTGCGACGATCGACTGCAACACAGGGACCCCAACTTGCAAACAAAGACGTTATCACCAAGCAGCAATTTGGAGACAAAGTCGAAAGATGACTTGGAAACACCGTTCCATTTTCTGGCATCGTATTTGAACCGACCGTTCAGAATGTTCAGCTCGGTCTCCTCCTTGGCCCAATAAACAAATATGAAAAGCAAAGTCAGCAAAACACTGGCCTCCTTCACTCTCACAAGTGAACTTAGTTTAAGCCCTCTTGAGGTAGCATCGAGAAGGAAAACAAGACTGGAGAACGGTGAACAAAACTTCCTACGGAGATGCTGGCTTTTGCGCATGCCAGCAGCCCGATGATTGCAGCGTGCGGTAGCAGCAGTTGTTTGAGCCATCGCTCGCAGCTGGTCAGAGCTGAACCCCATCGTCTGTATCGACAAATCAGGTGGGTGGAAGTGTTATCCCATTTCGCAGATTCGCTTGAGGTCTTCCGGCTTGTGAGGCTGGGTACCGGCTTACAGCTAGGACCCCACCAAGCTGCGTTCCACCCTTTCTGCGCAGCCTGTCTGTCCTCGCCTTTTCGCCGAGATGGTTCGCAGTGACAGTGGGAATGGGAGTGTGGTGTCCTCCTGCCTGAAGGCAGTGGCAGTTCCTCCGTACCTCCAGCGCACATGGCTGGTCGTGGTGGGTAGAAGTCGTGTTTTTTTTGGACGTGGTCGTGGTGGTGGCAGGTGGTACTGGTAATGAGATAATGATAGTACAGGAGAAGAAGCAGAACCTATAGCAGTATTCATTGGAGGTATGCTGTAACATGTTTTCTTTATGAGATATTTATGCCTTGTTCTTTTCCTTATTTGTGCCTTATTCTGTCCTTATGTATGCCTTATTCTTTCTTTATTTATTTATGCCTTATTCTTTCCTTATTTCTGTCTCATTTTTCCCTTCTTTATGCCTTATTCTTGCCTAATTTATGCCTTATGTTTCCCTTATTTGTGCCTTATTCTTTCCTGATTTATTCCTATTTCGGGCCCGGAATAATGCATAAGGCATAAATCCCCCCAGAATAAGGCATAAATCCACCCGGAATAAGGCATAAATCCACCGTCTAAAGAGGGCCGGCCCAAAAAAAAGGTGATAGAGCTCACCGCAAAGTATTCTTTCTCGGGGAATCATACTTGTTGTAGCAATCACAGATATCGTGGCAGTTGTCCTCGTACCAGCAGTCCTCGAGGTACTAGTTGCAGTAGTAGCGGAGTAGCAGCAGCAGCGGCAGCAGCAGTGGCAGTGGCAGCGGCAGCGGCAGGCGCAGGGGCAGGGGCAGGGGCACGGGATAGTGGTAGTGGTGGTGGTGGTGGTCGTGGTCGCGGTCGTGGTCGTGGTCGTCGTCGTGGTGGTGGTGGTGGTGGTGGTATTTTTGGCTCCCACTTGTCGGACTCGCTCGGATTCCGCGCTGCAGGTGTCGCGTGACTTCGGGTCGCTTGGTAAAGAGTCCCCCTCTCGTTGCAACAACAGCACCAGAACACCTACTCCCCTATCGACAGAAGATCACTACAACATGCCACCGGTGGGGAACTGCTTGCAAGCATGATGGTTGGAAGCATCAGCTACTTCCCGACTCCCTAACACAAGTATGCAGTTCCAACGCGTTGAATACAGGACAAGTACACCAGCAGTGCAGCAGTATGGCAAGGTAGTTACAGTACACAGCCTGCGTCGTATCCCGGGTACAACATTAACCCACCAACTCTCTCGTCAGCGGCATTGGTGGTGGGATGATGAGAAAAGACTCACCCTCCCATCCAGTCCGCTTCTACCCCTGATCGCTATATGCGTTCACCCGTGTTAGTGTAATCCGGCAACCCTGACCCAACAGGTGGCAATGCTAGTGCAGAGTGCACCAAAACCGAGCTCAGCGTCGATGTCCGGAAGCACGGGGAAGGGCATGTAGCCCACAAGCAGTAGGAACACCACCACTCCGAGGCTCCACATGTCACACATGTTCGTGTAGCTCTGCAAGATGACCTCATGCCGTGGCAGGGTGTAGGGTCCCCGCACAGCTTTACACTCAGGACGCTGGGGAGGCTTTTTGGGCATGCTGCAGATGGATTAGGACGTCCGGCCTCGGGCGCAACGTAGCAAATGGTCCCACCTTAGCACATGCTTCGCGCAGATTGGCACCTGCTGCTTCCAGTTCAAAAGGCTGTACCCGATCTTCTACACTCCTAGCTGGCCTAGCTGTCTTTCACTGCTCCCTCGAAGTAAGAAGCCCGCAGCTCAATTTCATTTTCTTCTGCTCAGGATCCCAGGCCTTGCCTCGGCAGGGATAGCGATCAAAATTGAACCAAGTGGACACAAACACACACACACACACACACACTCGCTGCAACCATAGAGGTCACACTCTTGGCTGATCCGATAGCTCCCGGCTCAGGGCGCTTGAAATGCAATCATGTTGCTGAAACCGAAGTCAATCAGCTTGAGGTGGTTGCTTCCGACCCTGAGCGCATTGAGATGTCCAGCCCCATCTACGCATGTCTGCAGCTGGTGTGACATGTGGAATGTATCTCGACTTACTGGTCTAGCTCACTCAAGCGAACCAACTCGCCACTTCGACCCAGCAGGCTCGCGCATGAACGCTCGAACAACGATCTAGCTGTGTGCAAGACTTTCTTCAGCCGGGTTCTTGCAGCTGTGGCACTCCGTGTACAGGAAGTTTTCCTCATGCTGCTTCAAGATTTGAAGTCCGTAAATGCAATAAAGCATCACTAAATCGAGACCCTACAACAGTCCCTACAAGATCAACGCAACAGCACGAAGGCCGAGAAGCAAGCTTGATGTCCCGGTGAACAATGCCTCATTTGATGAAGCATTAGAAAGCCAGCGTTGCAGAGTCTGGTCTGCTGACCATATCAGATGAGGCCACAGTCTCTGTCTCTGACTCTGGACGGGCTAAGTCACTGTCACTCGGCCTGACTTCTCTGAGGGATTCTTACGCAGACAAGAAGCAAGCGGACTGCAACCTTCATTTTGCCCCACAGCGCAATGAGGTCTTGTCACGTTGGTAAGGGGAAGAGACGACCCAGGGCCAACGACGGACAGTCCAGCCCGAGCGAAGCTATGCAAGGCAACATACGGCCCTACATTAGCAGGCCCTGTTACAAGGTCGCAACGAAAACCTCAACCCCCCCTCTCACAACCCAGGTTTTCTGTGGGTGCGGAGGGCGGGAAACAGAAAACTTGGAGCACACCTGATGTGAAACAGGATTTCTTCTGCTCACAGCATTCGAGCAGCTGATTATGGCTGCACATGCAGCGAATAAGTTCCACATGCAAACGCGATGCAAGCTTCTGCACTGCCACAGGCCCATGCACACTCAAAGCAAGCCGTGACACTGCACACATCACAATGCACTGAAGAACTGCTAGCCAATCCCACTTTGATGCATGCTGCGCATGCACCCTGCGGGATTCTTACGCTGACATGAAGCAAGCGGACTGCAACCTTCATTTTGCCCCACAGCGCAATGAGGTCTTGTCACGTTGGTAAGGGGAAGAGACGACCCAGGGCCAACGACGGACAGTCCAGCCCGAGCGAAGCTATGCAAGGCAACATACGGCCCTACATTAGCAGGCCCTGTTACAAGGTCGCAACGAAAACCTCAACCCCAACTTTAGCGCTTGCGGACATGTGACAGAGCCAGCGATTAAATCCTCTCACCAAGGATCTCGCGTTCGGAGTGGTTCACTGGGTGCCTTACGGCCGCTGTCTTCGGCAATGGACTTTGCTGCGCCTTTCTCAACCTTCGCTTTCTTGGACTTCCGGATCTCATGGTATAGCTGCGATCCTGTCTCAAGCAAGTCCTGGAGCACGATACCTGTGAAGCAAGAAAGGTCAAAGCGCAAGCGCATGCTCGGGTCAAACCTTGCAGTGTCATTGTTCGTCAAGGAATCCGCTTCAACATTCTGCAGGCGCGGCAACCAAAAGAGATGCAGCTCTGCTCCACGTGTCTGCAACTGCATCGCTAGCTCCATCAGGAACGCGTTGAGCGGAAATTTCGTAGTAAGCAATCTACTAACGACATGGCTGTTCCCTTTGTTATCGGTTGCTGCCGAACAACGGAAGCAGCACTTGCTTGCATCTGGCACATCGAAGACGACCACTGCCGCCAATGTGGCGAAGAGTTCCAGCGACGCGATCTGCCTGTAGGACTCGCCCGAGGTGTATAACCACGGTGCAGTCTTGTGGTCGAGTCGCTCAGAAAACCAGCGACACTGTTTGGTATCTGAGTGGTCCATGGCCCACCCACCTATCCAAACTTCGTCACCTTCGGCTCTCGCATCTGTCCGGAACAGCTCCTTCTCGCCCGTTGCACGCACTCCGACCGGAGACTGGTCTCCCTTGCCCCTTCAATCCCACATGTAAAAGACGAGCCTGCCAAGTCCACCCACCAATCTGCACCAATGGTACGCTGCGCTGGAGATGCCGAAGGTCCCGACCTTGTTCAGCCAGATCCAGTCTGCACCACGCGCTCCAGAACGGCAGGCTTGGTACCCCCAATCTTGTTTGGCGATCTTGACAAGCCGGTGTGCCCGCCTGATGTCACCAGTCAAGCCGAAAACAGCCCCACGCAACAACTGGAGCACGGCACGCAGGTCGCCTGCCGTCGGGTTCCGTAGCTGGTCACGCAACTTGATGGCACAGTTCACATTGACTCCGTGGGTCCCATCGTGGACGACACGATACGTGCCATCTTTCTTCTCGATGGCACCCAAAGAAGCTACAGACAGATCCGCTCCATACAAGGCACGCGCTTGTTGTACTGGCAACTCCATCATGGCTTCTTCCTCGGCCTCTGCGAGGAACTGCTGTTGGACCTCCTGAGCATGCTCCTTGGCGGACAAATAGTTTTCCCGATCGCAGCGCTCGGCCAACCTCTCTTCAGGATACTTCCGCCATTTGGTTTTGCGCTCGAAGACAGCTGGCACGCGAGGATTCTTCACCCCGACACCAATCCTAACGCCTTTTGCGAAAGAAGTGGATGAAGAGTTGAAAGCCCTGTAGTCAGGATCCCCGGCACGCTGCAGCAATTCCTCTACCGCCGCAAGGTACAGCGGCTGCCCACACGGCCGCTCACGAACTGGTAGAGATGCGCCCACGCTGTCTAGAGCCTTGAAGATTGTATCCCGACCTTCCTGTATGAGCTCCGGCTTGAAGGGGCAGGACTCAATCTTGCCCTCTGCAAATGAAGAAGCAAGCTGTTCAATGTCCAACGATCTGCAAAGCAAACTCTCCAACTCATCCCCCAGCTCCTCCACGAACCGCAAAGAGTTGCAATCCCTGGAATCTCTCCGGCAGTGAGGTGACCAACGACCAGGAGAACAAAGACCGAAACCATCACACATACCTCTTAGCTGGCCCATGAGATAAGTGTTGAGCGGGGGACCATGACCTCGCATGCCCTCTCCCAGCTTTGCTTTGCGGAATCCATCCTCGTCTTCATCAGAGCTTGCGTCCACGCTTGCCGCTGCTGAATGTTCTGGCTCCAATTCCCAAGCCGCTTCACCGGTGCGTTCCCACTTCCATTCGTCAGGTACTACTGGAACATGTGAGATGACAGCATCCTCTGGCCTCTTCCGAGGCGCACGATCCAGTTGTGCAGCAGAAGCCCCAACCGCAGGCAACAGCTGGCTCGGCGCCCGGCTGGATAGTCACTCGGATGCCCGCTCGGCACGCTTGACATGCGGGCAAGCAGTGTTAGAGTGCTCACCAAGACACCGCTGGCACACGTGGGCAAATTTGCATTCTTTCTTTGCGCAACCTTTCGCTTTGTTGAAGAAGAAGCAAATAAGGCGGCCATCACCGGCAAACTTGTGCTTCGCGACCGTCTTGAGCACGCCTTTGCCCTTGTGAGACTCCTTGCCGCCAGTCTTGCCGGCCCCTTTTCCGGGCCGCTGAAACGTGGCCTCCGGCGGCGGCGGGACATGCGGAAAATCTGTCAAAGCCAGCGTTGTTGGAGGTGCAGCGACTGCACCTTGCAAGACAAAGGCACCGAGGGAAAAGGGAGTGACCAAGTGGAACGCAAGCAAGTCCGGAGCTCGACAAGCTTTGTCAATGGCAACCCCATTGTCCTTCGCTTCCCCCGTGCGAATGAACTTGTAAGCATGCTTCCGCAGCTCGGCCTCATACTTGAGCACGAGACTCCACTTAGGAGCCCGACCATCTTCCGTACGCAAGCCAGCCACTCGATCACCCAACACATGGTCAGAGAGCCGCCGGAAGCTATCCACCACAGACTCCAAAAGCCAGGAACGAGTGGCATGTTTGGAACGCACCATGTGCCACGCCAACCCAATGCGCCGATGGCGAAGCCGAAGTTCCTCCGGGGTACACGGCGGCGTTGTCAATGTGCGCCCTGGCTTGAAACGCAAGCAAGAAGATGAAGGGTCAATGACCGCAGCATAGGACTCAACCTCGGCATCCTCGACACTAGTGACATCGCGCAAGTCCTCCACATGCGGGAGGTGGCTTCAACCTGCTCCAACTTTTGCGCCAGCAAAGATTTAGATGGCAACTCTTTGTCACTCAGGGCTCCGTGAAATGACTCCACAGCGCTACGCATTGCGGCATACTAGTGACCTGGACCAAACGATCTTGGACACCTAGTTTTGCATCAGCCCGATTCTTGTCAGTAACTGATAGCTGACGGCGGCATGCTTCCCACGCGGTCAATAGCAAAGCCATTTTCACACGCTCATCTGCTCCCTTGTTGCAATCAAGAGGAATCTCCTGGGCCAAGGCCTGGCGAACCTCTGCACGAGTTTCGTCCATGCCCGCGAAGATAGGCAAAGAGATGAAGCCCTTCTTGTACAGCTTCACTTGCACGTCAATAGGCACGCCCACGTCGTCCATGATGAAGCGCAGATGGGACTCTGCCGAAGCCAGGATTTGATCGTCGGTGCGGGCATCCGTCATGGCGAGAATTGACCTGGCAGGGGGCAAAACAAGGTAAAGAACAGCAGCCAGAATGGAAGACTTCCCCTGCCGACCGGCCGAGGAAAATGCTTTCACTTGCCAAACCCGGCCCGTGAGCTTCCACCCGCCATACCGGCCGGCGAATGAAAACTATGCCCGTTAGACTTAACAGGCATCGTTCTTGCCAACGACGCAAGAACCCGTTCCGAAACGACGCACAAATCGCTTCAGTACACGTGACCCTGAAAAGTGCGCGAAGCATGCCGGCCTCAAACGGGGCGGAATTGCTCAGCAGTGGGCACACTGGTTACGAAGGATTCGCTCCAACTCAGACCGAGCCGAAGCAGTAACATACGCACACCATGCAAGTGGCAAAGCAACTGAGAGAGCAAAATCGCACATGCTCAAGCAGCACGACGCCCCCAAGTCAAAGCCTCACACAATACTTTTAAAGAGAGCCAAGACCGGCCAGTCAACAACTAACAAACTGTGCAACACATCACTATGCACAGAGCATCAATGTACAGCTACGCAGCAACGGACTCACTGCTTGAAGAGCTACCATCTCCACTACTATCACTTCCGCTTTGGGCTGAAGACACGCTGGAAGGGTCCTCTGGACAACGACCGTTGCGCCAGCAGTGTTTGCAAGCTACATCATACGCGGCCGTCTCAAGCTCAAACACAGGTTCCATGACGTGAAGGTCGTTCGGATCAGTGCCGCATCCACCCTTTCGATGCAGTCGGCGCAGTCGACGCTTTCCGACAACCGCGATGTAAAACGGCGGAGCCGCCTCTGCTTCGGCGAGGTTCAAGATGCCCTCGTCCACCACCGTCACCGCTGCCACTTCAACAGGCCTGTTGGGCTTCGCACTCCAAGCGCAAGAAGTGCCCAGGGACGGGCCAACACCTGTCCCCAAACGTAGCAGAGCCACCTGCGCTAGAGCATCGACACGATCCACTCCACGACCAGCCAAGAATGAGGCCAAATCGTCCAAGCCCCCATCAACCAAGTGCCACCGATTGTCTTGGCGAACACCTTCAAGGGCGCTCGCTTGCAACGTAATCACCACTTGCATGGCCGTGCGGATGTATTCGTCCGAAGCAGTGATGACCCGCCAGCGGCCAACGAAATCACGCTTGTCTCGCGGTACTCCGAGGCTAGCGAGAACAGAAACAAGCCAATTTCGCTCCGAATGTTCCGTCCAGAAGGAAAGCACACCAGCTTCGACGATGAGAAACGTGTCGGAGAGCTTCCAGCGCTTGCCATCCCAGAGTGGACGCTTCAGAAGCCGCAAAAGACGCTTCGAACCAGCCAGAGTGCTGGCATAATCTGACATGCGCGGAATTGCACCAGAAGCATCAGCATTTGGCAACGGCAAGAAGTAGTCACGCTCAAAGCACATGTCAGCGGACATCCAAACAGACCAACCCACGTCCAACCAATCAGGCATCATGAAGAAAACACGCCTGCTAATGAACACAGGCAAGAAACGGACCCGCTTTCCTGGTCCGCTCGTCTTGGTTTGATCGAGCGTGCCAACGAGACCATGCTCCGTCAATCGCAGCGATGAGGGACAAAGGCCTTCCATGTCCCCCGAACGGCTCGCAGTCCAAAACTTGACCAGCTTATAGAATGCGAAGGCTCGCACATAGAGTGGCAGAGATGTGTCGCCGTTTGCCAACTCGATGGCCCCAATCACTGACACAGGTAGCATGGGGGCCTTCCGCTTCGGAGGAGCCATAGATTCCAAGTCAGCGGTTAGCTGGTTGACGGTGTTGCGCAAAACAGGTAGCGCAGAAAAGCGCTCACCAGGAACAACAGCCCCAGCTTTCTCCAGGAAGGACAAGCTGGAAAGAATCGCTTGTGGCACCGTACGGGCACAAGGTTCCAGATATCGCTCGTGCAGGTAGTCGAGAAGCATACCCACGTGCTCAGGCCATGCCTTACCACTCGAAGCCAAGCAGTAGATCTTAACCTTTCTCCACTCCCGCACATGCTTGCGGACCGTGGAAGCTCGAGCTGAGCCCAGCGCAGCCAACAACATGGACTCAGGACAGCGCACGAGCCTCATGTGCTCCACGACAGGGAGGCCTGCCTCTTTGACTAAGTCCGCAAGCTCAAGTTGCCACCGCTGGAGCTCTTGCTTCTCCATCTCTTGTCTGGACGAGGTGCACGAAGCTGACGCAAGTCGCTTGGCCAACCTATGCGGCCAACGCCTACCAGCTATGGCTCCGGAGCGCTTTCGCAACCAGGCTCTTGTGAACTCCGGGGCAACATCGGTTCGCAATCGCTTTGCACCAGGTGCCAGGCTAACGGCCAAGAATTTGGTAGAGCTAGGAATCAAAGCACGACGTCTGTGACTTCGACCTGCTTCCTCTGAGGCCCGCGCCACCAAAGTGCTCAAAATAGAGCACGCGTGAAGGAGACTCAATCCAGCATCAGAAGGACAGTGCGCCGAAGTAAACAATTCCAGATCGGCCCGGTCAGCAAAGAAGTTCGCCAGAATGTTTGCAGCAGGAACATGCCCAGAACCAAAGGCGGCCCGCAGTTGCACCGGCAAGAGCAGCCAAAGAGAAGCACTGTCCAGACTCAACGAATCATCCACATCCGAATTGGACTCCGAATCTGTCTTGTCATCTTCCACCATGGCAAAACAGAAAACTTGGAGCACACCTGATGTGAAACAGGATTTCTTCTGCTCACAGCATTCGAGCAGCTGATTATGGCTGCACATGCAGCGAATAAGTTCCACATGCAAACGCGATGCAAGCTTCTGCACATCACAATGCACTGAAGAACTGCTAGCCAATCCCACTTTGATGCATGCTGCGCATGCACCCCGCTTGGCTGGCTACTACTACGACTCGTGCTCAAACTGCAGGCAAATCACCCAGGTTGTGCAGATATCGTATGGCCAGCAGCATCTGGTATGCTGCATCTGCTGCATCCTTTTCCTCAGGAGCAGCTCAACTAAATGCCATGAAACCCGGGTCGGACACACGCACGAGCGCTCTTGTACTTGTCCAGACGCCGCGAACTTCCCGGCGTTCACCCGCTGGTAAAGCTCGCCACCTTCCAAGCATTCCATGACCAGGTCGAGGCTTTTCTCGCTCTCGTAGACGTCGAGCAATCTGCAAACATGTGGATGGTCGACCTTTGCCGTAGGAAAAAATTCTTGGATCAGGCTACAGGACTAGGCGGTAGGCAAAAACAAGGCTTGAGCGGGGCTCGGAATCACAATAGGTGCAGAAAGCTGAGCAGCATGCTTGATACCAATTTCGGAGAGCAGACAAGATGCTGACAGAAAAACCTCCACTTCGGCTGCCAGAGTTCTCCTGGAGGCCTGTACTTCGTCCAGGCAAGCGTGAACGCTTCGTCAATACTATTCTGCCCGACCTAACGTGGGTAGAAAGCAGCCAGCATATCGGCATGTTCCGGTGTGTCGATATGTGACTATGACGGCCAACAAGCAAATTCGAATTGCTGCCTGCTGTAGCATAGATTGACCTTTTTGCTACTGGGCTTGGTGAATAGCCACATCTGTTTTCACCCAACTCGTTTAAGTCCAGAACCTCAGAAATCAGCCAGCCTTGTGGTGTAACTTGATACTCTTCACAGCCTGACGAGGCAGGGTTGAAGGAACCGAGATATGAATTCCTTATGCCTCTGGACATCCTTCCTAGACCTCGGTGCAATTCCTCCTGCTTTCAACGTCCCAAGTCTTGGATTCTTAGCGGGGCTTTGGCTGCTCAGACAAAAACTGGAGGTCGCTGAACCTTGCATTCCAAGAAACCCGTTTCAGCCGATCGAGGTACATGCGCCAACTGCGCAGTTGAAGTTCCCACTTCTCAATTCGCCTCTACGCCTTCAAAACAAAAAACGAGACTACAGTCCAAAACCCCCTGCACTCCCACAGGACCCTTGAAGGGAAATCCAAGGCACGAAGCGGCTGGTCCGACCCTGCCGGTCCGGGCGTCGGCTGGTGGCCAAGAAAACGGAGCCGCCGAAGCCGGTACCCAAGACCTGTTTCAGAAAGGCCAAGGCCACCGGCCGTTAGGGAGAGATGAACACCCTCCGCTGATCGCTCTAGCTAGAAACGAACGAAGTCGGGCTTTGCGATCTGGGCCTGTGAGGTAGACTGACATCGAAGTATCTCCGACGCAGAACAGAACAAGCCCTCAACGTGGTTGGCAGGCTGTTGGACTCTTCTCGACTTTGGACCGGCACAGGCTTTGCTATCGTCATTGGCACCTCTTCCCTAAGTCTATGCTTGCTGCAACCTGTGGCGGCCACGGCGGCCATGACAAGCCAAGCAGCCGTCTCTGTCAGGCTGTAATCATCGGACAGCTTCCTGGGCAACTGCACACAGCAAGGATGCCCTACCACCCGGCCTTCGACCTGTGGGACATCTCGCCGCCCAGTGTGCAGAGACCGGAGACCCGGTGAGCCGGCATACCATCTACGAAGAATCTGAAACAAAACGACCTAGAACTGCAACATGGTCGGACATGTCGTCTCCTGGGCAGCCGATGGTAGCGCCCGCTGACCTGCAGAGTGCCAACTCGCTCCTCCGCCCTTCGCCGAGCATCCTGCCAGCCCGTGCACGGCTGGAGACGGCTGGCGTTTTATAGAGACTAAGGATGAAGAAGCGGAAGCATGTGAAATGTATTTGTTGTTCTTGTGGCTTTTGGTCGCCGTCAAAACCGTAATCATCTCCTGCGTAATGTTTTTGCATGCACACGTCGCACAATTCTGAAGGCGACCAATGCCGCAAAATGCGAACAAAAACAAGCGAAGCTGAAGCAGCAGCAGCGGCAGCAGCACAGTGGCAGCAGCAGCTGCTGCGTTGCCGTTGCTGTTGCCACCAATCTTGTTGCTGTTGCTGTTGTTGCTTCAGATTGTCGTGTTGTTGTAGATGTTGTTGGTAGTATAGTTGTTCTATGTGGTCCGTTTCTTGTTCTTGCTTTTTGAAGCAATGGACTTGTTGGATGACAGCACACATGTTAGTGTTGCCATTTTCGGTGTTAGTATTGCCCTTGTTCTTGATGTGCTTCTTGTTGCTGATATGCTCTTGAAAGGAGGATAAGACCTGCATAGACTTGGCACGAGCATGCACACCAACTTCATCACAAACACCAGTGACACGTGTCACACACACACACAGACACACACAAACACACAGTGACACACACTCTGCTCTCTTGGCCCCACCCCCAGCTACGGACTCCTTCAGGGCATCTTTGCTGCTTCTGCCGCCCATGGCTCTCGCTACGAGGGCATTTCCTTGTAGGCGGGTGTCAACCCTGGTTAAAATGCCAAAGATCCCCCACCACTCTGCGTCTGCTCCGGGGTATCCAACACACAACCACTCACTCGATCCTTGTCTTGCCGAACATACTCCCTCCATGCATTCCTGAACATCCTCCTCAGCAACCAACTGGGCCAAATGTGTCGAAACAGCGCCCTCTTGCAGCTGCGAAGCACACAGCCAGGACAAGCAACACTAAGGCTCGAAGGCCCTTGAGTCCCATCCTCGTACGATATGCTTTGCACGAAACGGTGCTCACCAGTGTGGGTGCGATCTAACCCGTAAACTACACGAAGCTGCATCTCCACGCTGGGTTGTGTCGTGGATCAAAAGCGTGCTCGAAATCAAATTCCGCTTCTAAGCCGCTGCAAAGGGTCAGCCTCGGCTGGGGCTGAGCTTGGGGCCAGCATTTTCGAGCCTCGGTCCACGTGGCACAGGAGTGTCTTTGTATAGGACGGCAGCCTTGCCCGGCAAATCATGAAGTTTGAAGGAAGTCCCAGGAGCGTCAATTCTTGTCCTATCGAATGACTCCGTCTTCAGGGTCTTTCATGCTCTGGCTTCCGGCACCAATGCTTCCCTGGATGAGTTTGGTATGAAAGAGCTGCAGGTCTAAGTCCTGACCTCGTTCAGTGCTGGCAAGATTGCAGCACAGCTGGGTCAAGCCACGGCCGAACGATGGACAATTGAGGCCACTGCTTGACGACAGCCCCTGGACCTGCCGCAAAGATCTGTTGCTACTCGCCAAGCTTGCTCCTCCCCGGGACCCTGCTTGGTGTCCTCACAACTTCATCCCTGTACGGAGCCACGCTCTGCTAAATTCTGTCTTGAGTCGCTGACCTCGTTCCCGCAGCATCTCCGCAGGAAGACTGCTATCTGCTCCGGAAAGGACCTGTGGCAGAGCATGAAGTTGCGCAGTTACGACAGAGTTCCGTGTTTTTGTCAATGTTGACTGCAATTGCTTGCAGAAGCCGCTGCCGCGCCAAGAATGCATTGTCCGCTGCTGCCACCATGCTAGTCAACTCCTGCTGCTCCTACGACGGAACGCGAGCATCGCAAGATGGCTGATTCAGGCTCGCACTGGAAATCGACGAGAAGGCGCTGGTCGGTTCTGGGCAGGGAAGCCAAGTTCTGGTCTTGCACGAAACATCCTACATGACAGGTCCTTTCCGGACCTGGCTGAACTTGCAGCACACAATGATCTGTAGCCACATAGCAACTTCAGAGGAGGGTTTGCGGACTGAGACGCTCCGAACAGGATGGCCAAGGACCAAGCGCCCTGTGCTCGTTACATGTTGCCGCTCTGAGATGAAGCAGCCGCTCTCCGGTTGGTTTTCTGTTGCTTCTGTTTGCTAACAAGACAGTAGCCCTTATCCGTTCTGCAGGCTATCAAGGTAACAGCTGCTCCAAACAACGCAAGGCGGGGAATGATTTCAGGATCCACCACTGCTACCACCAAGACAACGACGAAAACGAGGAGGACAACCCCTGCAACAACGACAACCCCAACAGCAACAGCAAAGGAAACAGCAGCAACAACGACGACAGAAGCAGAAGGAAGCAGCAGCAGCAGCAGCATCACCGGCAGCAATGATGCTGGTGACTGTGCGGGTGGTAGTTGTGAGGCAAACACGACGCACGCCCAAAGTCGTTGCCTCAGGGCACCGTAATCACCTTCTCCAAGCACCAGACCTGCACTCACTCCGAGAGAGTTCTGGCGAGCAAGGGCTGGCAGCAGGTCTGTAATGAAAAGGCAGCTTCTCAAGCTGGACGTTCGACAATCCTCCAGGCTGACTATCTGCATATGGAATCATATGGAACAGTCGCACAGTCGACAAACTTTACATTACCAATCATTAGTCATTATTGCGTGGGTTGCAGCCATGAGCGCGGAAGTCACTTTCAGGTTTCTAGGGCTTCTTGTCAACGACTGTCGGCTTCCACCCGAGGCCAGGGCTGTGGTAGAACAAGAGGTCCTGGGCAATGAGGCGAGCGGGGAGCCACTATCTCATTACAGTGTGCACACGTGAACACCCAGCATACAAGCGAGTACGCAGACGTAGGATGAAATCGCAACAGGGATGTAGAACCTCCGAAGTGGTGCTTCGCTCAGAAACACGCATTCTCGTCGGTCAGCTCGAGCAGCAAGTTGCGGGGATGGGCCGGGTTGTCTGGCCTTCAGCAGCAAGGCAACATAGAGTTCAAGACATGCTGGAGGCCAGCAGGAAGCATTCCAAAATTCACGTTGTGTCAAACTTGCAACTAAGCTCGAACTCGGAGCCCGGCCGCAGACAGACGGTCAAATGGGCCTGGGACGGGCGGTGTCGGTTGCACTCTGTAGCAACTCGCCTGTCGCAGCGGTTGCTGATGTGAAGATATGGCACACATTCCAAGCAAAACGGTCGGTGCAATATGCATTTCGGAAGACAGATGGTGGAGATAAGCGTTTTGCTCCGCGAATCGCTTGTAGGTGGCTAAAGAACTCTACCCCAGTTTCTGCCTGTGCTTTCGATGCACTCTGCTTGGCTGTTGCCTTCGTGTGTCGGTCTGCCAAGGCCAAGGAGATCTAGACTCCATGCAATCGGCATGTCTGCGCCGAGTTTCTGCTTTCAAGCCTGACGGCGTCGGTTTCCGTAGTGCATGGGTATATGTCTGCGGTGCATCTGGCGTGGGCTTGCGATGCTGGATGGTTGCATAAACGCTCTGTTTAATTTGTTTTGCACGACAGGGAATGCAACTTGCACCATGAAGGTTAAATTCGAAAATGATAACGACCACAACTCAAAACCAAATCCAAACTTGAGCAACGGTGCGAAGCCGAGTGCTGCACAACATACTCGTCTCGACCAGGATGATCGTGGGGCTTGATTTGCACGGGGACCTGATCGGCACATCTAGCCAACGCTCCAGACCGTCTGCAGTCTGCCCATTCCCGAACAACCTGCCCTGCCCGACATTGTGCAGTTCATACTCAAACACCTTCGGCTTCCAACCGCCTCAGCGAAAATCTGCACCGCGTCCTGGCAAGACCAGTCACATCCGCACAAACCTTGAACACGGAGCTCGAAGGTGATGCTGGTTTCTGTTGCTGGATTGCTACCTACAGCTACAGGCCTTGGAAGTGCTGCAAAGAGAATCTTCGCGAAAACACCCGAAATCCCAGGTATCGAGCATGGAAGCCCACTGCTGGCGGCAGGACCCGGCATCGACAGGCTACATGCCGAGCTTTCATCTTCGAAGCACATACCTCGCGACGACACCCCCGAAACCAAGTACCGAGTGTTGATTTTCGAAGACCACTGCTGGCCGGAAATGCAGACCGAGCGTCGATCTTCGAAGCGCGAACTACCCGCTTCCAGTCGACGGCCACAGACCGCAAGTTGACTTTCGCATATGAAAAATCCACTGCTTGCCGAAGAACCCCGAAACCCGACTTTCGAAGCCCGCCGCTGGCTGAAATATGCCAAGATCCACGTGAAGATCGTTCATCTTCGTAGCAATCACTGCACGATAGACCGAGAGCCAGAGAGAGAGAGACAGAGAGAGAAGCGAGAGATAGATAACGAGAGAGAGAGAGAGAAAGACAGAAAGAAAGAAAGAGAAGGAAAGAACAGAAACTACAAAACTGGGCTGTGGCCCCCTTATTAACTAACCATACAGCATCATACAGCCGGATGGGTCAGGGTTCAGGACGCATAGAATTCTAAATTGATGGTTTCGACCCGAAGGACCGTCAGCATCCTCCAAACTCAGGTTTGCATGGCTGTCAGGTGCTGGTTGGAATGGTCACGGTAAAGTTCTTGTGCTCTAACATCTATACCAAAAAAGAGAAGTGCCAACCACGACAACAAACAGTCAAAAAGCAAAACGAAGAAAACTATACTCGACTGTTAAGAGTACAACTAGTAGATCTAATAGTGGTACATCAGGTCTGGTTACAAACCGTGAAACCTCCGTGTGCGGACGTCCAGCCGGTCGATGTTGTCTACAGTCTAGAGTCTAGTCTAGCAGCCTCGAGGTGTGCCATGACATGCAGTCCGTCAGTCTGGACGCTGAAAGATGCATATTTACTCAACGAGGTGCGAGGGCAATCCTCCTTTCGCAAGCCGTCTCTTGCAGAGAACTCGGAAGCCGTGATAACCCGGCATTCAAACGGGAGCCGTGATATCTGTGATAATCCAGCAAACAGCACCAAGCGGTGAAGCTACTACGGTATGCACGGGTCCTCCTCGTCAAACCTTAGAGCAAACTTCACTTTCATTGGCCAGCGATGGTCGTGGGTCTCAGCACTGCAGCAGAGGGCTCTTCACGATGAGCAGCAACCCTGTCGAGATTCTCTAGAGAATAAGGCTGCGCACTGGCTTTTTCCCGTCTGGTGAACCGCTGCAGCTAGACTTGGTCGAAGCTCAGCCGTTCTCCTTGACCTTGGGGTGGCAGGAAGCCCTTGAGGAGTCTGACCATCAGGTGGTGGAAGCCCGCTCCGATAGTATGAGCATAGACCACGCAGAAGAGGACGTTCCAGAAGAGCACAATTGCAGCATTGAGCCTGGGATCGAAAGCTTTGTCGGTGATCCGACCGAGCAGCCTCTTGTCGAAGTAGAAGCGGAACCAGCCCTGAAAGCATAACGTGCAGTGGCTGATGTAGCTGCCGAAGCAGGTACTCCCCATCGTCTTCAAGTGCCAGGGCACAAATGCCATTCCCAGCCCCACGGCAAGGGCCGGCAGCGTGAGAAGCAAGAACTCTCCGAGCCAAAGCATCACGTAGGAGGTCAAAGAGGGGTGCGTCATGTACTGCCAGGTGACTACGTGGCTCCCCTTCTCACGCCCCTCAATGTAGATCGCCTTGTAGTGTGGATAACCGTATTCTCTTGGAACGTATGAGAGCCCGAAAAAGAAGGCCCAGGATGTCAGGCAGATGCTTATCTGCAGACTGCGCTCGGCAATGTCCGCATCCATGCACCGCGCCAAAACATCCCGGCCTCCGCTCATCAGCCGAGACCCAGTCTTCCGACACCAAGCCAGAAACCCGGCGGTTGTAGCGTGCCAGGCCAGGAGGTAGCAGCCGGGCATGAAGAAGAGATCAAAATGCAGGGTTTTCCATCGAAACATCGTGACCTTCTCAACGAGCCATCCACGCCATGTGAGCGGAATTTGCAACCAAATCAAATCATCTGGCAGCAGGCATGCGGCGCACAGGACCAGCACTGCTTGCCAGAGGCCCACGTGAATCTTGCTGAGGACGACCAGCAGCAGACGTGCCCACACATAGACGTAGAGGAACCACTCGGTTAGAAGGAAGACGGCGCCATATACGTAAGGATTCACGATCAAAGTGCTCACCAGCGCCGCAGCCAAGGCCACGGCATCACGAGCGCCCAGTGTTGGCTCGCGCCGAGCATCGGCGAAGCCGAGGAGGAGCGTAAAGGCGATCATGTCACGAGCATGGCAGGCACCGAGAATCACATCTTCGGCAAGGTCACCTGAGTCGAGGTGCGTCTTGGGGTCGACCGCCGCCCCGTGAACGAAGTTCATGTGCATCATCATCACCAATAGGAGCCAGAAGGCCTGCTGGTTGTGCAACCACCTCTCTTCTTCAAGCTGCGTCTTGGTAAGATGCTGTAGTACACCGAGGGAGTCGAGGATGGCATGCGTCTCCTGCTCCTCCTTGGCGAGGTGTTTTGCAGCCAGTGCCTCCAAGTTCTTCAGATCCACCTTGCCGTTAGCTAGCCGTGGCAGGTGTGGCAAAGCCACAAAATGACTCGGCACTGCATGTGAGGGAACGCGCTGCTCCATGTCTTTCTTCAGTCCATCCAAATCTAAATCAGATGGGGAGACGAAGGCCACAATCTGCAAATGCTGCTGTGCAGCCTCCGCTACAGTCGCCGCGACCTCCGAGACCAAGGGCCCCAAAGCAGCCTCTACCTCTCCAAGCTCCACGCGGCAGCCCCGAACCTTCACCTGGCGATCAAGTCGCCCGTGGACGACCAGCTGCTGGTGATTCCAAGAGCCCAAATCGCCGGTGCGATACAGCTTCCCCAATTCAGGGTGGTCGATAAAAGCAGCTGTCGTAAGATCTGGCCGCTGCCAATATCCCGTGGCCATTACCCCACTGAAGCAAATTTCGCCCTTGCCTTGAGCTGACTCCAAAGACCCGGGCCTTAGCAAGTGCACGGCCACATGCGGCTGGGGCACGCCTGCAGGGACGGCGCGGTTCTGACGCCAGATCTCCATGCTAGTGCGAGCAACAGAGAATGTCGTGTTTTCCGTCTCCGTCGATCCATAGAAGTTCGCGAGATTCACCTTTGGAAGCTTCTCGAGGACCTGGTCGGCCAAATGCCAGGAGAGCGGCTCGCCCATGCATACAACTTGCCGCAAGGTCGACAGCTCGCCCGCGTCCAGCAGCAGCTGCAGCACGGAAGGCGTGGCGACGAGTAAGGTCACGCTCGAGGCATCTATGACCTCCGCCAGATGCATGGGGTCACCAGACTTCTTCGGCAGGCCAAAAACGATCGTGCCGCCTCGACAAAGGGCCGGGTACACCTCGTGGCGGAACACCGACCAAATATTTGATGTCTTCTGCAGCACACGAGTTGTTTGATCAATGCCACACTGCTCGGCAAAGAAGTGGGTCGAGTGCGCTAGGCGTGCGTGCGTGAAGATCACACCTTTGGGAGCACCGGTGGAGCCAGAAGTGTAGATGACCTGCGCCACCCTGTCCATGGACTCCTGAGACGACACCTCGGGCATCGTGCAGTCGCTGTCCCAGATAAGCTGCCTCGCGTGCAGCAAGGGCGTGGACAAGTCGGTGAAAGGCGTGTCGTCATCACAAATCAGTGCTGCTGGCTCAATCTGCCCCAGCAACTCTCGCAGTCGCTTTTCCGGTGCCTTACGGTCCAAGGGCACCCAAGCGCCCTTTGCCAGCCAGGTCCCCAAAATGGCGGCGACAAGCTTTGGCCCGCTCTGCAAGTACAAAGCCACCACGGCCACGGACGTCTCTGCTTGGCTCAGAAGCGGCAGCAGGATCCGAGCGCAGCCTGCAGCACATCCCCGCAGCTCGTCGAAGCGAACTTCGCCGGTCGGAGTGCGCATGGCGCAGGAATCCGGATGTTCAGCCGCACGCTGCAAAAACTGCTCTAGCACTGGCAGCTGCGGGTAGGGCTCAGTGGAGCTTTGCTCCGGCGGTGCACTCGCACTGTCATTCGCGACCTCTGAAGCCCGCTGCTCAGAGTCCCTTCCTGAAAAGTATTTGAAGAAGAAGCGGCCGAAGGTGCTCCGACTTGAAGCCTCCTTCCTCTTGCCGTCTAGGGAGCGGACCACTGAGGAGCGGAAGACCTCCCAGCCGAAGATCAAGACGCCCAAGGCCAGGCAGCACAGGAAGGACACGAACAGGGCGAAGGTCACGGACTTGGCATCAGGATTCTCGATGTTGGAGTGCAGGCAAGCCCTCGGCAACTCGAGGCGGCAGGGAGGGGAATGAATGAAATATGAAGACTCGCGCATGATTTGAGCAACGCTAGCGGCAACGGAAAACGTGTGAATAAGGACACAACCTGACTCCATGGATGCCTCGGGGCCTCTGATTCTGACACCCTCGACCTGAAGCTCGCTTCGAACACAGGTGCAAGCGCTGCAGCAACTTTTCTTCGGATTCTTTGCACACGCTGGTCGTTCCCTTGTTTTGCTTTGTTGTTACAAGGAGTAATGCGTATTACACAACTATCCACATTTATATCGGCATCGAAATGCCCGCCTACAAAACATCTGAAGTCTCGAGTAACAACACACGATAGCACCATGGTCACTGACTTGTCCACGGAGTTGTCAGATATTCACGCCTCTCAGCAAAACTGGCACTCCGGCACATCTAGTAAAACCAACCTAGTGCCAACATGATCCGGACGCTTCCAGAACTGCTGTGGCAATCTCAGTTGAGCCGCTGTGCACTGCTGACAGGTATGCCTGCGTGGCTGCCAAACGTCCTGGACCCGTATAACTCTGTGAATGCAGCTAAACGATGCTGGAAGCTGTGTGTAACAGAAACCGACCGCAGGCAGACGGGGAAGCCGCACTGCAGCCTTTCCTGTCTCAGTGCATGAAAATTATTAGCTGCCACCACTTCATGGTGTGGGCAAATTCTCGGGAATGCAGTGTTCAAAAAGCCGTCAGTCGCGCATGCGACCAGGCAGAATACATGCGGATGCAACCGGCAAAGACAACCTGCAGAAAACCATGCAGCAAATCTTTCCATGGCACGAAGTACAGGATGTATTTGATGGTGCAAGCGCATGCTGTTCGAGAGCTTCTCTTGCGCCGGCTGCTTTTGCAAGTCTCCGTTTGGAGATCCAAATCCTAATGTTCTGACGGGAAAGACTGCTTGGGTTTTCGCTTCTTTCCCAGAGAAGACTTCCCTGCTGGGAGATGCCTTTGTTTGCTTCCTGTACATGATGGCAACGTCTACCGGCAGACACATGCACATCACTGAAGCTGTGCGCTTCGCGATGCCGGACCTTTCGAGGACATGAAAGCTGTTGACTGCGCAGAGCATCACTTCGCTTCGCTTGTGGCTTGTGACCTGAGTCGGGGAGAAACATGTGCACCTTGTGAAGCGTCGATACCTGCTGGCCACTCAATTACCTTGCAGCTCTGTTTGACGTGGGAATGATACTGTACGAAGTCAGCGTCAATGTGTCCGACACGGAAACTCGCACATCCAAGTGCAGCTCTTGCAGCCGAAGGTCTCACTCCTGCAGGTTACTGGTTCATCCCCTGATCAGGAACAGAAGAGACAAGCAGCCACAATAGTCGCGCAAGAGTGCGATTTCACCACATAGCGGTTGCATCAACTCTGCATGCGACATCGGACCGCACCATCTGCAGCTTTAAGGGTCCACTTTGTGAAAGAAACATACCGTGCCCCAGGCCTGCGAGTTTTCTCCTCCGCCTCCGGACCTCGAGAAATCCGTGAGAGGTGAGGCCGAACCGGACCCTCAATGACAAAAAAAAGTCAAGTGACACGTACCGACGTACCGACGTACTGCTGCCCTGTGCCATCCCCTAACCGCCCCAACATGCATCGGACACCTGAGGCCTGGGATGCTACGAGACTCAACCAGGTCGCCACGCACTTCTCTGACACTCTGACCAAGGCACGACTTGCTCCACCCCAGGCGGTTCTGCATGGAGCGAATGTGACAGTGCAGTTTGCTGCCAGCACATACCAACACGACTTTGCAAGCTGGCCTTGAGGTATGAGAAGGTCCCACCACTCGAGGTTGGCTTCGGCCCAGATGGAGGAACAGGAACTAGCCTTGGCAAAGCAAAACAATTCCGACAGTGCACGAACTCCCTTTCCTCTTCCGAATTCCGCGGCACGAAACGGCACACAGCGCAACCAAGATACTCGGGCTTGCCTTGAGGAGATGCTGATGCAGCTGGACTAGATCCAGCTTCTCCTGCTTTCCAAGGAGCTGTCCCACAAACCCACCCTTGCAGTCGAACGATCAGTTGCTGTCCTTCTGTGATGGGAGAGGGCTTCGCCGGGGCCTCCGGGCCCTCCTGCCACATTGCGACATGGCCAGAGCGTCTGCCAAGCGAGGCGGAAAACACCACGAGAGTCGGGACATTCAAGGCAGGCCGCCACCGCAGCTGACTGGGGAAGTTGCTTGCGTGACCATGACCGGAACAGTGGCTGTACAGCGTTCACATCCCTTTCCGAGACTCCATGGGTCCTTCGATCCTCCCCGAGACCTCAGGCCAAGCTTTGCCGGGGAGAAACGGAGACAGCGCGAGGAAGATATCAAAATCAAATTCACAGGCAAACGAGACCGATGTGACCACAGGAATTACAACGCACGCACGTGGTCTGTGTTCATGTAAACTGTACATCGTCTCGCCGTCAAGTTTTCCTTCCCAAGACCACCTCCTGAAGCAAAATCACACAAAACCCCTTCTCAGCTTACACTGAAAGTGGCGGGCAAACAAATGCTCATTTTTCAGGCCCAGGTGCTCTTCCTCCAGCGTTGGAGCCTCGATACAAGGCACACGACGTGCTGGCTTCCACAGCTGGGAGAAATGGTTCTTTCACGTCTTTGCCAAGGCACAGTCTTGTTTTCTCTGTCTGATGTTGTTCCTGGGGTGACCCGCGACACTTGTACGCGAAAAGGACATATAGCTGAGCGAATAGCAGAATCCGAGCTGCACTTTGTCTATGGCACAGGAGTACATACGAGCGTAATGCTTGCGTGTCTGATGACTGAGACATTCTGGCTTTAAGCTGAGCTTCTCATGATCTTCTTCTCCAACCTTGGCTGGCACCCGGTGGCTGCAAAGCAGTGGCTCACGCCTCAGGGCCTCAGGCCCTAATTCTCGCAGGCTCTAAGGTGTGCACCTCTCGGGCTTGTGGCCGTTGCTTCTCATCGACTCCAGGCCAGTGGAAGCCAAGCTCTCAAAATCTTCTACAGCCTCCCAACGCGAGATGCGCAGCACTGCATCCCCACCCTCTCACCCCTACAGCCTGAAGCCCCGGGCCTGCCAGGTGATCCGAGCGACACTGCTTCTGGCGATTTCAGGTTCTTGGCAGCGGCTGGAGTGAGAGTGAGTTCACATGTTCCCCAAACCACTCGCCTCTGCCACTCTAATCCGTGCCTCTGCACTGCACTTGCACTGAGAGACTGGCTCTGGCTGGCCATGGTCCATAATGCCTTGAAGGACTTCCTTGCCGAGGGCCGCTTCGACGGATCCTTCTGCAACAAAGCTTTCAGCAGCTGGATGATACCTTGGTCGGCTCCGTGGGCTGCGATGTATGCCTACCGGGACCCGACTCTTGCATCCCTAGATTCAGTCACTAGATCCCGACGCATGCCACGAAGAGGAGCAGGTCGAAGCAGTTCTGAGGCTGGCACTACCAGAAAAATCGCCAAAGAGAGCCGCGTCGTACTTCACCTTGCATCCTCGGCAACGAGTACCGTCATCTTGGCGGCTTGTTATCGACTGTCGATTTCGATTGCTCACTGACTCTGACAAGTACTCCAGCATGGACTTCTTCGCCCTTTCGACAGGCTCTGCGGAATCTGAAGAAAAACCCCAAAAAACACTCCAAACCGAGGCAGCGTGCGCGCCGTCAGCTCCAGCACCTTCCGACGGGTGGCTTCAGATTCGGAGGCGCTTCGCTCATGTCTGTCACGATCAGAAACATCGCTGGCTGGGGCCCGGTGCACGGCGAGACGTCTGAAGATTGAATGATAATACGGGCCCAGATGTCGGGGAACAAGCTGCGTCACAGCCGTGAAACTGGAGCTGTGTAGCTGCAAGTCTGGTAGGTATGCGAGAACGAGGCGACGACCGTAGAAGCGGCATGCTGGAGCACATCGTGCAGCCCTGGTTCTTCACTGGCCTTCTTGAGCGTTTTCCCCGGGAAGGGGAGAGTGTTGCTCAAAGCAAAATACAGCACGGCTCCAGCACCAAACACGTCGACCTTCTCGTCCTTTGTTCAGACTATGCAATGGAGCAGCCAGTCTGTCACATGTCTGTAGTAGTAATAAGCAACAGAATGCCGGATAATGCCGCGTGGTACTTGCACTTTGGGCAAGCCACGTATGGGAGGTCTGTAACCACTTCGGGCGGAGCGTAGCCAGGGGATCCCACTCTGCGCTGCATGGCCTCTGAAGAAGGTGGTGGAGACAATCCGTAGTTGCCACAGCAAATGCGTCATATGCGTCATGCCTCTTCATCCTTCAAGAATGCCGCGATGCCAACGTCGGACAGAACCGCCTTGTTGTTGGCCTCGCCACTTGCAAGACAAATGCCTGCTTTTGCCCTGACCGAAAATCCGCCAACATAAGCCTTAAGCGCCTTAAGTTCACTTCGACTGTGGCTCAGAATTTCGCGGCCATGCTTGTCCTTAGGCTCCTTGCTGCTAGCCCTTTGGAGCTTCATATGGAACTTGAGCTTGAGATCTCTCTCGTGAGAAGCTGCCCTATATGGCCCCAAACATCTTTCCAAGACCTACCGCCCGGCCAGCAAGATGTTCTCAGCTTTCACGTCCCGGTGAACTACGCCCAGGCGGTGGAGATGGGTGAGCGCCGACAGCAGGCACAGCCTGGTGCTGAAACATCTTCCAGCAATCAGCAAACAGCAAGGCTCCCGGTTGGTACTTAGTGCAACATTGGGATTTCGGAAAAATCGGACGGGAGGCATCAGCGTAGCCGCTGCAGTTTCTTTCATGGCACCGTTGGCGGCAAGGTAGTCGAACAGGTCACCCTCTGAATACCTCGTGACGACTGCTTGCACAGCGGGACATGCAACGCTGCAACACGGAAGAGACCTCAAAAGCTGAGATAGAAAGCAGCAGGCAGCTCTCGACCTGAAGGAACTGCAGCTGTGGGGCAAAGGCATGACGATCGTCCACCGAATGGAGTGGCCCCTCTTGGTGTCCTAGGCTGCACAAAAGGCCCAGAAGGCGTGCTAATTCGAAGAAGCGGATACCGTATCCCAGCACAGAAGGCACGGATTGGCAAAAGAAACTATCGTCATCGCAACCACCAAGATCGTCATCGTCAGCACTTTCTCACAGTCTCTCGGAGGGCTTCCCGGTTTGCTGATTGGCAGCTACTGTCACTTAAAGCACTTGTGCCGCAGACAAAACGGCCAGTAGACACGTCTCCAGAATATGGGCGACATCGTCAGTGTCATCGCCGCCCATCGTCCACAGTATCACCATCAACCACATCATCGCAAGACTGGTTCTCCTGGGCACATTTTTTGGGCAGCGGCTCAGCTCTGACCGGTATCTCCGGATGCAGTGCTCGACAAGCTGGCTTACACACGAGATCACACGAGCGTCTGCCACGGCTATTGGCAGAACCGGTACTTGTGTTCAGTTCATCCCGCACGCATGCGCTGTGGGTCGTGGTTTCGAAATATTGCCCACCGTCGAGCTGACATGCGCGCAAAGCCGCTGCGAAAGGCCATCAAAGCGAATCGAACTGTCGAAAGCCACAATCAGACAAAGCGGGCTCTGGCTGGTGCAGTGATGATGGCTGGTTCCTGCCGATGCCGCAACACTGCCACTCCTGGGCTGGCAGCTGACGCTGCCAAGCCAACCAGCACTTGCAAACCAACCGAACTCAACCGACTTAACCTGCTACACACCTAACCGAACCGGCCATTACTTCTCCCTTTTGCAACTCCAAGCTTTCCAAAGTCACAGCACATTCACTGAGCTGCAGACACCCTTCTTGGCCAAGCCGAGAGTCTGCAGAACCCAGTTCGTTGAAGCAGAAGACGCCAAATAGGGCAGAGATGCAGGGATGACCCCGAGCCACTGCTAAGAACCTTTGGGACATTACATGTTTGACACCTTCCAACCAACTGGCAGAAAGAAAGATGCAGCATCGTGCGGCCGACTGGCTCGATCTCGCTCCTGATGTTGATCTCTTCCTTGGCTCAGAACGACAGGCAAGCGGCACAGTCACTTCTCTTCTGTCATTCCGGACGGACTTAATATTTGAGAAAGCCGCTGTAACTCCACCGGACTTGTTCAGCTTCTTCACAGCCACCTGTTCAAGGCTATCTGCACCCGCTGCCAAATCGCACGCTCGGCTTCCGCACCTGAGGCACGGCCGGGATATCGACCTTCGCTGCATCCTTCTGCGTGGGGAGGCGCATCCGGGATTGCCCTGGCCACGCGGCTGAGTGCGGCTTAGCTGCTGTTTGTTTGAGAGCTTCTTTCAGCTTAGAAAGTTGGAACGAGCTGAAGCACCATTTTCAAACTAGAGATCAAGCCAGACTCTCTCTTTGCTTTGCTTGGGGCTTCAGATTCTCTGTCTCTTCTTCTTCCCCGGGGCATGAGGGGAGTTCGAAACCCCTCGGCCTTGTAGGCCCCCCCCCCGATGTTCATGGGGGCTTCTGGAGGAGTGAAAAGGTGAATGTTTTCCCGCTGGTCTTCTTCCACTGGGCTTGAAGGGCTGGTTAGGCCCCTCGGCTGCATGGGCCCCCCATATGTTATGGGGCTTTGTGGAGGGACGTGACAAGACAGCGAGTCCCCCTGACAGGCAAGTCCCGGTGGTCTGTCTCTCTCTCTCTCTCTCTCTCTCTCAAACCGCCTAGGTAGACTGTGCCGCAGCCGCCAACACCGAGAGACTTATCCGTCACAGTGTAGCACTCGTGCAGATCCCAACCTTGGCTGAGGTCACAGAACTGCGGCTACGCTGCATTCGGGCCAGTGATGTCATGCCGTGTCATGAGTTCCTGAGACCCATGCGCAGAGCACCGCGGCTACCGAACTCGAAAAGGAGTCTGAGGAAGTCGCCTGAAACAGACGCTGATTCGCCGTCGAAGGTTCGAGGCAGTGCTGAAAAGTCAAGGCTCTGTGGTCAACGGGCGCTGTGTAGAGTAGCCACACGCCCTGGAGCGGCGCCAGGTCGCCAGCTTCTGTCCTAGATTTGGGTGCAGTCGTCTAAGGCGGCTTGGTTCGAGTTCACATGTCAGCAATCCAGCCTGCGGTCGTTCGAAGTGCTACAGTGCTACAGAATGGCTGATGCATACCGGGCATCGATGGAGGCTCACCCTCCACAGGTTTATCAGGACACCGCCGCGGTGCCAGGGCAAGCAGATACCAGGCTCGCTCCTTACCAGGCCAGTCGACATAGCAAAAAAGTACGGCAGCTCCATCCTCTAACGGCAAGCAGTGTCCAATTGGCATCACCCTGCATATCAACCAAGCTTGCGCAGCACCTCAACATGCTCTCTCGACACCTCTTCCTGTGCTCCATCTCGCAACCGAAGGGCCGACTCAGCAGATTTTGCTGCCGCTACGTGAACTAAATCGGCCATGAGGAGGGGCACGGACAGCGTGGTCTCCTCGCAAGGTCGCAAGGAAGGCTGCGGCATCTCTGATCTCTCACTTGCTGCTTCTACATCCCAGAACACCGTGCACCGTGCCGCTCCCCTGTGGCCGCATTGGCACCCTGCAGCCGGCCCTCGGAGAAGAAGAGCACCTGGGTGTGCGGAAGACTCTTCAAAGCCCCAACACGACGAACCTCACGTTCAATAACCCCACTGTGACTAAAACGACGGACCGTGGCCAAGCTACACAAGACATTAAGCACGCAGTGTCGCGGGCCTTACCGAAAGTTGCTCACTACACTGACACCTTTCCACCGAGCACGAAAACCTGCATCAAGCAAAGACTCGGCCTGCACTTGTGGCAAAATCTCGGTCGGCACATTCCCAATTCCCCAATCGTTCTTTCAAAGGTGCCGGGCCCTGTTCCGAAGCTCCTGGAAAGCCAGCCTGCACTCGATCAAACCCGATACAGTCACTCAGTATCACTGAGTTTTCATGCCGGCCACAACATGACCACAATGTTGTTACAGCGAGGTTCGCCCATCTGGCACACTGTGTGACGTGTATGTGCAAGGCAGGTTATACGGCTTGTTCGTTCTTCTTTCTCCACGCCCGCGCGCGCGGCGGGGGCACGCTCTCCACCAATGCCACGTCCCGGATTGGTGAAAAGCTGCTTCATGGGAAGTATACATGCCTCGTCTTTGCGGCTTGGCGTACAAGATGAAGTTGGCTTCATTACGCCTTTGCTTTGTGTTTCTTCTCTGGCGGCTCCTCAGCCTCAGGCGTCTTCGTTGCACAGAGGGCTAAGAACTGCTCGATGCCACCAGGTGCAGCTCCATAGCCGCGGAAGTAAGACTCGCAGCCCGGGCGGGCAGCCTCCCAAGCACGCTCGCACGCTGCGAGCTGGTCGCTGGGCAAGGGCCCACCCTGCCACGCAGCCTAAGAACTCAAGTTGTCACGACAGGCGACTGGACACCGTGCATCGAGGTAAGTCAACGAACGGGCAAACCAACCTGTAAACAACCTGTAAGGAAACTGCAAACCAAACTAGCACAGTTTGTCCAGCCTGCCTAATTACTCTCTCTGACCTGCTTTTCGAAGCTATCTTTCTTGTTTAACCTCTTTCGCTCTCACAGTATCGGTCTCTGCCGATAATTTTCTCAGCATGTGAACCAGCTGCAGACAGCATGTCCGCCATAGGTCATGTTATGTCATGTTCGTTTCGCATGCAACCTTTCAGCCACCGCGTGTCGGTTTGGTACGATTTGTCGAGACATTTCGCTGGTCAGGAGCCAGAAAACACTCGCGTGATCTCGAATGGCTGGTCCGCTTCACAGCCATGACTCCGGAGCCGCAATGACAGGCTTCGGGCTCATTCATGTCTTTGTTCCTTGGTCCTGCACTCACCCACCACTGCGACCTTCGAAAGAAGCAAAACCGATTGGTCAGGACCCCGCAAACCCACACCTTCCACTCGGCGTCCTTCACTACACTTGTATTGTTTGGGACACAGCGACAGGATGGAGTTGTGTTTGTCTTCGATTGCGGTGTGCGGCGCTCCATGTGCGACCCGCACAGACCATTGCAAGGCCATGTCTATCCCTACTTCGGCAAATGAAGCTGGCCCGTACCTAGTTGCTCCTTGCCGAGCAGCCAAATTTGCCACAAGTTGCGTGTCTTTGGAAACTCCGAGGATGATACCGTCCCCATCGGTCAGCATAGAGTGGTGGATCAGCCATCGGAGAGCCACGTTGGCCAGGTTGACTGAGCTTCCTTGCGCGGTGGCTGATTCAGAGACCACTACACGAACTCGCCGCCCATCGATCACGCTGGTCTTGTCTTCGACCACCTTTGGCTCCACAGGTGGCTCACTCTCCTTCAGCCCACAGGCTTCCAAAAGGATGCCTACACCCTCGACCATCGCCTTGTTGCCGTAGCGCTTGTGGTACACATCGGTTCCAGCCTTTACACCTTTGCCGAATGCGTTGTCGAAGTCAGAGGAGAAGCGGCCAGAGCTTGCCCTTTCAATGTCTTCCAGAGTCCTATACCTTCCCGTCAGCAGGCCTCCAGCCAATGGATTGTACATGTAAAGCCTGAGTCCAAACTGGCGCGCCACCGGCACAATTTCACGCTCCATGTCCCGTGCGATGACACTGTACGGGCCCTGGTACACTGTCGGAAGGACGATGCCACGAGCCTTGCATCTGTACCATATATCCACGACAGCCCAAGCTGGGTAGTTTGACAAACCGAACTCTTTGATCTTGCCTTCAGAGTGCAAGTGAGCTATTCCATCCAGCGTGTCATCGATGTCTGTTGTTATATCTGGCGCATGTAAATAAAACAGGTCAAGGCAGTCCACTCCGAGCTTCTGCAGGCACGCATTGCACTGTTCTACAACCGAGGCCTTAGATAGTGAGTAATGAGGCGGCACCGCTTTGGCAGCCTTCGTGGCAATTGTGCACCGCGACAGAAGAGAAGGGAAAGCCTGAAAGGTTTGGCCTAGAGTCGTCTCAGTATCACCGTCTGGTGTACATTGCTGGTACATACGAGCAGTGTCGATCATGGCGCCTGCTGGTGATTTCGTCGAGCTTGCGCCCACAAAGCTCCGCAGCATGGTGGTCACAGCATCTGGCTTCACTTGGCCTTCGACTCCGAAGGTCATGGTACCGAGAATAGGCCACACTTGCGGCATGGCTTCGAAAGAGCAGTCGTGCCGCTGCTTCGTCTCTATTCGCTGAAGTATCATTATCATTGCTTCACGGTCGCTTGGAAGCATTTTGCTGATTGCATGTCGCCTTTGCCTGGACTTCTTGTCAGTCGTTCGAAGCTGCATGGCAACAACACGACATCCATCGGATCAATCAATCTCGCAGAAATTAGATGCAGTGCTCCGTGTGAACAGCGCGTAGGGGCGCTTATGTGTGCTGTCACATGACCGGCCCCGGACGCCTCTGCCGGCGTGCCGTCAGGAGCCGACCGTGCCTTTGCTGAGCGAGACAGTCTTAACGAATCCCAGCCCGTCAAACATGCTGCCAGGCGTGCTTGACGTGCACTTTTGCGGGTTACGATTGCAATTCCAAGTCGCCGTGGACAGCGGGCTACCTGATGCTGCCCGCTGCAGAAGGTTGGCCAAGCATTCCTCTCATGTTGAATCGGCTTCGGTCCATGATTTTCGAAGCACGACCGTTCGGTGCGTCCGGGTGCATCAGACCAAGGTGGCTGAGGCTGCAAAACGCCGTTGACAGAGTCTTATACTATCAAAGAAGAACACCTCCGACCCCGCCACGAGCAAGCTCATTTCGTTAAACTAGAACCAGGAGCAGCAAGACTTACCACATCATGCCACAAAATCGAGTTACCTGTTGTGCCAGTATGCCAGTGAGGCCCCCGGATCGCAAGCCACAGAAAGCACGGCAGGTCTCTGAGTTGGACTGCGAAACTCCGTCATAACAACAGGTAAGGGCATTGCTCACCCGGCGATGCGGCATGATACGACTGCGCGGTGCGTGCCATAGGTTTCTGAGGTGCAGCCATGCAGCATGCCGACCTCGCAGCTTAAATGCCGCCTGAAGACAAGCGTTTGCTGGACCCTGCGAACAGCTCTCTTGACCCTCAAGGCCTCAAGGGCCGCCGACTGGTCGAGCCCTGCCTCTTCCGACGCGGGAAGCGTCCAAGGCGCCGGGGCGGAAGAGGAGGAGCTTCTGCTGCTCTCGCTCGTGTGCACCTTAGCTGAAGAGCCACGAACACAGATAAATGGGCAAGGTCGGCAGGCAGCATGGTGCACATCATGGTGGCAATCTTACTCAACATGGCGGAGCCTTGGCGTGTGCATACAACTAGACACTCCTCCCTGAATTTTGTGGGCTGTCATAACTGTAAACAGCAAAGAAGATTGAAGAAAAGCTTGGCGGTCGTGAAAGCGAGGATTAAGGGGGCAGAAGCTTGACACCCCTTGTGCTGGAGGAGTGATGGCAAGAAAGCAAAGCCAAAGAGGGTTGCCTCAAGCTTCGGCTTAGTGTTGTGGGTCCAGTCGAGACAGCACATACGAAGACAGTGTCGCAAACCACCGTCAAAGTCACTGACGGTCACCGCAGCGGAGTATATTTGCCGAGTCGCTGCATGCAACCAAAGCCAGCGGAAGCCGCTGGGCACAGCGGCTTCACTCATGTCCCGCGGAGGTCCCTCTCAGTTCTTCCCTGACTTCCAGGCTTCGCTCGGTTCCCGATTCGGGACCGAAAGAAGCTTGGGGCAAGGACTCCCGGGACGATGCTCGAAGCCAATCGAGCTGAGGTGCACGCACAGCAATTTAAGCGACTCTAGAGGTCTGACAGGTTATCTCATGGAAGGCACTGAACCGAAATCATGTGCCCGTGCTGAACTTGGGTTGAAGCCAAGGCCCCTGCTCCAGTGGTCCAGGGCGCATCCTCGTGAGCCTGGCTCCAACTTCTCTCATGTCTGAGTTCCGATCTTAGAACCGGTGTTATTGGAGAACTGCCTCGAACTGTGAAGTCACGCCAGCGCCATCGCTTGTGAAACTTAAGCTTGCGGGGTAAATGCTGCACAACTGCGCTCTGCAAGATGCACTATACTCACTACACCACTGAACCTCCCTCACCGGGGACAATGGTCAGCCAATGACCGCTTGTGCATCTCCACGTATGCTACATGTACCGTAACATCAACCGCTGCACCTCGAAGCCTGGCACAGTCACTGCCGGGCAGCCAGGAGTAGCTGGTCGAAGTTTACAGAAGATGACGAAAGCATTCCGGACTGATGCGAGCGAGCAAACTTCAGCTCACCAAAACCGGTATAGGAACGCTCAGTCACTGTTTTCGTGCGTAGATTTCCGTGCCCGACATGCAGAACGCAACAGTCTATATATATATATATATCTATATGGTCCATCGGATCGACCGATGTCTGTCAGCAGTAAAGTGTCACAGAGAACTTTTGAAAATTCCGCGACGAAAATTGGAGAGTGGAAGGGAAGCCCAGAGAGCAAATTCTGCGCGAGCGTTTGCTTATGGCATTTAGGGCTTCGCCCACCACAAACTCCAGAGGAAAATGGCAAGCTTTTCAACTACGATTCCGTTGCAAACTGAGGCACTTTCTCCTCACCACGGGGGCCAAGCCGGCCTTGCTCCTCGCAGTATCTGGACATGTTCTGTGACTATGCGAGGCCACAACACGCGATTCCAACAGTGTCGAAACTTACCATCTGTCACACATCAGCCGACAGCCCAACAAAGGGAGCCATGCCCCGTCAGGCCCATGGAACACTCAACGTCCTTCTTGTCGTACTGCTCGTACGTCTGACCCATGGCCAGGCCCGCACTGTCCTCTCCAGCAACCCAATGATGGTCTCGACACTGACACTATCAAACCGAATCAAACCTTTCCACATCGTTTTGTTGTGCACTACTCTGTGTATTTTGCACTCACATGTCAGTCTCCGCATACAACCAGCGATGATCTGCAACCCTATCCATTCCAGCCAACACGACTTCCAACATGGCCTGCTCTTCGCCGGGAAGGAGCTGCTGCAGCACGCCGTAGGTGGCAGCCTGAAAAGTCTGGTTGTCAAGAGACTGGCCGCTGCAGGCGGTTCGATTCTGCGCTCAGCTACGAGTGGCATGCGGCACGCGTGTGCCAACTTCAGCTTCAACAGGCTTTCCGATGCCCTTGCCGGAAGAATGTCCAATGTTGTGATTCTATGACCTATCCAGAACAAACATGCTGACAACACGTTCGTTCTAGACCAGGCTACGATCCCAATTTTGCGCAAAAGCATCGCCTTCCATGCCTCATCACCATCATCCTCATCCACATCCACATCCTCATCTTCATCATCTCAATCATCATGACCGCCATCCGTCGTCATCACCGTCACCACTTCCATGGTGTCGTTGCTGCTCCTGCCATTGTTCGTACTCTTGCTCTGGCTACTGCTCTTGCACTTAACATCTTTATTCTCATGTTTTGCGACTGCGAATATTCTCGATATTGGCGCTGCCGCTGCCGCTGCCGCTGCCGCTGCTGCTGCTGCTGCTGCTGCTGCTGCTGCGGGCACTGGTGGTGCTAGTGGTGCTAGTGGTGGGTGGTGCTGGTGGTGGTGGTGGTTGTTGTCGCGGTTGTGGTGGTGGTGTTTGTGATTGCGGTGGCGGTGGTGCTGTCGGTTGTGATTGAACTGTAGTATTTAACTTGACACACGGTTGAACCGCATGGGAATCCAGTTCCCGTCGAGGATCACCATTTGCGCACAAGAAACCGTTTCCACCTTCCGGCTGCTTTCCTGCCCCAGGCTCCCTCCTTCCCCTTGCTCCATTTCCTTCTTTTCTTTGTCCATCTTTTACCAGTTTACCACTTTTCCATCTTCGCCCGCCACTTTTCCATCTTCCCGCCTTTTCCATCTTCCCGCTGCTTTCGCTCGCGTGTTTTTGCAATTGCTCTTCTCCTTCGGTTCTCCTTTCCCCTTCCTGCCCTGTTCTCACTTTTTGTGTTCCTTCTGTGCCCGCTGCTGCTTGCGGTGCGCCGCTGCTGGCACGACTGGAGCCGCCAGCCGAGGCAGGCCGCGTAGCGATAGAATTACCGAGCTAGCTCGGTAATTGAGCCCGGTGGCTGTGCTGCCGCAACCGGGCCGGATCTTAATTACCGAGCTAGCTCGGTAACTAAGCCCGGTGGCCCGGCAACTACCATCGGGCGACTGTTTTTGCTAGTTCCCGGGCCTCCGGGCTTAATTGCTGCACTCCGGGCTTAATTACCGACCTAGCTCCGTCATTAAGGATTTCGCAGCAGAAATCCACCCAAAAAGCAGCGCCGAACCCAATTCAGGGGTTCGGCGCTACTTTTTGGGTGGATTTCTGCTGCGGAATCCTTAATTAAGGAGCTAGCTCGGTAATTAAGCCCGGAGTGCAGCCAGTAAGCCCGGAGGCACGATTGTGCTAGAAATCAAACGATACCAAATTGACAATACGGAAATTGGACGCATGTCTTTGGCTTGCATCGACTCAGCGCCCGCCCCCGACTGCTGGACTTTGTTGAGATGTGTCTGGCGTATCTCAATCCATCTTGTGGGCCAGCTGTGCTTCTCGCTCCAAGAGGACACGTCGTTGCGAAAGTACTCAAAAACCTCGTGAGGGAGATCGGCCAGCTCGTGGCCTCTCCAGCCATCAAGCCCGGCGCTCGAGGCTCTCATCTGCTTGGCGCGCTTGGCGAGCTGCCCAGCACTCGGGAGACAAGGGTCGCTGGGAAGTCTGCAACTCAGGAGGCTGGGCACCCCTCTGCCAAATGCCAGTCCAAAACGGCAGTAGCAGGGGGGCCAGCGGCACGACCTTGGGCAGTGAGGTTCGCGCGCGGCTGGTGCTGTCTGTTGACCTCAGCATCGCTCAACAGAGTAGGCAAAGCAGTCTCAACCTTGGACTCGGCCATGTGGCCGGGGCCCGGATCCTTTTGATGAAACCGTCGTTCACCTCACCTTTGACCGGAGACGCCCCAGCAGTTGCCTGAGCTTTCGTTCCTTGTAGGAGCCACACCTGGTGCCCGACACACGCGCGCCGGCAAGGCTCACAAACTGTGCAGAACTATACCGTTGGGTCGCTGACTCCTACGGCTAGAACCCTTCGGGCGAATCGATCCGAAACTTGAGCTAAAACGGCTACGGTGGGAGTGTCGGTGTCAGTGTCGGTGCCGGTCTAGGTGTCGTTGTCGTCGTTGTCGTCGCCGCCATTGTGTTCTTACACTGTTGTGTTGTGATGTCGATCTGGACTCTAGACACGTTGTGTTGTTTGTATACGTTTACCCCGTCAGGTCATTGCTATCATCACTGGTTTTAGGCACGATTAACATCGATTAACGCTATTCTTGTTCTGAACACTAATTTTATGACTCGAGTCGTTTGCGGCAGCGGCTTTGAAACCAAAAACCCTGCTGCCGCCTGCGCCGTCTTGGATCCGCCAAGAAAACGGCGGAAGGCCGAGCGAACCTTGCCGTAGAGGCCGGGAGCCTGGGTGCAATGAGAGACTTAGGGCTTCTTCGGTCTGTCTTCAGGATGCGATATGGGGGTTTGGAGTTTGGACTCTCAACTCTGAACTCCAGTCCGCAATGAGTTTCGACGTTCACGCTCGCAGGCAAGGCTCCAGGCGACTGCGTCCGGGGCTTTGGGCTTTTGGGATTTAGGCTGTGGGGATTTTGCCTTCCTTTGATATCTGTGCTCAGGCTCTCCTACTACTTCTCGCCGGAATGTGCCTCAGCGCAGGCCAAATGTTTACGGCTGAGGGAAGACGCACGAAGCCCTCTTCACCTTTTGGAGCGCGGTGCGCCGAGTGCCTCAATAAGAGCACCTTTCTGAAGCGCCGACTACTGCATAAGCTCTCAACAAACAGCTAGCCACTTTGGACCAGCCTTTCGCCAGCACTCTCAGAAGGAGACACAACCTCGGCAAGTCTTCTGGGAATGAATCATGAAACTGCAGGTGCGACACATCGAGACTCCGAATGAGATGCGCAAATACGCACCTATAAAGCCTGCTAGGAAAGCTGCTGCGCAACAGGAGCACAAAGGTATCTCTATAATTCTAAGGCTGCTGGCAAAAGAAAAACATGAAGTGTGAGCAGATGGAAAACTCACTGTTCCTGTCCATTGGTCAGTGAAAGAAAACACAAGTGCATAATTGCATGTCCTAGCATAGCTCGGCGGTAGAATTAATTACGGAGCACATTACAACATAACGAAGAGCTAAACATAGTCGGACCCCACGATCCCGTGAACAATGCTTGAAATTGATGCTGTGAACGACTACTGCGACTAGTGTACCAGATGACGACAGGTAAGCCTGGAAACCGAAAACTAAAGACTTGCACGCGCAACAAACGGCCGGCAAGCTGAAGCGATCATAAATCAGTGCGACGTAGACAAAGTTTCAAAGCCATTAGGAAAAATACCTCGCTCAAGGACATGGTAGAACGAGACAGCTGATGAACCTTCTCCACAGCAGTCATAGCATATCATAACCATGGCAGACTGGACACGAGTTCCTGTATTCACAAGCACTAGAACGACTGTCCCGAAATCACCTGGGCCAGTGAGGTAGTCAGCACCGCGACACATCTCATCCATCCACTCCTCCAGTCATACACGCATCCACTCATCCCTCCATCCGTGTATGCATGCGTCCCTACATCCGTCCATCGATTCATCCCTCCGTCCATGCATGGATGCGGTCTTCCTTCCGCCTACCCATCACTCCATCCATCCATCAAGACATCCAAGCAACCCGTCTATCAAACCTTCTATAAGCCCTTTTTGCCTCCTTCTAGAAACGATTCTATAATCCTTTCCAGAAGCCCTCCTAGAAATCTTCAAGTCAAACCCTTGAAAACCTTTCCATGAACAATTTCATATACCTTTTCTAAACTCATCTGTAAATCCTCAGCTTCTTTCAACTTGTCTATAAGCCCTTATCATATGAGCCCTTGTCGCCCTTCCATAAACCTCCCTGAAACCACTGTAGCCCTCCTGCAAACTCTCCACCACCGACCAAAATAATTCTCCCATGTACTGGCGGGATCGAGGATTCTTGCGCTGGCGGGGTTCAGGATGATGACCCACTTGCTTCTGACGGGAGGCATCATCGAGAGGGTTATCACTTGGTCATTGGTGGCTAGCATGAGGCCAATGCAGTGGAATTTGCACAGACTCTCGCTTACGAGACATGCGGGTTCAAAGAGAGGGTTGTCAAGCACCACACGGTCCAGCGTCATTTCATTTAGCACGACCACGTACGACAAAGATGCTTCCCGGAATGTACTTGCTGGATTCGGGAGCGCACCAAAATACTTCCCCCATGTACTCGCAGGATTCAGAGACATGGCCGAGCAGGAATCGTCACACCACAGGGGCAGTGCAGTTTCACGCGATCAACAGCTCCCCTCATGTCTTGGTGGGATTCAGGAGAACGGCCAAAATCGGAGCACGATACGTCATCGCAGCCATTTCAAACTTAGAGTGGGCCGCGACTCCAGCTAGCTAGCTGTGGGTCAAGAAGAGAGAACCTGATCTCAAACCTTCGCAATGCTATCGGTAAAATTTTCAGCACGATTCACAGAAAAATTATGGAACTGGCAGACCCAGCAGAAAAGCCACGCTCAGCACGCCTTGGCAAACACTCCGTGGCTTCGCCTTCCTTTGCAGGGAGTCACGGTCCTGTGCGGTGGTTGGAAGATGAACCCATCGACTTTTTATGCGGCCCTTTATGCGCAGCTGGAGATCTCCGCTATCAGCACATACCTAGTATCAAACATCCGAGTAGAAGAAGATGGCTGAATCATCTACAGTCTCGATAACAAACCCAATGTCAGCAAGGTTCAGGTTTGCAAAGGTTCGCTGTGTCCTCCAGCTGTGCTGCTGCCGAGACTGGCTCGTTCTTCGCATTCACCCTCGCAACAGCCGATTCATCCCAGCAGCAGAACAGCAAAATGCACTTGCAAGCTGCTTGTACAGCACAACATAGCACAACACCGGCTCTACATGCCATGGTTGCAAAAGCAAAACTCATGAGCCGGGCGCCTCAGAAAATTCAGGCTGCTAAGGCCAGATGCATCTAAAGTTGCCACTGCCGCGTCGTTATTTTCGCCTCGTGGCACGGTGGAAAACTCTCGATTCGTGCCGCGTGCGAGGCAGGAAAGGGTATAAACATGAGGGCTTCGCGGGTTATTTGCAGCAGATGTACAAAAAGCGAATCGCAGCCTATGGGCCCTAACAGCTGAAAAACTTGACCAAGGCTTCTGATTCCAACTGAATTTCCATCATGACTATCCTACACACAGCTGTGAACTCAAGCCCTCTAGGCGTTCACAGCCTAGCTGCTGTAGGCGGGGCTTGAGAAGATGGTCAAGACCTGTCTGTCATGGTTGTACCTTCATCTCAGGATAAACACAGCACCTGCATGGACTGAACTCAACTCACAGAACGTCTCAGCTAATCAACTTTTCGGGCGGCTGCGGCTGAGTTGCAAGTAGCCAGCCGGCTCACACTCCTTGAGTTCATTAAGACAGGCGCCCTGCAAAACAACAACACGAGTCGATTGAACGGCGCATACTGGTGACGTCGGCTTCACTTTATTGTCTTGCGAGCCGCATGACCACGGATGATGATCTTCAGGCCCGTGGTTTCCAGGAATCTCCTGCTTGCTGCAGCGTTCCAAACCTGCCAGATCAGTGTGCCAGGAAACCTGCCCCAATCCCGAATCATCCGGCAGTCAGATCAAATTCACAGAACAAAGCCTGCACATGCTAACGGCAACGACTGTATGCTACAATATGATACCGCAAAAGGTGCCACATGACACTGCATGGATGCTTGCAGAAACTAATCCTGCAGTAAGTTGGCCGATGTCCGCATCGCCGAGAAGCATGTCCCATTCCTCGTGCAGCATTTTCTGGGAAACCGTCAGCATTGACATCAGCATCAACCTCCTGGCAGGTTCACAGCAACGCTCAGGCCATCCTTGGCCCAGGGAGAGGGTCACGTGAATCGCGCAGTAGCTTTCACTGCACGCTTCTCTCGTCTTTGCCAGGTGCTCAATCCTCGCACGGGTCCGCCCACAAGAGGTCAATTGCGGTCTTGTCCATGTTGGTGCTGGGTGGCACCTCGTCTCCGAGACCGCTTGTTGTAGTCGTGCCATTTTTTAAGCACGGACTTGCAGTGTATGCCGGTAGTCGTGCCATGAATGCATGACTCTGCCTATGCATGGTTGCCGCAGTCGTGTTAGGAACTGCTCTCGTCGTAGTGGCACATGGTCGTTTTCGTGATCACGTCTCCTTCTCACGACATCCGGATCTAACCCTCCCATGCACCTCTAGCGAGATGGGCTTGTGGGCATCCAGCAGGCTGACATCGTCCAAAGATAGGATACTTGGCCCAAGGCCGCCATGGCAGCAGAAGGCAAAGTCACCAAGGACTGCAGCGACCTTGGTTGACCAAGTGCAAAATACTCTACACATTAACAACCAAAGACAAGCCGGCAGGTATGGGTTGCTTCAGCTGCTGCACCCGACTGGCAAAAGCAGAAGGCTTCACCCCGAAATGGCAAGCAGCGGGCAGGTAGTTGAACATGTTGTTCACTTGACGATAGATTTTCTTGCCGTCTTCGCCGAAGAGGTCCTGCAAGCGTCTTTTCGAATTTGCAGGGCACGTAGTGGCTGTTCCTGCAGCTTGGGGCAGTTCAGGAAAACATTGCGGACAGGCTTCTCTACATTCTTTTTCAAAGCCGTAGCGGCAGTTGATGTTCTCATCCTCATGATTGCCTCGCCAGTGTCAACTTACAGCAACGCCACGGCGAAAGAGTCCCACTGCACAAACAGCAGCCTCAGCTCAGGCGACTATGCCGAGGGGCCGCGCAGCAGAAAAATCCGGTCAGGATGCTGCACCTTCCAAGCTATTTTCGGCTGCTGTTGACGGGAGAGCTGATGGACTTCTACTGCGTCCTACAAGACAAGTTCAAGCACGCTAGCCAGTATCGGCTGGCCAAACCGTGGTACTTGATCGGATGGGGTTAAGGTCAACAAAAGCCTGGCTCTGGCCTTCCAAGCTAAGACCGTCAGCAGGAGCTTGAGATTCTCATCCCCACGGTCCACCAAATCCTTGACGGAAGTGAGGTTCAAGTCTAGCCTACGAAGACAACATCTACCCAGCAAGCACATAGTCTTGTCAACATAATTCGGCGGGAGTTCACCCAGGAAGATGACAATGTCGGCAGGCGGTTGCAGCATAGCATCCTTCACAGCATCGAGGAGCTTAGCTTTCCCCGATCCTCCAGGAGATGTTGTGGGCAGTCATGCATCCAGGTTTGAGAGGGCAGCAAAAAAATGCCAAGTCACATGTCCTAATAGCAGCCACGAGAGAGCAAAGACCCGAGAGACCCACACATCTACAACCCACAAGCTGTCGGGAAAGTTTTGCAGGTCCCAGAATCCTTGCAGCTGTGACGCCAGACTGGCGAAGCCTGTCAGGACGGAACAACACATCGCATCACAACACCATTTACCCACAACATGCTTCACCACATGTCATGATGCAGGCACAGGAAAATCAGCGTGACACGAGATTCGGGGTTCGGGCTCTGAAGCAATCAAGGGTGCAAACACTTCAGGTTTCCAGCTACAGATGGCTGAGGTTCTGATGAACAGACTTTCTCGGAACTTCTGCAGCCCACCGAGGAAACCAAAGCTGCCTGAAAAGTTGCCGTGGATGTCGCCGAAGATGGAGACAGAAGCACCTGCGGCATTCGACGTGCCGAACCCTCAACCCCGAGTCCCATGCAACTCCTCGGCCTTGCAAGGGGATTCGCAGGAGCGCAGGTTCGCTCTGGAACTGCTGCCGTGCACGGCGAACCAGGCCTTCTCTAAGACGTGCCGGTGAGCAGCAAGCAATATAAGCAAGGTAAGCAAGCTTGCACACGCTTTCAGCCATGCCGCTCACCATCTGCGAAGGGCTGATCGGCTCGCCGTTGGCATGGCTGGTCAACATTTCCAGCGGCGAAACCTGGTCGAGTCTGCAACAACTGCAGGCCTGTATGGCATAGGCTCTAGGCCAATAGCACTGAATGCAGATGACCGAGCACGAGCCTGGCACAAAAAAAAGAAGACCCATCATGTTCTGGTCAAAACACCTCTTCTTCTGCATCGATGAAATGGAAAGGCGCTTTCTCTCGTGTCCAGAGTGGAGCGATGATTCGGCTGCTGGTCACGTCGATCATACCTTCGGGCTCGGTACAGTCGTAGTAGCACTTCGTCCAGCAAGGATTCTTCGATGTGAGTTCTTCTTATGAGTGGGTTCTGCAACGTCGTTGCGCGGCACGAACAACTGTGCTAGGATGAAATCCTGCAGCCAATTCACAGCGCTTCTCTTTCACGTCATTGGCAGGAAATTGCAGCAGGTAGGGATAGTCCTGATCCTGTGTCTCTTCACGGCGTGAGGCTTATTTTGGTTTTGGGTCCCATCTTGAAAGTGCTCTGTAATTCCAAAGCCAAAACTATGCTGGAGGTGGACATGTTGAGCTTCCCAAGCTTCCGATTGAAATACATGAATAACATGAATCGCAATCCTCTCCTGGCAGAATTCAGCCAAGAAGCTCTCCAATGGTTTAGCTCTATATATATATATATAACCCCATGAAGCTCCTCGTCGTATGCAGCCACCTCGCACAAGAAGCAGCTTCCCCCAACCATCACCTTATTGCGATTCACGAGCTGGATGCTACGACTTGCTCGGGTTTGGAAGAGCTTTAGACCTCTGTTAAACTTGCCCGGAGCTCGGTGCCTCCAGTTTCTGGCCGATTGGAACGGCACGGTTCTCGGCCTTGAACGAAAGGTCCTGCGATGCAACAGCCGGCAGGCCGAACCAGCCGATCTCATCTTCCCCGTCCGACCTTCAGAGACGCGTGCGCCGAACAGAATCAGCCCAAATCGGCTCAAGTTGAAAAGACAACGCCTGGCGCCATCCCACACCGCAGCAATCTGCCGCTTCGATCGGACCTTCTTGCGCTTGGTCTGCAGCACCTGTGGCTTGGCATGACATCATGAATGGTAATCGGTAATCAGGCAGTGCGGCAACTTCTCACTCTGCACGGCCTCCTCGGTGATGCCGCTGGCTGCATCCAGGATGGCTTGGACCCCACGGCCTTCGTGGCCTTCGAACCAGGAGCTGACGTGTTGGTCCCATTCCGTCCTCAGCAATGGGGGTGCTCTTGGCTAAGCAAACTCCTAATATGCTGTCATCAGCCCTGCCACCTCCCTGCAGCTGTCTGCAACGACCCCGTGGGGCATAGCAGGCACGAAATCATCGGAAAAATTAGAAGGACAGCCGTGCAGGCACTGCAACAAACAGGAGCGTGCCCTATACATGCGGACCCGATAGTTAAGCAGTTGCGATGGTGGAAAGACCTTGCTCACAAGTTGTTGTTCGAGACAGTTGCTGTTGATGCACTAGATGAGACTATTCACTCGCCAAGCACCTCGTAATGACGCCATCGGCATTGATGTCAGCGGCCACCAGGAGCTCGTGCAGTTCCCTGCTGTCGGAATCTGCGATGTGTGAGAGGCCCTGCACGGAGAGAGCTCCGGACGTATCCTTCCAGGGTTTCCGTTTCCACTATCAGGCAATACCCTACATGCCAACAAAGTTCCACTACAGTCAGCATCGATCAACAGCTGAAAATTATTTGGATGCGGACCCGCTTGGATCTGTGAGAGGATTGACAAGCAAAGTAAGGCAGAGAAGACATGCAAGCATGGATCTCAGTCCCAACAGCACGTGCTGGCGGCGGCAATATATCGCATTGCGCGTCCCGCTATGCAAAACGGAAGGTCAAAAGGTGCCCTGCGATGCCAAGGCCAGAATCGGCCGAAACCCTCACTGGCCACATGCCACAAGCATAGAATCACCGAGTGTGCACACTCATGGCTCCACAGCCGTTGCTTGCGCTGTTAGCACATCTACAGTGGCCTTCTGTTTCCGTGTGTATGTGCGTGCGCATGACTTGCGACAGCTTTGGTCCACTGATGTCCGGGCAGCTTGACTCGCCCTCTGCACAGGGCGAACCAGGCAGTTGTCACTTGACAGCACAACATCGGTTCTCTTCTGCAAGCATCTGTGCATCAATGCCAGGACTACGGCGACTACGGGGTACGAATGGCTCGGATGGAGATCCACAGGGTGCCTTGTCGAAGCAATCGAAGAGATCCTTAAGTTGCTGGAGCGGATCCGCCGGCGACATGGCGCACTGCCGGCCGCGCGCCGACGACTGTCAAAATCTGCACTGATGGATACCACAGGACATGCTTCCAGGAACTATCAGAACGAAGAGCCGCTGCGGTAGTGAAGCCTAGCTGGATTGGCTTCTGGTCACAGAATGTGGGTACAGCACTGCTGCTTCTCGGGATGATGTCAAGCGCTCGAAACTAAGACTAAGAGATGGCAACGACCTGAAGCGAGCCACTGGCTTGAAAAGAATCAAGCAACTGTTGACAGAAACCGTTTCTGGAATGGAGTCTTGACACTGAGACCGCAGCTGTGTCAGGCTCGAGTCTTTCCAGTGCCTATCCAAAAAGCGGAGCACTTTTCGGAGGAAGCAATTGGAACAGTGCAAAAACCAACCCTTCAAGCTGTCGATTGCGAGCGAGCCAGTCTGTAACATTCTGTAACTGCTAATTCGAGAGCCTGTCCATAGCCCTCGCGAGGCTTCGGGTAGCCCGGCACCGTCAACACCTGCAGCAGCCAAGAGTTCTTGCTGAAGCCATTGACGAATTATGTTGGTACTGTGAACACTCTGAAGCCGTTAGCGCCATCCTAGAAACGCTAACGCCACCCAGATCATTCTGCACGAGGCCTCGTTGTCCAGCAGCCTCGTCTAATCACCTAGATCCTAACCTAATCCTAAACCCTAAACGGCTGATGCTTCTGAAGCCGCTGACCTTCTTGATGCCACTCACACGTCTGAGTTTGCTTCCTTGTAGCTGGGACGATTGCAGCTGGGCTGCTAGCCCACATCTTGTCTGCAGCTGCCAGACCACACCCTGTTTGCGCCATTTTAGCCGCTGCGGGCTGCCAGCCCACACCCTCTTTGCAGCTGTAGGCTGCTAGCTCCAACATGCTGCTACACCCCTTTTGCGACATTTTAGCCGCTGCGGGCCAACCCGCACCCTCTTTGTACCTGCGGGCTGCTAGTTGCCACACCCTGTTTGTGCCATTTTAACCGCTGCGGGCGCCAGCCCGCACCCTCTTTGTACCGCCTGCTGCTAGCTGCCACACCTTGTTTGCGCCATTTTAGCCGCTGCGGGCTGCCACCCCGCACCCTCTTCGCACCTGCGGGCTGCTAGCTGCCACACCCTGTTTGACCTGTTTTCGCCGCTGTGGGCTGCCAGCCCGCACCCTCTTTGCACTTGCGGTTTGTACTAGCGGGCTGCTATACAATGCTGCCAGCCGCACCCTTTTTGTACCTGCAGGCTGCGGGCTGACAGCCCGCACCCTCTTTGCACCTGCCGGCTGCTAGCTGCCACACCCTGTGTGCGCCATTTTAGCCGCTGCGGGCTGACGGCCCGCACCCTCTTTGCACCTGCCGGCTGCTAGCTGCATGACACACCCTGTGTGCGCCATTTTTGCCGCTGCGGGCTGCAAGCCCGCACCCTCTTTGTATATCGGCGGGCTGCTAGCTGCCACACCCTGTGTGCGCCATTTTAACCGCTGTGCTCTGACAGCCCGCCCGCTGCCACACTCTGTTTGAATCATTTTAGCCGCTGCGGGCTGCGAGCCCGCACCCTCGTTGTACCTGCGGGCTGCTAGCCGCCACACCCTGTCTGCGCCATGTTAGCCGCTGCGCGCTGACAGCCCGCCCGCTGCCACACTCTGTCGAGTTTGAGCCATTTTAGCGCTGCGGGCTGGCAGCCCGCAGCTAGCGTATAGCTGCTAGCTGCCACACCCTGTTTGCGCCATTGTAGCCGCTGCGGGCTGCGCTGCCACACCCTGTTTGCACCATTTTAGCCGCTGCGGGGTGCCTTCCCGCACCCTCTTTGTACCTGCTGGCTGCTAGCTGCCACGCCCTGCGGCCTTGCTTGCGCCATTCAGCCGCTCCGGGCTGACAGTCCATTTTAGCCGCTGCGGGCTGCCAGCCCGTACTTGCGGACTGCTGATGACTGCTGGCTGCTACACCCTGTTGTAGCCGCTGCGGGCTGCCAGCCTGCACCCTTTTTGTACCTGTGGGCTGCTAACTGCCACGCCCTGTTTGTGCCCATTTTAAACGCGCGGGCCAGCAGCTGCTCGCCGCCACACCCTGCTTGCGTCAGTATAACTGCGGGCTGCTAGCCGCCACACCCTGTTTGCGCCATTATTGCCGCTGTGGGCTGCCAGCTTGCAGCCTTTTCGTACAAATATAACCACTGCGGGCTGCTGGCCTTGTCTTGGTACCATTAAATTATAGTCGCCGCAGCTCACACCCTGTTTGCGCCGTTATTGCGGGCTGCCAGCGCTCACCCTCTTTGTACCATTTTATATAACCACTGCTGTCTGCTCGCCGCCACATCCTCCTCGCATGCGGGCTGCCAGCCCACACCCTGCTTGCGCCATTGTTGCCGCTGCGGGCTGCCAGCCTGCAGCCCGCCTTGTATCATTATAACCCCTGCGCGCTGCTAGCCGCCACACCCTCTCTGCACCATTATAATTCTCGCTCGGGCTGCTAGCCTGGACCGTGTTTGCACTCTTCCACCTCGGTCTGCCAGCCCACCTACAGTGGCTGCGGGCCCTGTTAACTTCATGAGCGGGCTGCCAACCCATAGTCTGCCCATAGTGTTATTGTACATACAGCCACTACGGGCACCGTTTGGGCAATTATCGCGCATGCACCTGTTTGTACTGTTGGAAAGCACGGAGGGCTGCCAAATCGTAAGATGTTTGGACAATAGTGGCTCCACAGGCAGCTGGCTCGAACCTGTTTGCCCCAATACCCACTGCGGGCTCACTTGTACTTTTGCCACTGCGGGCTGCTAGCTCCCACTTTGTTTGCGCCAGTGCAGCCACCGCGGGGCTCGTCACATCGTCGTACCAGCTTCATTAACCTCGCCACGTCGTCGCGCCTGTATTTGTGCTTGTTGTGCAAGCAACGGACTCATAGATTCATTGTCAACATGCCTTCACTGCGTGCTTACACCCGAAATCCGTCTTTCATGGCCTTCATTGTCAATGGCCGGGAATGTCGGTTACGTGCGGCCCTCAGTTTGTCCAGCCAGGACCCGCATTTTGTTGCTCCTGTCTGCTACTAAACCCTAAGACCCTGAGTGCTGTAAGTTTGTGACGATTTTGTGAAGCATGCATTGCTGCTGCTTCTTTCAGATCCGAATCAAACATCGGTTTCGCATGCCAGTCACATCCCTGATGCTTGCCGACCTCATCAGCCTCATCACGTACACTGGCTTAGGCCGATTAAGGCTTAGGCACCGGGCAACGGGAGCACGAAAAAACCACCGAACTCTGCCTCGAAAGTCTTCCCTGTCGCATCTGGCTCGTCCTTCAGGCTGCTGCGGCGACACGTCGAAGGCAATTGGGATGCCACTCTCAGTCTACTCTTCTGAGGTTGCTTGCAGTGCATTCTGATGGGAAAACAAGCGGCAATAACTTGAATGTAGCTCCTTTCGCGTGCAACAGGCAAGCCACAATCCCACATGTTGGCGGATCTGTCACACAAATTGGCATGCTCAGGTAGGCGCAAGCAGCTGCACCAGCCTGGCTGCTGTCAACGCTAGGACTAGGTTGGACTGGGTTTCGGAGGGCGTTGTTCAGGGTGTGGAAACCCCCCCAGACTTCGCTGTGGAGGCCGCTCTTCTGAAACCGGGCTGGAGCACATGGAGGCCAAGTCTTGTCGCGAGGTTCGGCCCACAGCCACATCTCCCTGAGAGACCACCGGACGCCCCGCTGGCCAGTCGTCTTTCAGGCCTCGGAGCTGTTTCAAAAAATGAAATCCCTCTTTCCAAGGACCACCGGACCGACCGGAAGGGGATTCCCGGCCTGTCGGTCGTGCTACCGCATAGGAAGCCCCCGTGTCGCGCAAGGCCTGCTCGGCCGCTCGCTTCTCGTCCAGAAGCCCACCTGCCCCGGACCCAAGCAGCCCGCACGCTACAAAAGAACCGTGATGCACCTGGATTCAACCGAACAATCGGGATGTCGGCTGCTCCGGACATCTGGGATTTCTGTTTGGCAGACCACGTGGGCCGCGTGATTGCCTCAGACGCGAAAAAGCTCGACTCGCTCAGAAACGCCAACCTTTGGGGCTCCCACAGCTGAGGAGCACATGATCACGCGGGCGGAGCCTTCAGGGGCAGGGCCACAGCTCACTTCTAATTATGACATGTTCAACTCCAGATGACAGGAATAAGTTGCACCGAGCCATATCAGCGAGCTGCTAGTTGCTGTGAGGTCCGCACCGCTCGGTCTCTGCCCCTTCGCTTTGAATGCATTGCCCAGCGCGACAATGCCCTTGCGACCCTCAGGACACTGAAGACAATGCATACTATATGGCAACATCGTGGCAGACAGGGGCATAACTTACAACTCTAGCACCGCCTCAGCGCACCAGAGCGCCACATCAGCATCAGCTACAACTTCTTCAGCTGCAGCCTCGCAACAGTTGTCATAGCTTCTTCAAGGCTTAAGCTTGGATTTTGCACGCCTGGTCAGCTGCAGGGTCCCAGGTGAGAACCTTCAACCTGTCATTCTCTACCTGGTGGCAGCCAGTAAATGATATGCACTCCAGGCTAGATGCCATGCAGGGCACACACCGAGGACCCTGCAGGCAGAAACTCTTCTGCTCGAGACACATTGCGAGTCAGCGCGATGACTTGGAGCTCATCTTCCTCTCAAGCTCCGGGTGCGGTTTTGCCAAGACAGGCTCATCGCTCAAGCATCAAAGCTTCCGGGCCGTTCCGGGTCGCGTCCTTGGCCAGCAACTCCGACACGACGAAGCGCCCGAGCCGGCCCGTGGCTCCCGCCACCTCGAGACGCGTCTCGCGGCGTGTCTCACGATGCTCCGCAACTCTGATGATGCTGAGCAAGACGCAGCTACTTGCTTGTATTCAGCGGCACGCCCGACCGAGGGCTGGCGACTTCCCACGCTGCCTGTCCCCATCTGAACTTTTCCCGCTCTGAACTGCTTGTGCTTGGGCTGCTTGGGCTTGTACGGGCTTCTTCATGCCCAAGGTCCACGAGAAATTTTTACCAGGCCCTGAAGACTGAATGAACTTGTCTGCCCCACCAACTCTGCTCGAACTCGGCCTCGAGACCCGGTAAAGCCCAGAAGCTGGCCCACATCCACAGCGAAACCGATGAGCAGCCTCGATTGGGTTGCTTCGGACTGCCTTACTATGGGAACTCGGCGTGAAACTCGAGGCAGCCAGAGGCTTGACAAGCTGATGCAACTTGCAAATCATCATTCCCTCTTTGTTTTGCATCCCCTACCCCGTGTCTTGCTTGCCCGTCTTGATATCACATTCGGAGGTAAGAAGCAAGGACAGGGCCGCCAAGGGCTTGCGGAGACGTCGCGGAGCAGACTGCATGGTTTCGCTGTATCCTAAACCCTCTATCAAGCAAATAACATCCCGGAGAACATGGCGCAAACGACATGCCTGCAACCCTCCACACATGCACAGCAACACTTGGGAAACGAAGGACCTGGGAGCCAAACTGAGAAACGAAAGAGAGTCAATGTGAGGGTCCGCATGCAGAGCCGGACAGCATTCATCTGAAGGAAATGGAGCCTGTGCGCACTGCAGGGGCAACCTTCGAGCGACCTTTTGATGTCTGATCACATCGGGAACGACAGTAGGCACGGTCCCGCTGCAGAGCAGGCATCATATGACATCATTGACATGGTTTGCATGCCGGGGGCTTATGGAACTGCAGAAGTTCTGACTAGCGGCTAGCTGGTGCCCTTGAACCCATATTTATTGCGATGTCATGCCCCCGATGCAACCCATCGTCTCTCTTTCGGACCACATGTGAGTCTGTACGTGCTCAGGTATTGATCAGTGAATATTGGACAACTTGTGGCCCATCACGTCGAGTAAGGCATGCTCCGGGGGAGGCGAGGCTGCATCAAAAAGTAATTTGGTCAAGGCTACCCTACCCGCCTCCCACCTTGCCGCTGCGGGCTGGTAAAGCTGACACAACATGTCACGCGACAGCGCAGCATGGACTAGTCGGGTTTTAAAATCGCCTGCCGTCTTCTGCAGGTAGCAGCCAGCAAGAAGGTCTGTGCATTCTTTGCTGGCTCTTCCCTTGCTCACAGGACTCGGGCAGGCATAAACCGCCTAAAGAGGAAACTGCAGGAGCCAAAATTTCGTCCACGTCAAGGCACCGCGGACCTAATCCCTTCCAGCTGGCACGGTGTTTCTTAGGCACCGTGGACAGGCATCCTTCTAGCCTCCTGCCGCTGGCAGTTCGTGGTGACCGACCAGGGAAGACAAGTGCGGTTAAGCCGACAGGCTTGCACCATGTCAGGTGGCTCCTGTACTGATGCGAAGATGACCAAAGACGTGTCGCAGTTTGCTTCGCCACCTGACACCCGTCTACTTTTAGAGGCCCCTGGTTCAAGGCCTCGCTGGATCGCCGCACGAAGGTGCTCTTCTGGATCTGTAGGACTGATGGTAAATCAGTTCTTTGGCTTGTAGATAGCACATAGTCACATAATCTCAGGGGGCGGCCAGCGAACCGAAAATTTGCACACATGTGAGAGTTTCGCATTTACACTGCAAGTGTTGTTGAATTTCAGGCTCAGGCGGCTTATTGTAAGCTTGCCTCTGGCTGCGTGCTGAGGTGTCACCATATCCGTAACACGGTGACTACCACCTCCGGGCAAGAACGCACATGACAATTTGCGATGGTCGGGATGTGGCAAAGCAAGCATCCCTGCGAACAAAGTCTGACAAACGCCTAGGTAGGCTTCGAACCAGCTCTTCGCTGATGAGGTCAAACACTCCTCGGTCTTGTATGCTCAGCAAAGACGCAGCTTCAACCACAACGACACAACAAGCTTTGTGCCGCCAGCTGCTCCAATCACACGTGTATGCGGCTCTTTACCAGCAAGGCAGCCGCGGCCACCGAACCCACAGCGCAAAAAGCATAACGTTATTTATGCCGTGACCTACCATTGCTGTCGAAGTCACGACGGTGGTTCGGCTGGCGCAGAACCCGTGCCTACGCAACGGCCGTTGTGTTGCGAAACCCACTGGCTCAGCAATGGCGACTCGACAGCGAAGGTGCTACTAGCACGGAACTAAACTTACGCGAACTCTTACCCATTGCCTGCCGTGTCGCGGCGGTCGGAAAGGTTCTCGGCCAAGCAGCCTTCGATCCTCCAAGACTTACTGGGGTAAAACATGCCTCTCTGCCGGACAACCGGCCCACGCCGACTCTACAGGCGAGAAGCTCACTTCGTGCACGCGCAGCTCTTCGGTGGATGCGATTTAGATAGACCTCGGCTGCTAGTAACTGCTAGGCCAAGTCCATGTGTGCAAGAGTTGGGAGAATGTTCAAAAAGATAACCGAAAGCACTACCTCAAACCCACCAGTAGAGGCTCCATGAGAGGCTGTGCAAGCCAAGACTCGAAGCCCAGCGCAGAGGACTTGGAATGCAAGTCCTCCTCTGACTGTTCCAGGACCTACGATTGGCAGCTTTTGCAACATGTTTTCAACTGACCGTTCTCGACTCGTACTTGGAGAGTGGAAGCCTGAAGACTGTGTAGTTTTGTCGATCGACGCAGGGCCTTCTGCCAAGCCAAAACTGGCATCATGACATTATCCCCTAAGATTTCCCCCTGCATTGTTTTCGAATTGGTTGGGGGGAGGGGCGGGGAAGAATGCGGCCTCTGGGCAATCGCACATCACATTCCGGGAGGCGCGCGGATGCGCTGAAAGTCTTCTCCAAAGGCAGACAAGCGGCTGATCTCTCCCGGGGGATCACTCCTTGTTTCGAGTACCCCGAGCCCGTCACTTCCGGATTCTTTTGGGACGTCGCCAAGCCGGTTATCAAAAGGCTCGAAAGCATCCATTGCAGGCACGCGTCTGTCGTGAGAGCTCGCCGGGGAGGTCGCTGGCGAAAGATCAACGGGGCTCAACGTCCGCCGCGTTTGAGTCTCGGGCCTGGCCAAGAGCATCCAAGAGTCACAGGTTCACGCGGATGTCAGCAAACTGCATCGCCTGGACTGACTCTTCGTCGGATCTGGGGACCTAAACTCTCACAGCAGCATCGGAAACCCTCAAACGAGCCAATACCGACAACATGAGCAACTTGCCAAACTGCTCCCCAATGCACCTCAACCGGCCTGAGCATTTGTAAGCACGACCCAAGAAATCAGTTGCAGAAGCAGGCATGGTCTTCTTTACCCGGCTTCCTGCACTTCCTGCAATGACTTTACGGAAAAGCTCCAGTTATGCTTGATACCCGTCTGGCTTTCTCAGCAACACCAGGATGTATAGTGTGAAATGCAGGTCATGCCAAGGACAGCGAGAATTTGTCCTTCCTGCGGATTCATACCGCAAAGCAGGGACAACGACGTGGCTAAAGCTGTCCGTGCGGCACACGAAGGTTCCAAAAAGGACACCCAGACATTAGAGGGACTTGGGTTCTTCAGCTGCCGTAAAAAGGACAGCAGCAAAACTTGCCAACCAGATCAACTTATGTTTAGCAGTTTAGCATTGTTTAACTCAGGAGGCTGGCTTGCAAGTTGGAAAACACAAGCGAACTGTCACTGGCCCTTCCGAGCTCCAGCTACCGTACATGTCATAGACTGCTCCCGTGGGTCATTGCCGGCCTAGAAACATCTACAAACTAGAACTACGATGATCTACAACACACTTCCACCTCAAATCGCAAGAGAAAACCTCCATCAATCCCACATCCGTGCTGCTCAAGTGCTCGATCCAGCTGTTGCAGGACATCCCAGCGCCAGCCTTACAGCATTCCAGGCCCTGCTAAGCATTGCTGCTGGCTGCACTTCGCAGAGTTCTCTGAGCGGTCGTTCGAGGCATTGTAAGTTGGCCAATTGCATTCAGGCTTCCATGGTCTCAGCCGGCCCGGTGACGAGCATGAAGATTCCACACAGCATGGACAGCCCAGCAGTGCAAAGACCCGGCCAAGATTTCACGGACTTGTACTCCTGGTGCACAGTGTCTTTTGGAAACAGGTTTGTCGGCACACTACATAAGTAGTTCTCCGAGTGTCTGAAAGGCAGATCATGCCGGAGGCCACGCTGAGGATGATGTTGGCTGTTGTGTTCAGGGGAACGAAAATCAGCACGTCACATCCTGAGCGGTCTTGCGTTGCTTGATTGCAAGGTGGCTTGGCCGGAGCTGGGCAGCCAAGTGGCGTCGGCAACCATAGATAGTTGACCATCTCCTGAGCATCACAGTCCAACTTACTCCGCTCGTGCCCCCTGAAGCATCAATCTGGCAGAATGCTCGTCTCTTTGTATTGGTCATCGGACACGGTTGTTTTGTCTTCCGGGGCTTCAACAGGTCAGATACTGCCTCTGCTGCTTACAAGCTCAGCCAGGGTCTAGCCTTTCATCAGGGCACGCGACATGCTCCAACAAGGCGATTGCAGTTCTCGCCCCATTCACATCATGTCAACTTCGAGACCAGGCTGGTCGCAACGCACCGTCCATGAGCGAGAAGTCTTGTGGCTAGCTTGGTGCTTGCCAGGGGGCATAAGAATCAGGAAAACGACATTCAAAGACAGCGCTGTCCAGAAGGTGGGCGATGCTAGACCAAAGCTCACCCCACCGCCGTCTGCTGAGACCTGCTCGCACGACGAGAATGTCGCAGCACTCCGCCACATGCCTCAAACAGCCCAGACAAGTCAGACAAGACCTTGGAAGAGGATGACCAACCCTTGGCTGCCAAGTCCATGAAGGCTGACCTGGGACATGGTAAATCCGTGTTATGCAGTTTACACGGTGACCATCCCACTCCGACTATCTCTTTCTCTCGGCAGAGAGGCCGGCAACCCACATGCTGTGACAGTGGACAAACACTCGTCTGCATCTTGTCGTGCTGCACTCTGCTACTGCAAATCCGTGCGCCATGGCAAAGCATTCTTTTGGACAGTTTGGTCATAAGTTCTCGAATGTTCTTGAGAAAGTCATTGGTGCAACGGGACACTACATTTTGCAACAAGAACTAAAATACCAGAGCTTCCTGCACATCACGAAACCGCATTAAGTGAATGCTGGTTAACTGCGAATCACGGTGAACCGCCATCACTACCATCGGCTACTGCACGGCAGGCCGCGAACACGAGCAGATCAATGTGGCCGCCACAGCGCGGCACCGAGCCGCCGCCGCATACTCCCGGCCTCGACGCAAGTCGTTGGAATGCAGTGCGAAAGCAAAGTTGGCAAAGTCAACGCCCTGTCGCCCTCGGCGACAGTCCCCTCTGACTCCGTGGCGTTTATGACTTGGACCACACTAAGAGCAGAACTGTCTCGCTTCGCACTCCTGTGTAAGCAGGCACGACAACGAGCACTAAGTGAAGACCGAAGAGTTCTCAAGACACGACGCTCCTGTGAAAATACAGCCAGCAGCTCGACAAGGCTTGCAGAATGAACAAGATGCTCATCCAGACAATAGACCCTGGAGCAAACATCCGAGCCAGAAACCTCATTCACTCTCAGGCGCAGCCGACACACATCTCAGAGAAAGATGGCTTAAACTAGAGCACCTAGAATTTGCAGCAGTGGTGCTCGCTTTGGTCGTGCTGGTACTCAGACCACCCTTGGAAGATGGTGAAGCTGATAATGCCTCCGCATGACTTTTCAAGTTTTGCAGAGGCCCGCAATCACGAAACCGCCAACGTGCAAATCTGAAGACACACAAAGCCCAAAGCAATCACATCATGGCTAAAGTCAGGTCCGTGCCTGAGATGGTTACCAAAGTGCCCAGCACATCATCCCGTACCAGCGGCCGCAAACCAAACATTTGACCTGGAGATGGTCAGCATGCGACTTGGGAGCCACACTACGTGTAGAAGGCTTCCAAAGTCCATGCTGGTTGCCGACGCGGCAATCATGGACCGACGGAGGCCCGGGCTGAAGATGGCATTTGCCGGCAGCGTCGATCCAGCTCGCACAACCGTGGCTAAGCTGACCGAGCCGAAAACCAGACCGACGAGCGAAGCCAAGCCAAAGACCACGGAGCCAATCATACCAATCCTCGAATCAAATCACACTGAAACGTAGCTTTGACTTGCCAGCGTGCCTTACAATATACTCGCAGTAATCATTACTGTTATGGTCAACACCTGCTCTCAACATCCCAGTCACCAGGAGAAAAAGCGACTGCGCACGGTGTGCAGTCCACCATTACGCCGCCTTGGCAGAAGCAACCGCAAAAATTGCACCAAATCTGACTGCAAGGTCTGTGAATCTGCTGACACGCCTGATGTGATCAGCTGCAGAAAGCAGGCAGCCAAATAAGCCAATTCCAATGCCGGCAACTGCGGAACCTAGGCACGCCAAATGCATCCCTTGGCATCAACACACACAGATGCAACGACATGCTTCGAATGCATGCAGCTGCAGCAGCTCACCACGCACAGCACCAGGTTGAGATTGCCATCCCTCGATTTAACATCGAGGAAGGCCGGCACGGCGTATTTGCCATCCATCCAATGCTTCAGGACTCCCCGACTCTTCGCAGGGGCTTGCGATCTAAGCCAACTCCGAAGCCACCAAAGTCTTCACGGGCTGCCGGAAACCTACCTTCTCGACAAGATTTTCATGGCCACCTCAGTCAATTCTTTTTAACCAATCCGCAAGCTGCAAAGCGTAGCCGCGAGGACTCGCTCAGGGCATCTTTTGACCCTCACTCGGTGCGAAGCCATGACGTGTCTGAGCCAGCCGCTTGCTGGGCAGAGTATGCACAAGAACTACAATAGCGTGAAGGTCGAGGAGCAGCACGCTCCATGCAGCTATCAGTAGTTTTGCTTTTCCAGCCTCAGACGTCCATCTCAAGGAACCAATTGGCCGTTTTCCTTCAGCTTGCTGTACAGGAGAAGAGCACACAAGGCCTGAGCAGACAAGCTAGACACCTCGGGGATAGAGACCTTGAAAGGGGGCCCCCAAGCAAGCGATGGCCCAACACCCAAAGCCCTGTTCTTTTGAGAATTCCGAGCCAACCCAGAATCAAACACGATCGCCACAACTGCTGAATCCCACTGGTCGGAAATGAACCGGCTGAACCCTGCCTTCGAGTCTGAAGACAGCTGCCAAAGGTCTTTCCTGGCGGTAGGGTTGCTTGAAGTCATGAGAGGCGTCACACAAGTTGGTTGGCAGAACCCTCGCGCTGTTTCAAACAAGCTCAGGACTTATAAGCGGAGACTTCCGGCATGCTCCGGCAGTGCAGCTAAGTGGCAACGGAACCAGGCAAAGCCTCAAACAACGAACAAAGTACAAGTAGCAATGTCAGCGGGTCTGCCCTACCAGATGATTGAATGCAGTTTCTTCGTGCACCGCTGTCTTAGGTCAGTCGGACCTTATGAAAACCTGCCGGAACTTCCGGACTGGGACGAGAGCTTCCCTGCGGACCATTTGAAACGACTGACATTTCGCACAGCCGCTGTATCTTCTCGTTCTCCTCGCGAAGACCCATCAGCCTTCCTTCCAGAGCTGCGATGTCGTGCTGAGGCCTGTCCAGTCGCGCACTACGGCTCCAGTTGTAGCTGGTCGAAGGCTATAGCCACCACAACCAAAATCCAACCCCTGTTGCGGCTGTGGCACATGACTCTTCTGAAAAGGAAAAGGCGTATAAATTCATCGCATGCGCCAACAGATGGGTACATACCCTCAAACTTCTCCCCGTAGGCGAGGGCAGTCATGTCAACCAAATTTGCTGCATCACCTGGGCACGCTGGAGCCACTGGACAGAGGGGAGCCTGCACACTGTCTCTGAGGGCTAGCCGGTCTTTTTTCCGGCAAGCCTCGCAAGGAAATATTCTGATGTTGCGAACGACGGAACATTTAATGCCCGTCTCTTCTTCCATCTCCCGGGCCATGGCCCCACTGAAGTCACCATTTCCTGGCAACTGATCCGTCAAGCAAGCTGCAGGAAAGGACCGGAGGGCGACACACAACGTGACATAACCGTCGCGGGCCAGCGACCATCCAGCATCCCTGCAGGAAGAGCCATGTTCCTGGGCTGTGCAGTGCAGACCTGAGCTCCGTGAAGCACTAAGGAGAACTACTACAAGCACCACCGCGGACAATAAAGCACGGGTAAGCTACATCTGGACAAAACACGTTGTCAATCTGCACTTGTACGCAGTACTCAAAGCCGTTCTCTGCACATTCCAGAATCACCAACACGGCGACGGAGCCGCCCCGCAAAAAACAGATACCTGAGGCAGCCAAACAAACTACGATGCGCCAAAGAGCAAAGTGCTTGCAAATCTGACGCTTGCGTGAAGCAACCCTCAACTTACATAACGACTGCATTCCAACAGGCCTGCCAGGGAGTCTCCATCGCGATCTGTGACTTCAGATTTCAATTTCACAAAACCTGTGCTGCCAGAATTTTGCTTGTCAGAAAACTGTTGTTGACAGTGTGCGGTGGCCAAATGCTGGCAAGGCACCGACACGATTGCCGAACAGATCAACGGATTGGATGTAAATTCGGTGCAACGAAAAACTGTCCTCAACGAAACACTGGCGCACCACGTGCAAAGGAATCGCGCACATCTCACAGCCAAATAAACTCGGGCAACGTGTGCCCCGGTCATACGTGCTCTATCGTCGAAAATAAAAGGCTGCAGGCAAGTTTCAGAATTGCGCTCCAACTTTGAGAGCCTTGGCTTGGCAGCAAATTGCGGAAAAGCCGCAAATGCTGCAGCCATCCAGCAACAAAAACAATGTAACTAGCAGTTACAAGAAATGCAGCATACCGACATGCTGGATTGACAACCCAAGGGGCCAGGTTTTGAAAGGAACGAACGCAAGTGCGCGGTCCAACAATGAGAGGCTTGTGTTTGCCTGCCACGCTATGCCAAATTCTTGCTTCAGCTGCTCAGGGCATGAAAACATCCCCACGTTCCTACTGTCCTGCATGCGAACCATGTATACACGAGTCTTCAACTTACACATTTTAATAATCAGCACTGATACCTTCCCGTGGCCTCGCCGATTACCGGCACACCTCTGCCGGCAAAGGACACCTGGCGGACATGCGACACGGTGACGCTCTGGATCATTCTGGATCTGACTGGTTTCGAGCTGATCGATGTTTTTTTTTTTCCCCGGACTTTTGGCTCCCGAGGGTTGTCCGCCGAAACTACAGTAGGCTACCCCGCTACGACCAACTAGCGCAATGGCAACCGGCTCGGCCCCGCCGCTTCGGCGAGGTCGAGCACACGGTCCAGTTCCGGGCCCTGCCACTGGCTTGCGTGTGGCGGGGCGGGCCACGGGCTGCCCAGGGCCGTGCTGGCTACGGCCTGCTGCACCGCGACGGCTAAAGCCGCCCACCACCGTCGCGTCCAGGCGGAGGCGGCAGCGGCTCGCAGCGCCGGTGGTGCCCGTTGGGCTCGGATGCGCACCAAGTCTCGAACGAGCCGCTGCGCTGCTTCGCTCCAGCGCCCCCCAACTTCGGAGCCAAGCACGACGAGTTGCTGAGGGCCGCCAGCGCTGAGCTCTGGGTAGGTGGCTCGCTTGAGCCGCTCAGCAACTCGCAGCATGGCGCCGTCACGCGCCGCGGTGCCGGGTTGCGGCTGGCCCATACGAGTCAGTGGCGACACGAGGGTCGCGTCGCAGCACAGTGCTCCTCCCATGGGCATCGCTACACAGATCACCAGATCATGGCGGCGCCTGTCGTCCGGGGCGACGCCCGGAGCAGTCGTGTTGCAGAGCCATTGCTGCGGGACTACTTGGCCGTCCGCCCCGACAGCTTCGCGCGCCACCCTCACCCAGGCCCGCTCGACGACTTTGGCTCGTCTAGCAAGCAGCCCAGTGCGCGGGCAGGCCAGGGCATGATCGCCGTGCACATCGACGAGTCCGCCACATCCGGGAGAGGGGCCGCAGTGACTCACGCGAAGGGGCAGTGGGAGGCGCAAACGGCGGCGCAAGGCGAGCTGCATGACTTGCGGCGGCAGTGTAGTGGCTGGGTCCGCCGGTATGGCTGGTAACCAGGCACCTGCGTGCGGGCCTGCCTGGGAACGCAAGAGCGCGCAGGCGCTTGGTGGCAAGGCTGGGAGCCATGTGCGGTCACGGAAGTGAAGGTTGCGAGTTCGCGACGCACTCTGCTGCCAGCCGTGCGGCCAATCGCCCAGGCCTCTGGCTGTCACCGGTGGCGGGCGAGCGCCATCCGCAATCGGCCAAAACCGGGGCGCGCTCGCCGAGGACAGGGAGCGCATCAGCCCATGCCACCCAATACGCAGCAGGCGCGGCACGCACCGCACTAGCGAGGCTCAAACCGCCAAGCGATGCGGGGAGAGTCGCCAAGGTGTATGCGCCCTCCGCCTCTGTGGACGACACCCCGCCGAGGCAGGCCTGCAAGGTCTCCCAAACGGCATCGTCATGGGCCTGTGCGTAGGCGGCAACATCTAGCGGCGGCACTGTGCGCAGCGCGTGATTGGCTCGCGGCGAGGCGCACATAGCGAGAAGAAGCCACGCACATTGCAAGTCTGGGAGGCGAGGCAGTTGGCTCAGAAGCTCTCGCTCTGCGTGCATCCGGCTTTCCGCCCAGGCCGAGACGAAATGTGGGTGGCCTATGGGTGTGCCTAAGAGGCCGCGCTCGGAAGACGGCCTGTTTCCCCGCCACACGTCAGTTCCCAGCTCAGCGATGCCTGGTGGCGGCGCGCCTCCGGCATGGCTGTACACCCGAGTCTTGCCATCATTGGAAGCTATGCCGCATCCTTCCTGCACTGCCTGCACCACGATGTCGCGAGCCTCTCGTGCAAGCTCCCGCGTGGTGAGGACGTACAGGTCATCGAGGAACGCGAGAAGTCGTTCAGGCGGGTGGTGTGCGGACGAGGCTTGGCACAAAGCGGCATGCTGGCCAAGGGCAAACAACGCGGGAGCGAGCGGGTCACCCTTCTCCTTGCGTGATATCGCGGCAGTGTCCCGCGTCGTCCCACCAGCAGTACGTGGAGGGACGGCCATAGAAAAGCCTCACGAAGGGGAGAAGCTCGGGCGCAACGGATTTGAGCGCAGTCAGAAAGGAGGTGCGCGAGATCGTGTCGTAGGCGCTTCGCCCATCCAGCGACACCAGGACTTGGTCTGGGCCCTGGCCCAGGGCCACGCGGACATGCGCCGCCAGTGCATCCGTGCCCGCTCGAGCCTGCAAGGCAAACTGGTAGGGGCGAGTGGCTGTGTCGAAAGTGTTTGCCCAGTCTTTCGCCAAAGCACGCGACACGAGGCGGCGGAACACGTTGCTTGTCGCTATGCCGCGCACACCTCCGTCTGGTTTGCTGAGAGCAGTGAGGCGAGCTAAAGCCAGTCCTGGTGCGACATCTGCTGGTACCTGCGCGTTTGCCAACCGTGTGGCGGCATGAGCGAGAAGCTCTAGAGCTGGCTGGTCCTGGAGCAGGATTTTCAAATGCTCTGCACGCATGCCCGTCAACCCTGCCGTTCCACCACGCTTCGTATCCCGCAAGGCCGCTGCAACAGCGGTCGGGCCGGCTGAGCACAAGGGGACTGCTCGGCTGGTAGCCTGCAATGTCTGCCGGTACCGCCCGGCGTGCACGCGGGGGGCGGCGGGCGGGGTCTGTCAGCAGATGCCAGGTGGCCTCGCTGCCGGGCGCAAGCTCTGCGGCCGTGAGGAGTTGGCGGGCCCTGGAGAGCTCGCCTTTCCCTCACTTTGGCGCACGCTTGTTCACGTTTTCGCTCGGCTAAAGCTTCGACATCGACGCAGCCACCCTCACGGGGTTTGTGGAGTCGACGTGCTGCGACCAGCAGCTGTGCCCACTCTCCTCGTCGGAAGGCCGCTGCTCGGGACAGCAATTCGTCGCACCCTTGGGTCCCGCGTAGGGGGGTGCGAGCCAGCAGCATGCGTGGTGCGAGGAGAAACAACTTCCACGCGCGTGACGCCGGTGTTGCATCATGGGCTGGTGCGCCTGCGGGCGAGTCGCGGAGCTGCTGAAGGGCCAGGGTCAACGCTGCCCGCACAGCGGCTCTCATGAAGGGTGGCACGTCTTGCAATGTAGGCACCGGATGTCGGAGCTCGTCGGCCAAGTCCACCGCGTCTACGGCCAGCCAGGCTGCATCGGGGACGCTTGCTGGCGTAGCGTTCACAGCGGCATCGTGGTCTCCGGCAGCGGCTGGGCAGGTGGGGACACGGTCGTCGGCGGGCTCGCCGGAGGGCAGGGGTGACTGTGCGGCCGCAGCTCTGTTCGCACCTGCGTAAGATTCCAGCAACGCCGCTTGCACCGCAGCCGTGAGGTAGCCGTCGGGGGCCATGCAAACCGCCACGGCGGCCTCTAGGCGCAGCGGAGCGTCGGGCATGGCGGAAAGACGTGCCGCCAATGCTCGATCTTCCGCTGAGGTAGCTCGGTGAGCCTCGTGGCCTCGTGAGCTTCACACTCGGCGACCGCAAGCACAGTCTGGGCGAGCCCCGATGGCGGGACTGGCGGCGCATCGCGCAGCAGGGATGCGAGCTCCCTAAAACGCGATCGCCATTCATGTTGGGCGCGCGCGGTCAAGTTGCCTGCCCCAGCATGCAGCAAGGGTATGTACAGCCATGAATTTTTTTTTTTTTTTTACGCGCCTTTTTCCGTCAGCAGGAAGGTCCCGCTCCTAGTGGAGTACGGTCACGGTCCCGAGTTAGGGCCGCTTCAGCGCAGCGGCAGGCGGCTCGGCCCGTCAGGGTCGGCCAGGTGGAGGACTTCATCCAGGGCCGGCGCATCGGTGTGTGCCGGTCCCGGCATGGCCCGGGCGCGCCCTAACGCCGTGTGACCGACGGCCTGCTGAACCGCTACGGAGAGCACGCTCCACCAACGGCGGGCCCAGGCTGTCTTTGCGGACGCTCGCAACGCAGGTGGGGCTCGGTACGCACGGAGTGCGACGAGGCGTTGGACCAGCTTGACTGCGTCAGTGTTCCACCGCCCACCCACTTCGCAGCCGAGCACGCAGAGGGCTTGTGCGCCACCCGCCGCGAGCTCAGGGTAGGTGGCTTGTTTGCGCCGGTAGGCGGTGCGCAGGACCGCTCCATCCTGTGCGGCCGCGCCTGGGTGGGGTTCGCCGTCGCGCGTGAGAGGCGAAACTAGGGTCGCATCGCAGCAGAGCGCACCACCCAGTGGCGCGGCGCCGTAGATGACGAGGTCGAGGCGCCTGCGGTCGTCGGGCGCGACGCCCGGCGCAGTGGTGTTGACGAGCCATTGCTGGGGCACTACGTGTCCCTCAGGCCCCACGGCTTCCCGTGCAACCTTGCACCAGGCCCGCTCAACAAGTTTGGCTCGCCTCGCCAGGAGGCCAGTACGAGGGCACGCGAGTGCATGGTCTCCAAAGGCATCTGCGCGGTGTCCGCACCCAGGTTCCGAGGCGCTCCCGCAACGGCCTGGCGCGAGCGGGAGTGGAAGCCGGAGCCTGCGACGCAACGCGATCTGCATGGCTTCGGGCGCGAGCGTCGTGTGGGGATCGCTGGGGATGGCGTGCAGCCATGCACCGGCATGCGGACCGGCCTGGGAACGCAAGAGCGCGCGGTGAGGAGGTGGCAGAGAAGGCAGCAGCACGTGGTCGCGGAAGAAAGGGTTCCGTGTACGCGACGCAGAGTGTTGCCACCCATGCCTCCATTCACCGGGCTCGGTGATCCCGTCAGGTCGGTCGGGTGGGCGGGCTCCCTGAACCACGCACTCCCAGGAAGGCACGTCCGTCCAGCCTTCGGCTGCAAGCAGCCCACGGGCCGCAGAAGCTGTTCGAAGGCATGCTGGGCCACGCGCGTCAGCGAGGCAGCGGACGGCCCAGTCCGTAAAGGCCGGGCACCGTTCGCGGAGCACTGCGAGGGCATCGGCCCAAGCCGCCCAGTACGCCGCGGGGCTGGTGCGCGTGGCTTGCGACAGTCCCAAACCTCCCAAGCTGGCAGGAAGCAAAGCGATGTCCCTTGCAGGGCACGACTCGTCCTCCGCGGTGGCGCCCAGACAAGCCTGGAGGGTGCCCCACACGGCCGCGTCATGTGCGGCGGCATATGGCGCATTGAGGTCGGGAGGGACGGTCCGGAGCGCGTGGTTAGCGCGGGGTGCGGCGCAGAAGCTGAGGAGGAGCCAGGCGCACTGCAGGTCGGGCAACTTAGGCAGCTGGCGCAGCAACGCGTCTTCCGCTTCGAGTCTTTCGGCGCCCCAGGCGCGGACGTAGTCTGCCGTGCCAATGGGGGTGCCGAGTGCGACGAAGCCATGCTGCTGTGGGGGCCGGCTGCCGCGCCAGACTTCGGAACCCAGATCCGCGATCCCTGGCGGCGGCGGCCCACCTTCGTAGTTGAAGACACGCGTCTTGCCCAAGTTGGCGGATATGCCCGCATGCGTCTCGACCGCTCCTGTTACCAGATCCAGGGCGGCTCGCGCACGACTTGGCTCAGGCAGGAGAACGTACAGGTCGTCGAGGAAAGCCATGAGCGATTCACCCGGCTGCAGCTGCGAGTCTGCCCGGCGCAACGCCTCGTGCTGGCCAAGGGCGAAAAGGGCAGGGGCGAGGGGGTCGCCCTGTTCGCAGCCCTCTGCCTGGCGTATGCCGTGGCGGACCCCGTCAGCGTCCCACCATTGGAATTCCGACGTCTGGCCGTAAAAAACTCGTACGAAGGGCACGAGTGCGGGTGCCACCTCGCACAGTTTGCGCAAAAACGCCGCCCGGGAGATACAGTCGTAAGCACTCCGCCCATCCAGGGAGACGACGGTGGCTCGAGCGTCGTTTTCCAGGGTCGCGCGGAGTCGGGCCGACAACGCATCCACTCCTGCTCGAGTGCGAAGCCCGAACTGGTATGGCCTGGTAGCCTGATCGAAAACAGGCGCCCACGCAGCAGCTAGCGAGCGCGAGACGAGCCGACGGAACATGTCGCCCGTCGCGATGCCTCGCACGCCTCCTCCGGGCTTGCGAATCGCCGTCATGCGGGTCAACGCGATCCCCTCCGCAACTTCACGCGGGATCGCGGCCTGTGCCAGCAGATTGGCTGCTTCGGCAAGCAGCTCCAGGTCATCGGCATGGCCCAAAAGGAGTTTGTAGTGCTCAGCTCGAGCGCCGGACAGTCCGGGTGCACTCCCCCGCTTGGCTTCGCGCAAGCTGCGGGCGACTGCGGTGGAAGTGAGGCGCACGGGGGTCGGCGGCAGTGAGCACTTGGCGGGCGCGTGAAAGCTCGCCTCTGCGTGCACGCGCACAAGCCGCTTCTCTCCGGCGCTCGGCGGCTGCTTCCGTATCGAGGTCGGTCGCTGGCCTGAGCGGAGCGCGCGTGGCGCGTGCGGCCGCCAGGAGCGCGGGCCAGAGCCCCTGTTCGTAATGTTGCAGGCGCATCAAGAGGACGCGGCGTCCATCACCACCCTGCTCGGCCGGCCGCGCGAGGAGCATGCGGGGCGTCAGCAAGAACAGCTTCCACGCGCGTGCTCGGATGCTATCATCAGGCGGTCCACTGTAGGCATCGCGGAGGTGTTGGAGGCTGCATGCGAGCGCCCGGCGCACGCCAGCTCGCACAAACACGGGCACTGACTGCAGCGTCGGGACGGGATGGCGGAGCTCGTCAATGAGGTCGACGTCGTCCAGCGCGTTCAGCGTGGGAGGCCTCGGATGGCTGCATGGGAGTGAGCACTCAAGCACCTGCGAGGCTGGGGAATCAGGCAAGTCGTCGGCCTGCCAGCGAGCTTGGCTTGCAGCACGGGCGCGGCGGCGTGTGCGTGCATTCCGGGGGCGGCATGGTCGCAGTGGTTGGGCTGGGTTGGGGACCGGCTGTTCCACCGCATAGGCACGAAATGCATCCGCTAGGGTTGCAGCCTCGATTGCGACAGTGTGGCTGCCGTACGCTTCTAGCAGCGCGGCCTGGGCCAGTGCGGGGATGTAGCCATCGCCGTCCACCAAGCGAGAGAGGGACTGCCCAACAGAGAGGTCTGCAGCGCCGCCCCTGCGAAGAGCACAGCAGAAGGCGTCAGCATCCACAGTCCCCTCACCTTCAGCTTCCGCCAACGCGTGGAGCAGGGCTGCAAGCCGATCGACCTGCAACGGCTGGGAACTGGAGAGGGCACGCACCAGTCTGGACCAGCGCTCGCCACAAGGCGGGTGTTGGCTCCAAGCTGATGCCGCTTCGGGGGACAGCGTGCCCGCAGCCGCATGCAGCAAGGGAACATACAACCACGAGTTTCGGTAACGTGCCTCAGGCTGTTCTGGCGGGCCATGAATTGCGCTCGCCAGCCAAGGAGCTTGCCAGGGCAGGGGTTCGTGTCCAGAAGCCGGGGAGCGTGCGTGCTGATCCGGCGAAGGTGGTGGTGTGAAGCCCGGTGTCGCTTCTTCCGTTGCCACTGGGGCCATCGCTCCCGAAAGTGGTTGGGGGGGCATCTCCCCGCGGAGAGGCGAAAGCGGTGGTCGCACTGAGCATGTCCGAGACGGTTTCAGCAGCATCCGCGTCTGCATCGTGGTCGCGTAATGCGGCCGGGCGGGTGCTTGGTGCCAACAGTTGCATCTGCCCGAGGGCATGCAACGCACGCTGTCGGCGCAGCTCAAGGTCGTCGGACGGCGGCCCAGGGTGCGCAGCCTCCCCAACTCGCCTGCCACGGTGTGGGTGCGGCGTCCATTTGCGGACGTCCCGGCACGCCTGCATGCTTCCCGCGGAAGCGTTACTAACGCCCGCTGCGTCGGCGAGCGGGCGCGCTCGTGGGGCGCGGGGCCACGGCGTCTGTCACCGGAGTGCTGTCGTTGAGGAGGTGCGCTATCAGCGCTGCGGGTGTGAAGTTCGTTGCTTGCGACAACTCGCGCACCGCTGCTTCGCCCCCTTGCAGCAAGCAGTGTAACACCTCGTGCCTGCGTGGGTCCCGCGTGCGGGCTGACAGTTCGCGCAGCAGGGCCTCCCAGCTGTACTTGGCTTCGTCTGCAGGGCGTCCACCGCCTAAGGCGACCATCGCGGCCGCCGCGCGGCGAAAGAGCAAACCAAGAAGGATGCCCAACAGCAGCCACCCCCAAGCAAGCGTAAGCGGCCCGAAGCCCGGAGTAAAGTACCGGGGCGTGGCTCCACTGCACGTGAGGGCCGCGTGGGTCAAACTTTCCTTGCACGTCGGCGGCAAAGAAGCGGCCCACCACACAGCCGACGAGGCAGCCGAGTAAGCTCCGGCACATGCCGACAGGAGCTGTCCGATCACAGCGGCCGACAAGGCATGAGAGCGAGAAGTTCGAGTTTGCCAACTTGAGCCAAAATGGCGACGGCGATGCCAACCTCGTCTCCTGTTGGCATCCCTCTGTAGCAAAATGGCAGCCAAGGGGTTATTCTTCAAGGGCCCGACCCACTCCTGGGGCAGAGTCCGCTACTGTATCTGTCTCGCTACAGAGCGTCCCCCCGCCCCCGTTGCGTGAGAAGGTCCAGGCACGGTCAGTGAAGCGGACCTGGCCTCCGGGGCCTGCGGGGCCGACGATGGTGGAGCAAAAGGCACGCGGTCAATCTTCGCCAGGGGACATCGGACCTAGACAACCGCTGCCAAACTCAGGAGGCATCAAAACTGGGAAAGCGAGTCAATATGTCTTAAAAATTCTTAAAACAAAATGAAACAAAAAAGGCCCGCCACCACGTCACCAGAAACGACGCCCCTAGGCCTGCCGCAGCCGTTTGGCCCGTTTGGCTGGCGAGGGGATTGCCTTTTGGCGCGGCGACGGACGGAACTTATCCCCGGCCCCTTGTTGCATGCTGCATCCGCACATCTCACGCCCTCAGCGCTCCAAGCATGGCGAGCCAACCCGCGCGATGCCGAGTGGTGGGAGCATGCTCACCAACCACTTGCAGCGTCCACACCTGAAGCCCCCATTGCCGCGCTCACCCACACCGCCGAAACCACCCTCAGCACACGCGCACCATCTCCCCTTTCATCAGCTTTCTAGAAATATATCGCACTATACAGCCGTACATACCCTCAGGTACTGTTGGGTCTACCCCGGGTCGGATATTAGACCCCAAACCCTGGGTCTAATATCCAAACCCTAGGGTCATGCAACAGGTCATTTTAGACCTTCACGCCTTGGCCTATGATCAGGTCTCTGTTGGGGCCGTTGTGGCTCGGCATTGCTTCAGTACGTTTCAGTTCCTGTTCCCGTTCTGGCCCGTGCGCTTTTGCTTGCTAGTCCCCTGCCGGCCTGGCTCCTCCCCGGTCCCAGTTATCGTCTCTGGTTCTGCTTCTGTCCGCTTCGGTTCCGCTGTGGTCTCCGCTCAGCTCTGGAAAGTCTCGGGTTCGTTGTTCTTTTCGGTTCCAAACCGGTTTCGGATCGGATACACCCCGGTTCCTTGTGGCGGTTGGGCTGTGATTGTGTGGTGCTGGTTTCAGTTCGGATCTTGCTGCGGTCCAATTGAGTTGTTTTGAGTGCGGGGGCCCACTTCCGAGGTCATCCGTCGCCGCCGACCCTGCATAATGTCGCCTCCCAAATGTCTCACTTCGCCTTTAAGAACCTGGGAGGAACCTGGAAAGCCTAATTACCTAATTTTCGTTTTGCGCACGGATTTTTTTCTTATCGATGCGACTCGGGCTGAGTCGGGTTTGGGTTGAGGTGGAACTGTTTTGCTTCGCAGGTCTCGTCTTGGGTTGTCGGCTTGGGGTCGGTGTCTCTGCCCTGTCGGTTCCGGCAGTTCCGTTCGTTTCAGCTCGCATTTTTACGAAGCCCTGGCAACCCTTTATGGAGGTAGAGAAGCACGAATCCAAGAGTACTCCAGGCTGAGTTTCGGAGTTCCGGGTTTGCGGCTTCTGGGTTCAGGCGTTTAAAGTTTCTGGGTTTCTGCGTTTCTGGGTTGGGGATATTTCTGGATCTAAGTGTTTAGGGCTTCTAGGTTTCTGTTTCTGGGCGCTTCTGTGTCTAGGTGTGTCGGGTTGCTGTTTTTCGATGTTCTTCCCGAAACGCAGTTTTTGGGTTATGTGTTCAGGTTTACTGGGTTTCTGCGTTTTAGGGCGCTTCTGGGATTAAGCGTTTAACGTTTCTGGGTTTCGGCCGTATGCTGTCCAGGGGAACAAACCAGGGCACACGGGTACCACGAGCCCTCGCTTACCCATCCATAAGAAAACTGGCCACAGCAGCACAGCGCCGGCTTCCTGTTGTAGCCGTCTCGAGGTTCCTATCTTACTCAGACGTCTATGTTGGCTTGGGATCTATAGGGTCTGAAGGGTTTGGCGGGTTTGGGGTTCCTGGGTTCAAGACCTTTTCAGATTGTTGGGTTTGGTGATGTTTCTGGGCTTAGGTGTGTAAGGTTCCTGGTCTTTGCGTTTCTGGATGCTTTTGTGTTTACGCTGTTTAAGTTTCTTGGTTTCTGCGTTTTTTGGTTTCTGGATTTGGAGATGTTTCTGGATCTAAGTGTTTAGGGCTTCTAGGTTTCTGTTTCTGGGCGTTTCTGTGTCTAGGTGTGTCGGGTTGCTGTTTTTCGATGTTCTTCCCGAAACGCAGTTTTTGGGTTATGTGTTCAGGTTTACTGGGTTTCTGCGTTTTAGGGCGCTTCTGGGATTAAGCGTTTAACGTTTCTGGGTTTCGGCCGTATGCTGTCCAGGGGAACAAACCAGGGCACACGGGTACCACGAGCCCTCGCTTACCCATCCATAAGAAAACTGGCCACAGCAGCACAGCGCCGGCTTCCTGTTGTAGCCGTCTCGAGGTTCCTATCTTACTCAGACGTCTATGTTGGCTTGGGATCTATAGGGTCTGAAGGGTTTGGCGGGTTTGGGGTTCCTGGGTTCAAGACCTTTTCAGATTGTTGGGTTTGGTGATGTTTCTGGGCTTAGGTGTGTAAGGTTCCTGGTCTTTGCGTTTCTGGATGCTTTTGTGTTTACGCTGTTTAAGTTTCTTGGTTTCTGCGTTTTTTGGTTTCTGGATTTGGAGATGTTTCTGGATCTAAGTGTTTAGGGCTTCTAGGTTTCTGTTTCTGGGCGTTTCTGTGTCTAGGTGTGTCGGGTTGCTGTTTTTCGATGTTCTTCCCGAAACGCAGTTTTTGGGTTATGTGTTCAGGTTTACTGGGTTTCTGCGTTTTAGGGCGCTTCTGGGATTAAGCGTTTAACGTTTCTGGGTTTCGGCCGTATGCTGTCCAGGGGAACAAACCAGGGCACACGGGTACCACGAGCCCTCGCTTACCCATCCATAAGAAAACTGGCCACAGCAGCACAGCGCCGGCTTCCTGTTGTAGCCGTCTCGAGGTTCCTATCTTACTCAGACGTCTATGTTGGTTTGGGATCTATAGGGTCTGAAGGGTTTGGCGGGTTTGGGGTTCCTGGGTTCAAGACCTTTTCAGATTGTTGGGTTTGGTGATGTTTCTGGGCTTAGGTGTGTAAGGTTCCTGGTCTTTGCGTTTCTGGATGCTTTTGTGTTTACGCTGTTTAAGTTTCTTGGTTTCTGCGTTTTTTGGTTTCTGGATTTGGAGATATTTCTGGATCTAAGTGTTTAGGGCTTCTAGGTTTCTGTTTCTGGGCGTTTCTGTGTCTAGGTGTGTCGGGTTGCTGTTTTTCGATGTTCTTCCCGAAACGCAGTTTTTGGGTTATGTGTTCAGGTTTACTGGGTTTCTGCGTTTTAGGGCGCTTCTGGGATTAAGCGTTTAACGTTTCTGGGTTTCGGCCGTATGCTGTCCAGGGGAACAAACCAGGGCACACGGGTACCACGAGCCCTCGCTTACCCATCCATAAGAAAACTGGCCACAGCAGCACAGCGCCGGCTTCCTGTTGTAGCCGTCTCGAGGTTCCTATCTTACTCAGACGTCTATGTTGGCTTGGGATCTATAGGGTCTGAAGGGTTTGGGAAGGTTCGGCATGCCGGGGTTCTCGAGTTTAGGGTTTCTGGGTTTGTGCGTTTCTGGACGTTTTGGGGGGTTCCTAGTCTTTGGACGGTTTTGGGTTTAGGTGCTTGGGTTTCTTGGTTTCTGCGTTGCTGGGTTTGGGGGTGCTTCTGGATTTAAGTGTTCAGGGTTTCTGGGTTCCTGCTTTTCTGGGCGTTTCTGGATTTAGGTGTTTAAGGTTTCTGGGTCACGGGGTTCCTCCCGAAACGCAGTTTCTGGGTTTATGTGCTTAGGTGTTTAAGGTTTCTGCGGTTTGGGCGTTTTTTGAGTTTCTAGGTTTAGGTTTATAGGGGGCTTCAGGTTTTTGGGTTTCTGCGTTTCTCGGTTTGGTGCTGCTTCTGGGCTAGGGCTTTTGCGTTTTTGCACGATTTTGGGTTTAAGTGTTTTTAGCGTTTCTGTGCGTTTCTTTGGGTTTCGGTGTTTAGGATTTCTGGGTTTCGGGGATTTTGCGTTTCGGGTTTAAATGTGTTTGGGTTTCGGTGCTCACACTCACTCGGGCAATCCAACGTTTAGATTTCGGCCTCACACTCGGACAATCCAGGCGCGGCATATGGTTCGGAGTCTAATTACTGTTTCTGAGTTTCTGCGTTTTGGGATGTTTCTGGGTTGTTATTTAATAGCTTCTCGGTTTCTGCGTTTCTGAATGCAGTTTTGGTCAAGCGATTTTCACGAGCACGCACCGCGGGACACAAATCTCACATCCATTTCGGTGCTCGTGGACCTGTAATTCAATCTCGCGACCCGCCAAACCGAGAATAGTGCGCAGCGGCGGCCAAAAGCTTAACGCCAAGTTTGGTCCAGAGACTGGAACGAGCAGGCACCGCGGGACACAAATCTCAGATCCATTTCGGTGCTCGTGGACCTGTAATTCAATCTCGCGACCTGCCAAACCGAGAATAGTGCGAAGCGGCGGCCAAAAGTTTAAAACCAGTTTTTGTCCAGCGATTTTCAGTTGGGTCTGGAATCCACGGGGCTGGGAGGGTCTAATATCCTGAACCCCGGATTTCAGACCCTGCACTCTCCGGCCCCCGGGGCCAGGATTCCAGACCCTCCAGTACCTGACCCTATAGCCGTACTATAGCCGTATCTTGCTGGCCGCATCGGTCTGCTCAACGGCTCTCTCGTGCATGTTGGTTGGGCGGAGCGCCACGTGCGCGAGCCGAATGGCAACCTCGTTTCACCGGTCCGGTGCAAAAAGCTCTCCTCGAATGCTTCGATGGCCACATGATGGGCCACCTGCTTGCATCGGCGCCTGACCGTCATTCGGATCGCTTCCGTCTAGAGTCTAGACCCCGAGCCGTGTCGCTGTTGACGCCGGGCATCGCGGCCCCAGCGCAGCAGCACCAGAGCTCTCGAAGTTGATGATGCCCTCCCGGCAGTTGTGGCAAGGCTGCGCGCCAGCTTCCATAGCGCTCGCGGCGCGGAGCCGGCCGCCGCGGGTTCGGGCGCGGACACCAAACCGCGACGCAACAGCAGCCCTACTGGAACCCGCCGCGAGTGGTCATCGCAGCGGCACTGCACCGGCTGAATCCGGCACGTGGTTCGGCCTCACCGCTTTGGATGCAGCTGACTTGCCGTCTCGGTGCCCGCCGCGCCAGCCTGAGACTTGCTGCGCGCCTCCGTCCCAATGGCGATATGCGAGGTTGGAAACTGTTTCGTTTTTTTTTTCCCAACGGACTTTTCGAACGATCCGCGCGCGGTCCCAGTGCACCTGCGAACTACGGCATAGGAGAGGGGCTGCAGCGGCTCAGCGAGCCGGCAGGCAGCTGGGCAAAGGCGGGCACACGTCGTGCAGGACGTCCTGCAGAGGCGGTGCCTGCGCGCCAGGCATCGGGGCATGGACGGGCGGCGACCCGAGCAGAGTAGCAGCAAGCGTGTTTTGCACAGCCACGCGGAGTAGGCCCCACCAGCGTCTGCACCAGCCCTGGGTGGCAGCTCCTCGGAGCGGAGCAGGGGCTCGCAAGCGGACGAGCTGCGCGACAAGGCGGAGCGACTCGTCGTTCCAGCGCCCGCCGGTCTCGCACGCGAGCACGCACAGCCTTTGCGGTCCTCGCCGAAGGAGCTCGGGGTAGGCAGCGCGCTTGCGGCGTTCGGCGACGGCCAGTGCAGCACCGTCCCTGGTGGTCGAGGAAGGTTGCGGGCGGCCGTCGCGGGTAAGCGGCGAGACCAGGGTTACGTCGCAGCACAGTGCTTCGCCAAGCTGTGTGGCACCATATGCGACGAAGTCGAGACGCCGGCGATCGTCGGGGTCAACACCTGGGGCAGGCGTCCGTACGAGCCACTGTTGCGGGACGACCTGGCCCTCCGGCCCGACCGCTTCGCGCACGACCCTGATCCACGCGTGCTCAAGTGGCTTGGCTCGCCGGGCGAGCAGGCCGGTGCGGGGGCAGGCAGCATAGTGATCACCGTATAAACGTCGACCGCGGCGCCGCAGCCGGGTCCATGGGCCCCGCATCTGCCTGGTGCGACGGGCAGCGGTAGGCGCAACCGTCGCCGCAAAGCGATGAGCATGCGGCCTGGCGGTATTGTGGTGCCTGCCTCGCTGGGGACGGTGCCGAGCCAAGGCGGCAGCGCGCGGCCCACACTGCGAACGCAGCAGTGCCTGTGCAGGCGGCGCGAGGGCCGGCAGCAACTCGGTGTCGCGAAAACGGGTTGAACAAGCGCGAGAACCGTGATGCTGCCAGCCCTGGCACCGCTCGCCAGGCTCGGGCAGGTCGCATTGGGCCGGTCGCAGGCCGTCGTGGATAGCGCTCCACTCGGGCCGACCTTCCCATCCTGCGTGGGTGAGGTGGGCACCAGCGGCAGCGGCGGCGCGCACGCAAAGCGCGAAGGAGGCGAAAAACATTCGGCGAAGTCGTGTCTAACCTATGGTTTTGGGGTTCCCTTGGCTCTTTAGCTCCTCATGAAATAGGAATCATCATCACCCCTGGCTCCTTGGCTCCTCCAATATCTGTGGTTATAGGTGTGACAGGGTGTTGCGGCCCATTGTAATGGGCGTATCCCGCGCTGAGCGCAGCGGGAGGCGGCTCGGGCCAGCTGGCTCAACGAGTGCCAACACGTGCTCCAATGCGGGCTCGCACCCTGCGGCGCCGCTGGAAACCAGCCACGGCTCCGAGGGCCGTGCCGCCAACGGCATGCTGCCCCGCGGCCGACAACATGCCCCACCACCTGCGCGTCCAGGCAGCGGAGGCGGCAGCTCGGAGGGCCGCCGGCGCGCGGAGAACCGTACCCGGACGAGCTGTCGGACAAGCGCGTGCGAGTCGGCGTTCCAGCGCCCCCCGACCTCCACACAGAAAGCGCGAAAAGGCGTTGGCCACCTCCGCGCTGCAACTCCGCATCCTTGTGCCGGGCAGATGTCACGGCAGGTACCGGAATCATCCCACCAGCAATACACCGATGGCTTCCCCGTAAACCAGGTGCAGAAACGGTAAAGAGTGCAGGAGCGACCTGGCGGAGTTTGCTGAGGAAGGCGGCCCTGGACACTGCGTCGTACGCACTGCGGGCGTCCAGCGAAAGCACGGTCACGTCTTGGTCAGTCTCCAGTGCGATGCGGAGTCGGGACACCAAAGCGTCCATACCGGACCGCGCGCTCAGGGCGTGCTGAAAGGGACGAGTCGCCTTGTCGAAGGGAGCCGCCCACGTCTTCGCCAAGGCCCGCGAGACTAGGCGGCGAAAGCCGTCGCCTGTAACAATGCCGCTGACGCCCCCCTCCGGCTTTCGCAGTGCCGTCATTCTGGCCACCGCAAGGGCTGCTCAGACAATGGACGGGTCCGTCAGAGCCGCCCATGTGCCGGCATCCCACTCCCGGTAAGCAAGTGGCGTGTGCGGGTGACCTCGCCTTTGCGCACGAGGCGGGTCGAGGATCGTTTGTGCAGCGCGTCGTTCTCCTCAATCGTTTTTTTTTTTTTTTCTTTTTTTTCGCGCCTTTTTACGACAGAAAGCGACCCGTCTCGGCGACGAGGACGGGAGCCGCGCAGGGAGGCGTCCTGCGCGCCCGGCGAAACCCGATGCCGCCCGAGACCAAGGTTATGAGATGGGTTGATGTCCTGTGCGAAGAGCTGCCGCTTACCAGCAACGCTGCGCGGGCCCGACATCCATCGTCCGACCGCCCATCATACGTGCCAGCGCCCGAGCCGCCCGACACCTGACATGCTACTTTCGCATTTGAAGTGGCAAGCAGAGAGGTTTCACGCTCTGACCGTGACACATGGTCGTTAACGGACTCGTATGGCACGCCTGTTTTCAAACGGCGGCGGCTAGCGACCACCGGAGGGCCGCCTCGGACCTCGGCAAGGATGGAGAGCAAATTACGCGGGGAATGTTGCTTCCATTGTTTGGGCCATGACGCCTGTGTCGGGGAGGCTTGTCGCCAAAGGCCGCGGGGGCTGAATTCTCCACACCGCTGGCCATCACTTTGGGGCGACAGCAGCTGGGAACTGCGCAAGGTGATGTCGTGAGACAAACACATGCGGCTTAACGCCATGTTGAAGTCGCAGGTGCCGTAGAAGGTTATGAGCCAGTTGCTGTTCCTGCATGCTGGAATGGCGAGGCTGGCCGCTTCATGCAGCACCTAAGCCGCATCGGGTCGCACAGAGCTGTGCCAGCTCTCCGCCGCGCGACCACTGCGGGGTGGTCGCGCCGTTGGTGGGGCATGCTCACTCGCCAGAACAGCACTGGGGCAAGTTTGGCCAGTGCCGCTCCACCCGTGTCAGAAGGACGAATAAACGTCACAATGCTCGAGAGTATAAGCTACAGCCGACATAACAGATGAACTCTCGCGGTCCTCGGCTGCAGAGCTCCAGAAATATGCGCTGCGCGAGGCAAAGTGCGGGGGAGCTGCGGGCTTGTGTGGCCCGTGTTTGCCGCGAAGGAGGCGCCCGCATCGACCGCGTCGCCCGCAACGTCCGTGTCGCTGATATGAACGTTGACGTGCCGATCAGCGACGGCCGCTGCATGGAGGTCGTTTGCAGCGGCCTTGGTTTGTGGCACGGCGCGCGGCTCGCAGTCGATGCCATTATCGTTTCGCTACTCCCACGCGATGGGCTTCCTCACCCAGGCCCAGACTGCTGGCCATCGAGCAGCGTCGGTACCGGCACACCTGCCGTCCGCCCCAGTCGCCTCGTGGGTCGCCCGCTGGTCCGGACTGCTGGCTGTCGCTGCCTCGCGCGCCTTCGCAGCCACGCTCCTCGAATTCCCCATTGCCGCCGAGTTGAGCGCGGGGCCCATGCCTGCCTTGCATGAGGTCCTTGCCGATGCGCGCTGGGGGTGAAGGAGCTCACTGCGGGTACCGAACCGGTGCCAAGCAGCATTTCGGCCAACCATAACGTCATAGCACTCATCATCCCACCAATCCGGTTGGGGACGGCGGCCCGGCGGCTCCAGCGCCGGACTTGGGGCAGATCGCCACAGCATGGATTATAATACACGAGGATGGACGAGCATGGGGCCTCACGGAGGAGGCTCAAGAGCTTTTCAGACCAGTCTAGAGAAAGAACGCACGTGGTGCGCACGACTGGCCGCCAGCACGCACTACCGGCCAACGCGCCGAAGCATCCTCAACTGACAGTGCAATTTAAAAAATGATGAGTTTGTGGTCGTTACTGAGCACCGGGCAACAGCAGCCTTCAAGGTAGGCGCACGAGCTCCCATCATGCACGACAACATTGCATATGGAAAGTCCACTCGAGACCAACACGCGGTCAATGCTGGAGCCGGAACGATGTGTTGGAACACCGACGGGGTTTGCTATCGCAAGCTGAAAATCAGCACAGCCGGGGTTTCCCAGATCTCTCGCGAGCAAACCCCATTACTTCGCCCAAGTAGACATTGCAATCCCCAGCTAGGAGCAGTTCACACCGAGGATAAAGCTGCAAGACTTCTTGGATGGAAATACGAAGATCGTTCCAAAATGTTACGCTGTGGGAGATTGACATACCTACATGTGGGGCATAAAAGCGACAAACTAAGACAGGGGAACTGCGATCAACGGCCGGCGCAAGACACCTCCGGCGGAATCTGGATGGGGCGCTACGGACCGAAAACGGCCATCAAGGGGAGGCGTTTCTAACAAGGACACGGGCTTCACAACCATCTATGCCCTGTGGCCCGTCATAAACAAACGGCTGGTCAATCGGCAAGGAGGCGCCAAGTGGAGCATGTGTTTCCTGAACGCACATCAATCAACATTCCACGCTTGCAACAAACTTACCAGCCCATGAAGTGCGGGTGTTCCGACCCGCCCGGCAACCACAATCGATGGCAGTTCAAAATGCCGACGAGAGCCGCTGGCATTTCTCAGATCATCTGCACGCGCAAATTCACACAGCTCCTCCAACGAGTTGCAGATGTGAGCCGGTAGTTGGCTAACATCTTCAGGGATGCCAGAACACATTTCAGACAAGTACTGCTGGAGGGGCACTTGCACAACGGGCGACGATTATGTCTTTCGTGCGGCATTGTTATGTCTGTTATGTTTTTTTGAGCTTGTTCGCTCCGGCGCAATCGCCCCATCTGTATGGCGGACTGCCGTCATCAAGCCGATACACGAGTCCGGCTCAGCGGAGGAGTTCACGAACTAGCGGCCGATCAGCCTGTTGTGCTGTAGTCTGAAGCTTTTTGAGAGGCTCCTATTGAAACGGTGGTTGCCTCATGTTGTGCCGCAAATTGACGCAACTCAGGCGGGGTTTGGCTGGGGCGCCGAAGAACAACTAACTACGCACGGCTGCTGCTTGGTCTGTCTCAACGAAGTGCCGTAGCAGTTCGGCGCTTGGGCCATCAGCTTTCAAGGCGGCCCCACTTTGTCTGGCGTGGTGTCGACTCGTTTGTGACAACTGGCCGTTGCTGGAGAGGCTGCAGAATGGTTAGGCTTTGGGCAAACCTCTTTTGATTTCGGCCGCCTGGATTCCGTCTCTGGCAAGCACTGTGGGTGGCGTCCTCCTGTGGTTGGCCAGGCGAGGAAACGTGCCGCAGCTTAATGCTGCTGCTGATGTTGCCGCTACGCGAGAACTTGAACCGCAACGCCGAGCTTTCCTCGCTCGCGCGGAGCGCTTGTGGAGACAGTACAGCAGCAGAACATGTTCACAAACGGGCTTCGGGCGACCCGACCGTGCCGTACCTGGAGCCTTGACGCCGGGCTTTGAGGGATCCCAATGACAGGTGGAATTTGGGAGTTAGCCGCTGGCCGCTGGCCACCTGTGGACCCAGGCTGCTGTCGTCAACAACAAACAAACAAATAAACAAACAAACAACAACCAACAACCAACAACAAACAACCAACAACCAACAACCAACAACCAACAACCAACAACCAACAACCAACAACCAACAACCAACAACCAACAACCACAACCACAACCACAACCAACAACCAACAACCACGACCACAACCACAACAACAACAACAGCAGCAGCAGGAGCAACAACAACAACAACAACAAACAAACGACAAACGACAAGCCGGAAGCCACAAGCCCCAAGCCGCAAGCCACAAGCAACCAGCAACAAACAACAAACAACAAGCAACAAGCAACAACCACAACAACAACCACAACGGAAACGGCAACGGCCACGACGACCATGACGACAACTACAACTTTCAGTTAGTTCCAAGTGGTGATGCTTCTGAGAGGATTGGCATTAAGAGATTGGATGGGGTTTTGCAGGTACTGCTGGGTTGGGGTTAGACACCTATGGCACATGCAAAGCTTCGGCCGGCTCCGGGCTGTGGTATTGTTGGACCCCGTGCTCCAGAAGCCGCAACAGCAAGACTAACGTCACGTTGGGCGGAGGGTCTGAGGCTCGTTAGAGTATCCTTCAGAGGCCAATAATCGTTTTGACTTGACATCCATGCCGTGCGCCTGGCGCCGCGGACGCCGTCGGTGCATGCAAAGTGTAAGAAGGGCTCCAGCAGCAAATGCTGAGACGAGCACCTCGCGAGCTGACCAACAAGAATCACCCGTCAAATTTCTGGTGATGTCTCGCATTGACTCTGTCCCTGTGGCCCTCTTATGCGAGGTTGCAAGCTTCGAGATGCTTCGAGACGAAACTGGACAAAGTCCCTGTCGGTAGTGAAGCTATATGGTGTCAGCTCATGCACAAACGTGCGTCTAGAGTCTTTACACCGAAAGCTTCAGCTTAGCAGCTTAGCGTGCAGATAAACTTGGGGCTCTCAAGCGCAGGGTGCTGTGGCTTTCAGGCCGCAGCGAATATCGATGCCTCGTCTTGGCTTTGCCACATCAGGCAGCGTGATAAACTCCTTCGTGCCAACAGTTGTTCCGAGGCACAGCCGCGCGCTGTGCGAAGCAGGAGGACGATGGCAACTCGCCAAGATGCATGGGAGAAGTCCTTCCAAGTCAACATAAGCTGCATCTGTGGTGAAACTACTGCAGGGGGCAGCCTTGACTGCTTCCACTCCGACACATCGCACTGCGTGTGCACATGTACTTACGTCTTGCGGTCTTGCGTGTCCTGACACTGGAGAAGCTGGTAGGCAGCACAGCTGCGAGTGTCATGGCTGCAAATCACATGAAATTTGCGCACTTTGGCACTTTAACCTGACCAATGCGCGAATGCTGATTCTTATCCTGCTCGTCACATTTAGGACTCTGGCTTCTGAACTTCTGGATTCGGGCGTCCGGGTTTAAGGTGACGGGCCATGGATGGCCATATGGTGTTATGGGTGGATGTTTGGCCCACAATTTTCATGTCCCGCTGGTGATCTGCGGGAGGTTTCTGGCAACTGTGGAGTAGCATTGAATGGAGCACGTTCTGATATCTGTGGGGCTTATTCATGGCTTTATCCAAAGACTCACCACCAGGAGCGGCGACCAAAGCAGAGATCAGCAGTTCCTTGACATCTGCACCGGCCTCCCAACTCCATGACTGCTGAGAACTCTCACTTGGCATATGGCCTTTTACGCGAACTGGCTCCCTCTGCACAGAGGGCTGCCGTGACCTTTGCTTCGACAATGGGATCTTGGATCGCCTGCGAGCTGCGCTCGACCTGTCACAGCTGACCTGTGTGCTCGGCACCACAGTTGGTATCACCAGCACACACACACACACACTCAGACACAGAAGCATGCATGGGCAATTGAAGCTTTCCGCCGGCAGCTGCCAGTAACAAGGTCGCCCAAGCAGCGCAGGTCTCCAGAGTTGGTGCACATGACGTTGTTGACAACGCAGAATACCTGAATGATCCTAGTCCTCCAGGCAACTGCATGATCCGGTGACCCTGCTCGGTTGCATGTATCGGATCAATCAAATCTGGATCCTTCGCTTGCTGAGCTCAACCTGTACGAGCTGGCTACCAGAGTGTTAGCGGCATGGCACCACACTTGGTCTCGCCAGGTCCGCAAACGAGCACGTGCTGGGAGCCAAGGTTACCGCCAGCACGCCGGCAACCTTGTGCACCCCAACCAGTGCACGGTACAAGAGTCGGAGCGCATGCAAGCAGAGATTGCCGAACGGCTTCATGCATGATACTTTCCATGTGAGCAGTGCCATGATATTTTAGATCAACTGTGCAATCGTTGAGATACACCCTTGCCGGCCCACTTTAGACAGGAAGGCCGACAACCGAAACATGTAACGGATCTTCACACATGTCTTCCGACCCACCCCCTTGCGAATTCATTGAAATAGCAGCTTTACCCCAACTCCGATGCCAAGGTGTGTAGCTGATGCGGCTTGGCAAATCATACATTGACCAGTGTCATACATTGTCACCTACACTGAGCATTCAACTACGCCACTGCCGACAAGGCAAGGATGACAGTTGCAATCTCTGTGCTTGCACCTGTTCATGGCTACGCCAAGAGTGCGAGGAGAAATCTCATTTTTGAGGTTCTCTCGGGAAACGTCTAAAATTCACGGAGGAGGCGCCGGATGCAGTTGGAAACGCAGCCTCCTCCTCCTCCGGGATGTCGCTTCATGATACAGTCTCTTGCTGTCTGATTCTGAAATGGCTCGCACCCTGTCAATGGCATGAAGCATCTCGTGACCCCGGGACGGAGACGTCTTCTGAATGCGGGGCAAGACGAATGCCAAGTCTGAAACCAAGAATGCAAGACTGCACTGGGAAAAAGCAACGAATGTGACAGCAAGTCATTCCGTGCGTCGGTTCAGGCACAGAGCAAGCCCACTGGAAAATGCCGAGACACCCGCCTTCGTAAAGCAGCCGGAGAGCTCCTCCTTCTTGAACTGTCTGAGCCTAGACTGCAGTCTCTGCAGTCTCGCCAGCTGCCTCCTCAAAGGGCTCTGATGCTTCCAAACAGCCCGAAACCCCTCGATCAGACTCGTAACGTCTCCTGCGGCTTCTCGGCTTCCCCCATCTCGGCCGCAATCTCCGCCGCGCGCTCCTCGCGTAGCTCCTTGGAGACCACCTGCAGAGCGGAGCGGGGGGGACCAGAGGGGAGGAAGAGGGCACGTTTTCACAGAGTCAAGCGCATGTGTTTACCCATGTTTACCCCTTCTGGTGCCTTGTAGCAGCCGCCCATCCACCACCAAGCAATGAAGCCGGCCACGGCACCAAGGGCCAGCAGCGTGACGACGATGCCGCCGGCAATGCTGGCTCCATAAAGCAATGAGATGGCCAGGGACACACCAGGCAAAGCCACAAACATCACCAGGATGTAAATCAGGGGCACCAGGCGCCAGTAGGAGGCATAGAAGCCCAGCAGGCAGGCGGCCTTGATGGGGATTCGGCGCATGAAAGGTACTGGAAACCAAATCAGGATACCGAAAATGTTGAAGAGCAAATGGACGAAGGCGATCTGCAAGCTGTCTGGCTTCATGACCGCGATGGCGGCCAACATTGAGGTAAATGTCGTACCGATGTTGGCCCCGAGAGTCATCGGGAACATTTTGTGCACGGGTAGCACGCCAACCCCGCAGAGCGGAGTCAGGGTGGAAGTCGTCACAGAGCTGGACTGCACGATGAACGTGATGCCAAGGCCAACCAGGATTGCCACATAGTCGTTCATGTTCGTGGCACGCATGATCACCTTCTTTGCCGTGCCCATGATGAGACTGTGCAGGAGCTTAACCAAACAGAACAGGGTGCCGGTGACGATGATCAGCGAGAAGATCAACCCCACGATGCCGCCGGCAACATCACCCATGCCAGAAAAGGCACCTTCGTCCAAGATAGTGCCACCCTCGATGGACTGCACATAGAACTTGTCAGCTTCCAAGTAGCACGTGTCCGAACCGCAGCCGTGGTTCAAGAGCGGGAAGTAGGTGCTGCACTCTGCCAGGGCGGCATAGGCGTCCTTGTCGACCTTCTTCCAGTTCTTGCTCATGGACGAGGAAACGCAGAAGTAGTTGCTGCAGTCCATGGTGCTCGGGCAGCTTCCCGTTAGGCCAGTCGGCATGGCTTGGGCCTTGGGTGCACCCATAGAAAGCGACTTCGTCACATCCTTGTTCGGGTCCACAAAAACATCGGTCAAAGGGGAAACGATGAATTTGGTCGGAGAAGTAAATGTGACATCTGCTTCCGGTCCGACAACGGCCTCTGTGATGCCCTTTGAGATGTAATACAAGATCCCACCATCCCCGGTAATGGCTCCGATGATGACCTCCTCTGGCAGCATGACGAGGACACTGAGGAAGTTGAACATGTCATGAACCTCGGGGGGCCGGGGCAGGTGAAGCTGCTCTTCACTGTCACAGCACCGGAATACACCAAAGGAAAAAGGGAGTCATGATACTGCTGGATGACCGAGGAACTGTGGCACCGGAAAAGGCACGCTCAAGCTCAAGACGCTCACCGGCATGTGCCATGGACACAATCGTGTTTGTCACGGATGTGCCGATGTTGGCACCCATTATGATGGGAATCGCGTACTTCACGGAAACCTGACCGGCACCAACCAAGCCAACCACGATCGAGGTGCTCGTGGAGGAAGACTGAACCAGGACCGTCGCCAAGATGCCGACCATCAAACCCGTAATGGGATTGTCCACAATAGTAAACAGGTCACCAGCACCTTTGCCTCCCAGTACAAGGAAGGAGCTGCCCATCATGTCCAATCCCATCAAGAAGAAGTAGATCGAGGCAAGCACGCCGATAATTTTGAGGGTCGTGTAGAGGATGAACTCCCCCTGGCTCTGGGGCTTCGCAGCATCAGCCATGGTGGCAAGAGCTGTTGTGCTGGGAGGCGCTGGCTTTCCACAGTTTGATCCGAATATCCTGCGCCGCCCGCGTTTGCCTTGCTGCCTGGCTCTGGCAGGAGGACCGCCAAGCTGCTAAGAGGCGAACGATGCACAAGCTGCAAAGATGCAAGTTGCGTGCGAAGTGCAGATGCAGGTTCTCTCTACACACTCTCATCCCCTGTACAGGATCAGGCACGAGAACGAGAGCGAGACCCGCAAGCCCTGCCGTTGGCTAGCTGTTGGCTATGGCTATGGCGCTGAACCATTTGCATACCTCACATGTCGGCGAACATGTCGGGGTCCTCCAAGTCAAAACCCTTATTGCGCAAGGCCTTATCCAAAGACCCCCACTTGGCATATGGCCTTTTACGCGAACTGGCTCCCTCTGCACAGAGGGCTGGCGCCGTGACCTGTGCTTCGAGAATCGGATCTTGGATCGCTTGTGAGCTGTGCTCAAGACCTGTCACAGCTGACCTGTGTGCTCGGCACCACAGTTGGTATCACCAGCACACGCACACTCAGACACAGAAGCATGCATGGGCAATTGAAGCTTTCCGGCGGCAGCTGCCAGTAACAAGGTCGCCCAAGCAACGCAGGTCTCCAGAGTTGGTGCACATGACGTTGTTGACAACGCAGAATACCTGAATGATCCTAGTCCTCCAGGCAACTGCATGATCCGGTGACCTTGCTCGGATGCATGTATCGGATCAATCAAATCTGGATCCTTCGCTTGCTGAGCTCAACCCGTACGAGCTGGCTCCCAGCGTGTTAGCGGCATGGCACCACACTTGGTCTCGCCAGGTCCGCAAACGAGCACGTGCTGGGAGCCAAGGTTACCGCCAGCACGCCGGCAACCTTGTGCACCCCAACCAGTGCACGGTACAAGAGTCGGAGCGCATGCAAGCAGAGATTGCCGAACGGCTTCATGCATGATACTTTCCATGTGAGCAGTGCCATGATATTTTAGATCAACTGTGCAATCGTTGAGATACACCCTTGCCGGCCCACTTTAGACAGGAAGGCCGACAACCGAAACATGTAACGGATCTTCACACATGTCTTCCGACCCACCCCCTTGCGAATTCATTGAAATAGCAGCTTTACCCCAACTCCGATGCCAAGGTGTGTAGCTGATGCGGCTTGGCAAATCATACATTGACCAGTGTCATACATTGTCACCTACACTGAGCATTCAACTACGCCACTGCCGACAAGGCAAGGATGACAGTTGCAATCTCTGTGCTTGCACCTGTTCATGGCTACGCCAAGAGTGCGAGGAGAAATCTCATTTTTGAGGTTCTCTCGGGAAACGTCTAAAATTCACGGAGGAGGCGCCGGATGCAGTTGGAAACGCAGCCTCCTCCTCCTCCGGGATGTCGCTTCATGATACAGTCTCTTGCTGTCTGATTCTGAAATGGCTCGCACCCTGTCAATGGCATGAAGCATCTCGTGACCCCGGGACGGAGACGTCTTCTGAATGCGGGGCAAGACGAATGCCAAGTCTGAAACCAAGAATGCAAGACTGCACTGGGAAAAAGCAACGAATGTGACAGCAAGTCATTCCGTGCGTCGGTTCAGGCACAGAGCAAGCCCACTGGAAAATGCCGAGACACCCGCCTTCGTAAAGCAGCCGGAGAGCTCCTCCTTCTTGAACTGTCTGAGCCTAGACTGCAGTCTCTGCAGTCTCGCCAGCTGCCTCCTCAAAGGGCTCTGATGCTTCCAAACAGCCCGAAACCCCTCGATCAGACTCGTAACGTCTCCTGCGGCTTCTCGGCTTCCCCCATCTCGGCCGCAATCTCCGCCGCGCGCTCCTCGCGTAGCTCCTTGGAGACCACCTGCAGAGCGGAGCGGGGGGGACCAGAGGGGAGGAAGAGGGCACGTTTTCACAGAGTCAAGCGCATGTGTTTACCCATGTTTACCCCTTCTGGTGCCTTGTAGCAGCCGCCCATCCACCACCAAGCAATGAAGCCGGCCACGGCACCAAGGGCCAGCAGCGTGACGACGATGCCGCCGGCAATGCTGGCTCCATAAAGCAATGAGATGGCCAGGGACACACCAGGCAAAGCCACAAACATCACCAGGATGTAAATCAGGGGCACCAGGCGCCAGTAGGAGGCATAGAAGCCCAGCAGGCAGGCGGCCTTGATGGGGATTCGGCGCATGAAAGGTACTGGAAACCAAATCAGGATACCGAAAATGTTGAAGAGCAAATGGACGAAGGCGATCTGCAAGCTGTCTGGCTTCATGACCGCGATGGCGGCCAACATTGAGGTAAATGTCGTACCGATGTTGGCCCCGAGAGTCATCGGGAACATTTTGTGCACGGGTAGCACGCCAACCCCGCAGAGCGGAGTCAGGGTGGAAGTCGTCACAGAGCTGGACTGCACGATGAACGTGATGCCAAGGCCAACCAGGATTGCCACATAGTCGTTCATGTTCGTGGCACGCATGATCACCTTCTTTGCCGTGCCCATGATGAGACTGTGCAGGAGCTTAACCAAACAGAACAGGGTGCCGGTGACGATGATCAGCGAGAAGATCAACCCCACGATGCCGCCGGCAACATCACCCATGCCAGAAAAGGCACCTTCGTCCAAGATAGTGCCACCCTCGATGGACTGCACATAGAACTTGTCAGCTTCCAAGTAGCACGTGTCCGAACCGCAGCCGTGTTTCAAGAGCGGGAAGTAGGTGCTGCACTCTGCCAGGGCGGCATAGGCGTCCTTGTCGACCTTCTTCCAGTTCTTGCTCATGGACGAGGAAACGCAGAAGTAGTTGCTGCAGTCCATGGTGCTCGGGCAGCTTCCCGTTAGGCCAGTCGGCATGGCTTGGGCCTTGGGTGCACCCATAGAAAGCGACTTCGTCACATCCTTGTTCGGGTCCACAAAAACATCGGTCAAAGGGGAAACGATGAATTTGGTCGGAGAAGTAAATGTGACATCTGCTTCCGGTCCGACAACGGCCTCTGTGATGCCCTTTGAGATGTAATACAAGATCCCACCATCCCCGGTAATGGCTCCGATGATGACCTCCTCTGGCAGCATGACGAGGACACTGAGGAAGTTGAACATGTCATGAACCTCGGGGGGCCGGGGCAGGTGAAGCTGCTCTTCACTGTCACAGCATCGGAATACACCAAAGGAAAAAGGGAGGCATGATACTGCTGGATGACCGAGGAACTGTGGCACCGGAAAAGGCACGCTCAAGCTCAAGACGCTCACCGGCATGTGCCATGGACACAATGGTGTTTGTCACGGATGTGCCGATGTTGGCACCCATTATGATGGGAATCGCGTACTTCACGGAAACCTGGCCGGCACCAACCAAGCCAACCACGATCGAGGTGCTCGTGGAGGAAGACTGAACCAGGACCGTCGCCAAGATGCCGACCATCAAACCCGTAATGGGATTGTCCACAATAGTAAACAGGTCACCAGCACCTTTGCCTCCCAGTACAAGGAAGGAGCTGCCCATCATGTCCAATCCCATCAAGAAGAAGTAGATCGAGGCAAGCACGCCGATAATTTTGAGGGTCGTGTAGAGGATGAACTCCCCCTGGCTCTGGGGCTTCGCGGCATCAGCCATGGTGGCAAGAGCTGTTGTGCTGGGAGGCGCTGGCTTTCCACAGTTTGATCCGAAATATCCTGCGCCGCCCGCGTTTGCCTTGCTGCCTGGCTCTGGCAGGAGGACCGCCAAGCTGCTAAGAGGCGAACCATGCACAAGCTGCAAAGATGCAAGTTGCGTGCGAAGTGCAGATGCAGGTTCTCTCTACACACTCTCATCCCCTGTACAGGATCAGGCACGAGAACGAGAGCGAGACCCGCAAGCCCTGCCGTTGGCTAGCTGTTGGCTATGGCTATGGCGCTGAACCATTTGCATACCTCACATGTCGGCGAACATGTCGAGGTCCTCCAAGTCAAAACCCTTATTGCGCAAGGCCTTATCCAAAGACCCCCACTTGGCATATGGCCTTTTACGCGAACTGGCTCCCTCTGCACAGAGGGCTGGCGCCGTGACCTATGCTTCGAGAATCGGATCTTGGATCGCTTGTGAGCTGTGCTCAAGACCTGTCACAGCTGACCTGTGTGCTCGGCACCACAGTTGGTATCACCAGCACACACACACACACTCAGACACAGAAGCATGCATGGGCAATTGAAGCTTTCCGCCGGCAGCTGCCAGTAACAAGGTCGCCCAAGCAGCGCAGGTCTCCAGAGTTGGCCCACATGACGTTGTTGACAACGCAGAATACCTGAATGGTCCTAGTCCTCCAGGCAACTGCATGATCCGGTGACCTTGCTTGGTTGCATGTATCGGATCAATCAAATCTGGATCCTTCGCTTGCTGAGCTCAACCTGTACGAGCTGGCTACCAGAGTGTTAGCGGCATGGCACCACACTTGGTCTCGCCAGGTCCGCAAACGAGCACGTGCTGGGAGCCAAGGTTACCGCCAGCACGCCGGCAACCTTGTGCACCCCAACCAGTGCACGGTACAAGAGTCGGAGCGCATGAAGCAGAGATTGCCGAACGGCTTCATGCATGATACTTTCCATGTGAGCATGGCTGTGCAATCGTTGAGATACACCCTTGCCGGCCCACTTTAGACAGGAAGGCCGACAACCGAAACATGTAACGGATCTTCACACATGTCTTCCGACCCACCCCCTTGCGAATTCATTGAAATAGCAGCTTTACCCCAACTCCGATGCCAAGGTGTGTAGCTGATGCGGCTTGGCAAATCATACATTGACCAGTGTCATACATTGTCACCTACACTGAGCATTCAACTACGCCACTGCCGACAAGGCAAGGATGACAGTTGCAATCTCTGTGCTTGCACCTGTTCGTGACTACGCCAAGAGTCCGAGGAGAAATCTCATTTTTGAGGTTCTCTCGGGAAACGTCTAAAATTCACGGAGGAGGCGCCGGATGCAGTTGGAAACGCAGCCTCCTCCTCCGGGATGTCGCTTCATGATACAGTCTCTTGCTGTCTGGTTCTGAAATGGCTCGCACCCTGTTCAATGGCATGAAGCATGTCGTGACCCCGGGACGGAGACTTGTTCTGAACGCGGGGCAAGACGAATGCCAAGTCTGAAACCAAGAATGCAAGACTGCACTGGGAAAAAGCAACGAATGTGACAGCAAGTGCGTCCGTGCGTCGGTTCAGGCACAGAGCAAGCCCACTGGAAAATGCCGAGACACCCGCCTTCGTAAAGCAGCCGGAGAGCTCCTCCTTCTTGAACTGTCTGAGCCTAGACTGCAGTCTCTGCAGTCTCGCCAGCTGCCTCCTCAAAGGGCTCTGATGCTTCCAAACAGCCCGAAACCCCTCGATCAGACTCGTAACGTCTCCTGCGGCTTCTCGGCTTCCCCCATCTCGGCCGCAATCTCCGCCGCGCGCTCCTCGCGTAGCTCCTTGGAGACCACCTGCAGAGCGGAGCGGGGGGGACCAGAGGGGAGGAAGAGGGCACGTTTTCACAGAGTCAAGCGCATGTGTTTACCCATGTTTACCCCTTCTGGTGCCTTGTAGCAGCCGCCCATCCACCACCAAGCAATGAAGCCGGCCACGGCACCAAGGGCCAGCAGCGTGACGACGATGCCGCCGGCAATGCTGGCTCCATAAAGCAATGAGATGGCCAGGGACACACCAGGCAAAGCCACAAACATCACCAGGATGTAAATCAGGGGCACCAGGCGCCAGTAGGAGGCATAGAAGCCCAGCAGGCAGGCGGCCTTGATGGGGATTCGGCGCATGAAAGGTACTGGAAACCAAATCAGGATACCGAAAATGTTGAAGAGCAAATGGACGAAGGCGATCTGCAAGCTGTCTGGCTTCATGACCGCGATGGCGGCCAACATTGAGGTAAATGTCGTACCGATGTTGGCCCCGAGAGTCATCGGGAACATTTTGTGCACGGGTAGCACGCCAACCCCGCAGAGCGGAGTCAGGGTGGAAGTCGTCACAGAGCTGGACTGCACGATGAACGTGATGCCAAGGCCAACCAGGATTGCCACATAGTCGTTCATGTTCGTGGCACGCATGATCACCTTCTTTGCCGTGCCCATGATGAGACTGTGCAGGAGCTTCACCAAACAGAACAGGGTGCCGGTGACGATGATCAGCGAGAAGATCAACCCCACGATGCCGCCGGCAACATCACCCATGCCAGAAAAGGCACCTTCGTCCAAGATAGTGCCACCCTCGATGGACTGCACATAGAACTTGTCAGCTTCCAAGTAGCACGTGTCCGAACCGCAGCCGTGGTTCAAGAGCGGGAAGTAGGTGCTGCACTCTGCCAGGGCGGCATAGGCGTCCTTGTCGACCTTCTTCCAGTTCTTGCTCATGGACGAGGAAACGCAGAAGTAGTTGCTGCAGTCCATGGTGCTCGGGCAGCTTCCCGTTAGGCCAGTCGGCATGGCTTGGGCCTTGGGTGCACCCATAGAAAGCGACTTCGTCACATCCTTGTTCGGGTCCACAAAAACATCGGTCAAAGGGGAAACGATGAATTTGGTCGGAGAAGTAAATGTGACATCTGCTTCCGGTCCGACAACGGCCTCTGTGATGCCCTTTGAGATGTAATACAAGATCCCACCATCCCCGGTAATGGCTCCGATGATGACCTCCTCTGGCAGCATGACGAGGACACTGAGGAAGTTGAACATGTCATGAACCTCGGGGGGCCAGGGCAGGTGAAGCTGCTCTTCACTGTCACAGCATCGGAATACATCAAAGGAAAAAGGGAGGCATGATACTGCTGGATGACCGAGGAACTGTGGCACCGGAAAAGGCACGCTCAAGCTCAAGACGCTCACCGGCATGTGCCATGGACACAATGGTGTTTGTCACGGATGTGCCGATGTTGGCACCCATTATGATGGGAATCGCGTACTTCACGGAAACCTGGCCGGCACCAACCAAGCCAACCACGATCGAGGTGCTCGTGGAGGAAGACTGAACCAGGACCGTCGCCAAGATGCCGACCATCAAACCCGTAATGGGATTGTCCACAATAGTAAACAGGTCACCAGCACCTTTGCCTCCCAGCACAAGGAAGGAGCTGCCCATCATGTCCAATCCCATCAAGAAGAAGTAGATCGAGGCAAGCACGCCGATAATTTTGAGGGTCGTGTAGAGGATGAACTCCCCCTGGCTCTGGGGCTTCGCGGCATCAGCCATGGTGGCAAGAGCTGTTGTGCTGGGAGGCGCTGGCTTTCCACAGTTTGATCCGAAATATCCTGCGCCGCCCGCGTTTGCCTTACTGCCTGGGTCTGGCAGGAGGACCGCCAAGCTGCTAAGAGGCGAACCATGCACAAGCTGCAAAGATGCAAGTTGCGTGCGAAGTGCAGATGCAGGTTCTCTCCACACACTCTCATCCCCTGTACAGGATCAGGCACGAGAACAAGAGCGAGACTCGCAAGCCCTGCTGTTGGCTATGGCTATGGCGGTGAACCATTAGCATACCTCACATGTCGGCGAACATGTCGAGGTCCTCCAAGTCAAAACTTTGCAAAACTGAACATGGAGCATTCGCATAGCATCTCATCTGGAACGGAGGTTCCCATGCCATGTTATGGTATGTCGTTGTCCAGATCCGCTGCTGACGGTTCTGCTTTGTCCGCCGGCGCGGCTGGCAAGGCCTTGCAGCGCCAGCGCTACTTCAAGAAATCACACTGCGGCTGATTACTGTGTCTGCACGGCTGCTCTTCGTTCTGGGACAGGAACGCAATCTTCCGAAGCCAGATCCGCAGCCTGGATGATGCAAAAAATGGGTGTTTAACTTCGTTCTAAGGCGTCTCTTGCTCTTGTGCTTACAAAACTCTTGCTTGCACAAGTTCGTGCGTGAGGGCAATGAAGTCCCTGATCGCGCGACCAAAGTGCAAGTTCTCTTCTCGTCTTCCTTGAAGGGGAAAGAGGCCAGCGCATTAAGCCATTAAGCGCCTCCTCCTCCTCTGTTACGAATATTTTTTTCAGGAAGAAGACTTGTGGGACCATTTCGACCGGTCTGCACGCTGCGAAAAAAGTTCCTATGGCGTCCAAGATAAGGCCCCCTAGCCCTGCAAACCAACATCTGCCCCAGGGGTGCATTCCGTCACCACTCTGTTCAGCGTGGCTGTGGCACTCGGCCACCCGTCTGCTGGTATCCAGCGATAAACGGTAATCATGATCATCGACTCGTCAAGCACAAGGGTGTTCGAGCACGAATAAACCAAGGTCCACAATGCCGCTGTTGAGTGCATGTACCTCGACAGACAGGCAAACTAATTTTCAAGACTGGCCTGTGGCTCGCTGTGAAGACCTTCGCATGCTGGCATTTGCACAGTCATCGTCGCCAAAAGCCGCATTCAGGACAACTTAATAATCGAACGACTTTGCTTTGCTTAGGGATAAGAGCAGCCCGCGCTGGCGTCCGTCCAACATATTGTTGGGATGGGCTCTGCTGTAGAAGGAGTGATGAGCAATTCGTCCCCGTGTGGAGTAATCGAACGACTCTGTGTCTTCTTCCGCCGGGCATGTGTCTCTCTCTCTCTCTCTCGCTCCCTCGCTCCTTCCCTTGTTCTGCAGGCCCTGCCACACTGTTGTTCAGTGGCAGACGTTGAGGCTTGGGCTGCTCAAAGGCTCTCAAGAGTCTTTGCATGCCGCTGACAAGAAGGCCTCTAGGGCGGAGTAAGATGCACACATAAGCCGGATTGGCTTAGATGTTTCGTCTCGCCGTTGTGTCGGTGGTTGCTTGTTTCCAAACACCGGCAACAATTTCAGCAGACCTTAGACGGTCATTACGTTTTTCCCATCCACTTGCAACGCCTCTGTTTGCTCTGCTTAGGGGTAAAAAGAGCTGGCAGTCCCAGCTCCCCGCTCCAGAGAGCAACCATCCAGCATTTTACGTGGACGCCCTCCCCTGTGTATGTCCGGCTTGTGGGGCTTCGTGCGAGCGAGCGGTAAGAACATGCTTTATTTTTGATCCCACAAGCCGTCTGCCTTCTGCGGGGACACCATTTTGAGGCTCAGGAGTTGGGCGGGTACCCCTCACACTTGAACGGCTGTAGTGCATCGGTATGGAAACATATGCCGTTTTTCATACGACTATTTGGGCTATGCTCGGATCACCGGCTTCCCCAGCGGTTGAAATGTTTGTACACCTCAACGAAAAACCTGTGCAGCCTTCACTATCGTCACCGGTGTCACTTTTTCGCCTTGGCCTTGTCCATCTTGAAGGCCGTCTTGAGATCTCTCTCTGTCTCACACTCAATTTTACATTGAGACCGCCACAACTAAACGGACATTGTTCCACAGCAATACAGCTTTTTTGCAGGCAACTTCTTGTCAGTGACACAACTCCATGTCATCTTTGCACGTAACGAACCCGGCAGCAGGACGGAGGCCTCCTCATCCTCATCGAGCACAAAGGACCCGACCTGACCTTCCAGCTCCTCCTCCTCCTCTTCGGGCTGGGCGCTGACCTGGTACAGACATGTACACATGTTCAGCACCTACTGAGGTTTGCGAATTTAGGCAAGCAAAGGCTGAAGGAAGTGAAGCCAGGTCATCAGTGCTCTAGGCGATGTGTTTCTAGGTTCTAGAGCGGACCGACCAGGTCCGAAACACGCAGAACCCCAATGTGCACCGCACCTGTCTGGGAAAGCTCGTGTACGGATTTTCTTGCAGTAGTGATTGGTGCAAGGGTCTAAAGCTCTGAAGCACACGAAGCGATAGGAAAGAAGGCCTGCCAGCACTTCGACCCTGCTTTGATGTTGATACCGTTGGGTATGTTTGCAGCTGGCGGCGTGGCATCGCATTGATGAGTAATCCGTGTTGGGTTTGGGCTTCCCGGATATGCTCTCGGCACCAATGGCCCGCCCGAAGTTCACGACAACTCGGCATCAGAGTCAGGTCACCATCCGTCACTAAAACTGGCCGCTGGATTCCTCCCTTTTTCAAACAATTAACATTTGTCAGCAGAAAATGAGAGGGAAGGTTCTGAAGCAGTGCTAATCACGGCAACTCGCACCCTGGCGAGCAGAGCCGAGAAGTGGCCTGCTTTCAAGCGCAAACAATGCCGGGGGAGCCGAAGACGAACTTGGAGCCGGAGGAGGCCCTTCGCAGCCCAGAACCTGAGGGCCAAACCCATCACCGCCACTCTCGCAACAGACAACTCCCAAGTTTCCTTGTCTCGGATCTGGGGCGGTGGCAGGCGTGGCGGGCTCTGCTTCTTCTGGCCTGCGCCACCACGATCTTTAATTGACATCCGTTATCATCCTTTGCATCTCGGTGAAGCCCATGCAACTAGCACCATTCCCTGCCCGGACAACTAACACCATTCCCTACTGCTCTGTCTAGCAGCGTTGCAAACAGCCAAACTCATGAGCCAATTTATCCTCCCATGTCTCCTGACATCCCTTGAGACCCACTCTAGGGAGCATCTCATCTCCAGTCTCACGAGTCCTCAAGCACAGCACGGTCAAGCATGGCTGCTAGGATCTTCGGACCCGAACCGTCCTGGCAACGACCTTGTCAACAGTATATGCAGCTCCCAGCTCAACTATTGCCTAGCCTCCCGGCTTTGAGTCTGTAACACTGAAGAATGTCGTAAAACAGGTCAGCCTTTGTTTTCAACAAAGAACGCTGCAACAAGCGAGCAAAGAGCAAACATCACACCTGAGCCTCGAGCCAAGTAGAAATCTCCCCTAAACCCCAACCGGACCTAAACCCTGAGTCGAGCTCTGGGCTGGCAAGCTTGGATCTATCTCAAACGTGTCAGTGCGACAATCGGAGATCATCGTCGTCGTCATCTCCATCCGCCTGAGCGATGCCACAACAACCGTACACCACAGTTTGCCAGATCTTGATTGCAGGCATCCTTTGCCACAAATACAACACGGAAATTGTTAGCTGCTCCGACGACACCTTTGACTTAAACATATCTGGCAACCGATACCATGACACCTCATATCAATATTGCTCGCTGGGAGCCGATCTAGATGAGCACCAGTATACCATGCAGATAAGACTCATGCTGAGTCTGAGGATGATGACAGCCACGCCAATGCTCCTTCCTAAACAAACAAACCCTGAGGCTACACGGTGCATGATTCCAAACAGAAGGTTTCTGCAAGCAAGCTGGTGCTAGACTTTGCAGAGGCAGTCCGCAGCTATCAAGCTTACAGACAAGCCATTCTAAGGTGAGATGACGTGCGGCACCCCATGGTGTGCAGTCAGCTCAGTTTCACCTGGACTACTTATAGCGGACGACCGTGATTGTTCCCCATGGATGTTTGATCTGCGTAGCTTCTCTAAAGTGGACTTTGGTTCTTTGGTTCCCGGCAGAGCCGGCCGGAGCTGCAGAGGCCATGACAGGAACCTGAGAGCCGCACAGAAAGGTCTACCACGGCTCAACGAGAGGACAGGAACGTACTGGGACTTCCCGTTTTGCCAAGCTTCTGGAGGCAGAGTCTTCTTTCGCTTCTTCACGGGCGGCGGTGGCATCTCACCGGGAACAGAACGAATCTTTGTTTACTGCAGTTCCGCACCTGTCACACCATGAGTATCTGCCTCCGCACTTTGCGAAGTCTGACCACCTTCCGTCGAAGGCACGTCGAGGAGATCTGCCTCGCTTCTTCAGCTCTAGTGCGCGAGTTTGGCTTCGGCTCTCCCGCACACAAACTCGAGGAGAGTCATCCTGCCATGCTTGCCTCATGCACAACTCTTTCCAAATTTCGCGCTGCGACGAACCTCAAATTCTCCACGGCAAGTAGAAGGAAAGCTGAGTGCACACATTGGTATGACAAGGCCAAGGCCGTAGGTCGAACTAAGCATTTTGCAGAGATGAGCTTTCCAACACCATGCCGGGCTGTACAATGCCAGAACAAACGATGGGTTGATATTCACGCATGCACATAATGCAGGCGGCACATGTGACAGGGCGACATGAGGACGCCGGAATGGATGCTTGGCATGACCAATGCACGTTGCTTGAGGCAGCGTGACAACGTCTCTATGCCAGCCAGGAGTTGAACAGCCTTAGCAGTCTTCCAAAGCTGCATGTTGATTCATGTCCAACTCCTTGGCATGCTCTCCCACACGCACCCCAACATTTTTGAGGGGCAGTGTTCAAAGCTGCCTCACGAGGGGCCTTGGCCTCAAACACTTAGACAAAACTTTGCAAGTCAACAGCAGCCACGAAGTATGAAGGTCCAATAAGAAAGTGTTGGCGTAGTTGGTTTGAAGCGCAGCGAGCGAAGCTGAGACGGCTGCCAGCTTGGCTTGCTGGGAGAAAGCAGGCGAACTTGCACGGAGAGGGCCATCAAGTTTTCCCTGTTGGGCAAGTTTGCCAGAAGTGCTAGCGATCGCTCTGTGCCAGCACTTTTGCAGTGACCTCTGTCTCTAACACAGGTACTGGATTCTGTACACTTAATTAATCATGCACACTGTGCACACAAGCATTGATGCTAAGATTTGCAAAGCATGGTTGATGCTAGCGGCAATAAATATTCGGTTACTGAATTGCTACAAGCTGGGGGGCCAATGCCCTGGCGATGGTGTTGCTGATGCCCGTGACGAGTTCAGTCACTCCCGCCATCCACTTCAAGAATAGCCTGGCCCATGCCAGTGGTGCACTGATCCTCTTCTCTGCGCTCCAGGCATCACGAGGGGCTTCTGCGAACATCTATGTCTATGCGCCCACACGTGTGTCATTCGGTAGACTATCGGAATCTCGGCAAGCTGCGCTGCTTCTTTACCTTCTCTACGGCTCTGTAATGCCCAACTCTCTGTCGACGCATTTTCACGGTCCGACAGCGCCTGGGAGGGTCGACGGTGCGCACGTCGAAGCCGCAGCGCGACCCCAAACCCAGCGCCGCGAAGGCCTCGCTGGGTTTCTGTAAATACACCTTCAGCGAGAAGCTGCCTCCGGAGGATCGTCCACGTCCACACCCCCTTTTAAGAATGCGCCACGAGATCTTCCCGTTTCTCAACTGCCCAACTCTCCCGGATTGACTGTGGACGAACCTGCAAATACTGCAGCCCAGAACCACAACGTCGAAGAAACCGAAAAACCGAATGGAAGCCACCAAAGGCGCTCAAGTTTCCCTCCAGTAGAACTTTACCTCAAACCCTAAAATCAGCTGCCTCACGCAAGCGGCCCTTTGTAGCGGCAAGGATCGGTGGCTCCCAGGTGCCTTGAAGGGACATGCCAAGAAAGACTCACAAGAATACCGAAGCGGTGGTCTGGTCAAGACCGTCATGACCGGAATGCACAGGCAAAACTTGTGGATGGTCTGCTAGGTCACTAGGTTCCGTGGGTTTATGCCCTTCTCGTCCTAGAGCTTCCAGATGCCTGACGTGGGTCTGTGTATGTCCGCACAACATCATTGATGTGGTCTGATGGGGGTGCCACCCTTTCTGCTCACAATAAATACTTGCCATCCAACCTCTGCTGCCTCCCGAGCTTTTCGCAGGCTTAGGCACGCGTGACCAAAATTGCTCGGCCGACAGCGTACGCCACTACACGCGGCTTACACACGTCGCCTCGTTGCTAGGTGAGCCCATGCAACACAACATCGAAGCTGCTCCAACGACGACAGCTTCAAGATTACGGCGTCGTGCTACGACCCTGCTGCCCTGCGCTGCGGCAACCTGAGGTAACGGTGTCCAGCCATGCACACCCCGAAGCCACACACACACACACACACACACGCGGAGATAAGGAGTCCATCAGGACAGTTCCATTCCACTCCATCTCTAAATACGAGGTAGATCTTCGGGACCTTCCATAATCCTTAAACCTCTGAGTTCAACCTGTGGCAAACTGTCAGGATCAGACACAACTGAAGCAAACATGTTGAGTCTCACTGCTCCAATACACGATGGCAACAATCTACAGCGATGATTGTCACTCCGAGTTGATTGAAACGGCAGGTACGTGAGCTAGGCGCCCCCAGCTCATATCAGTGATCTGTAACAGCCTCTTCGTTGGACTGCCACTGCTACAGATCAGGCAGTCCCCCTGCCACAAGTCCTGTATTGTTCCAGAAACCCTTAGCTTAGAATCAGGGTGTACACACACACACACACACCCCTCCACAGATGGGATAAGCGTCCTGAGGCTCGCTTTTTCCTCCTTAGTATGGTCATCGTCGTCATCGTCGTCGTCGGAGAGAAAAGGGGAGAAGGCGAGAAAAGAAGACGATAGCTCGGCTGACAGACGACCAGAAAGGGGAAAGAGGGGAGAGAGAGCGAGAAAAGATGACGATAGCTCGGCTGACAGACTGAGAAGACAAGCGGGCCTTAGTCCCTGAAGGCAGTACTCACGGCTCCTTCTCTCTGCACCACACTCAAAACAAGCCAAGATGCTGCCAGGACCACTCTATTCGATGACTTTCCATCGTCACTCAAAGGCTGCTAGAGCCACTAAAGGACCGTTTAGGCCACGTAAGCCCATCACCTGACCAATCGGGGCACCATTGTTCCGATTGCTCTCTAGGAGCACTTAGACCCATCACCTGACAAAAAGGGTCACTCTTTACAATGCCTTTGCACTATTGACCTGTCCCGAAGGAGTACGGCCTGTTATGGTACCATCTTGGGTCGCACAACGTACCCTGGCAGTCCGCAGGAGCGGTTGTTGCCGTTGGAGACAAGGCCGTACACGGAGATAAGGAGTCCATCAGGACAGTTCCATTCCACTCCATCTCTAAATACGAGGTAGATCTTCGGGACCTTCCATAATCCTTAAACCTCTGAGTTCAACCTGTGGCAAACTGTCAGGATCAGACACAACTGAAGCAAACATGTTGAGTCTCACTGCTCCAATACACGATGGCAACAATCTACAGCGATGATTGTCACTCCGAGTTGATTGAAACGGCAGGTACGTGAGCTAGGCGTCCCCAGCTCATATCAGTGATCTGTAACAGCCTCTTCGTTGGACTGCCACTGCTACAGATCAGGCAGTCCCCCTGCCACAAATCCTGTATTGTTCCAGAAACCCTTAGCTTAGAATCAGGGTGTACACACACACACACACACACTCACCAATCAATGATTTCCCAGCAGTAGCTGTGGTAACGGAAACTCACGAGGTCGATGCTCTCATTTCGCAAGTGTGCCTCAATCCTCTCGCACTACACCTTTCGATCAGCTCTGGCATGTGTACCCAACGGTAAGTTTCAGATCTTAGAGTTTCAACATCTGCCAAGCACTTCCTCACCTTCTCGCCAGAATCAAGTCTGGATTTGCTTCCAACCGAAATCACCTGCCTGTCCAGAACAGCAGTTGGCTTCCAGGCACCTTTCGACAAGCAGGCTGTGCACTTAACCTACCTCAACAACAACTTTGTTCATCTCATCGTCCATCCCTACAGGCTCGGCGACTCCCATCAAAACAACAAAGTAAACTGTTTCTGCTTATTGATACTGTAGTCTCCAAATCCTCAGCTCGTCTCAGAGAACATATCGCCTGGGACAGCAGCGCAACCAAAGGCTCCAGGTTTTTGGAGGCGGCGCGCGCCGCCACAGCAAAGACGATCCCGCCTTTCGCCGACCGGCGGTGCCGTCTGGCAGAGAGTGCATTTGGAATGCCTTTGGAAGCCGTGAGCATGCGATTCTCGTTCTTGTTCATTGTTGAAAATTCGACCACAGACATGTCGAGCAAGACAGTTCGAGACTTTGCAGCTGGCAAATCCTAGCAAAACACCCAAACTACTTCTTGTACTGCCAACATGTGCCAGCCCCTTTTCCGGCCTGAAAAGCTCCGCCATTGCCTTGCAGTCGGCCTGGCGTACCATGATAGGAGAGTCTCAGATGCTTCGGTTCAACCAGAGGTGATAAGGCTGTTTCGCTCATAGAAGGTGCGATGCCGGCCTCTGTGTAGGATTCCAGACCCACGGGATTCGCTTTCCAGCCGAGGCTCAGGTGCGCGCCTTCCGCAGTTTCATCTCGACGAGTCGTTACTTCAGTTCTTGGGACTTGCACCTGCCCTAAACTTCAGGCGCACAAGACAAATGCCTGGGCAGTGGCGTTGCGCGGCTTCGAAGAAGGCGTCGGCAGGAACAGCGCAACGCCAACCCCGAAGTCCTGGGCCCGGAAGTACCTGAGAGGTTCACCGAGCAAGGAAGACGAGGACTCCCTGTTCAGGCAGGCACGGGCAGAGAACTAGGCTCCCAACATCTGCATTCAGCCACACGGCCTGAGCCAACCAAACCGCGGAAATATGGGCATGCACTTCTGTGGGTGTTTTCGGCCGGAGCTGTTTGGCCTGGCCTGGCCATTCGCAGCCAGCTTCTCGCTGTGCTCTGCCAGCAGCGGCAAGCAGAGCTGCACAGCCTCCAGGTCCTGCCAACCAGCCGCGGAGCGCTTCATCCGCATGAAGCCCAGCGAAGTACACAAATGACGGCATATGATCATATGCATGCATTCGCCACCATGGGCCTTGAAGTCGAACTTAACATGACGTCGGCCGTCACGAATGACTTCATCAAGAAATGTCTCGAAGGAAAGGTCGGAAGTGAGGACAGGCCTCGGGGCACTGCATGAGGCAGCTCGCAAGCTCGCAATGACACATGGCCCACCCCGACCCGACTCAAACAAACTGCCCCAAACCGGGCTCGTACAACAAAAAAACACGTCGTTATCTCAAACCTGCTGTTGAACACGCGGCAGCTGAGTCCTGCACGGGTGCGCCATGACAGGGACGAGAGCGGTTCCGCTTCCGCTCGGTCCTGTCAGCGGATCATGCACGACTTGAGCATGTGCTACACACTTGTATAGCAAACCAAGAACGTGGAGCCAGCTTGGAAAATTATTTTCTGCAATTCGCTGGATCGCAAGGAGTTATTAAACCCGTGGCGAATTCGAGTGAGCCTGTTAAGTATCCCATAGCGACGTCGACCTCGATAGCGGTGATCTTCGGGTCCTGGCAGCACATGCACACAAGCCCCGAGCTCTAAATCCGTCTTCAACATTGTTCTGATGTCTTGCGTCCTTCAGTGCAGCTTCCAACTTGGCTCGTGTGACGCATGAATGGGCCCAGACCTGGTCTTAGGCGAAACCAAACACGCGATGGTGCTTGCTGCAACCTTCAGCCATTTCAGCCGGGCCTGCCTGCTGCGGCGAAGGCATAGGTGCCCATCGCATGCCACGTTGACGCGGCCGGCGTTTTGCTTCCACCACCTGATATTTTGGGAAGTCAAACCCTGCGTGTGTAACCGCAATGCCAAAAGGCCGCGGACCACTCGTGGGGGAGGTGGCCGTTCTGGGACTAGTACCTGGGAAGAGCCAGCCTCTGAGCAAAGCCAACAGTCCGAAGCCAAGATTTTAGGCCCCAGCAGGTGTTGAACGCCACTCAACAGGCAGCGTGCCTGCCTTCGATGGCCCAAGGGTACAGCCAACCAGACAAAGGCCTGCAGCAAGGTGCAACCGAAGGTGCATGCCATCTTCTTCTGCAAATCCTTTTTGTTCGTTGCAAAGGACTGCACAGCGCACCCACCGTCTCTCCACGCGCCTCTTCATCTCCGATGTATTTCTGTCATCAGAATCAAAGCGATTTGGATCCCCCTGATGAACCGAGTCAGGAAGCTCTGGCACGGAACTCTTCCCTGTCAGCGACACAGTCACCCTCCCGTGAGCTTGAAACAAACATCCGTCCTCCGATTGTCGAGAAAAGATCTGTGGTTTACAGTCTCTCTAGAAGGCGCCGCGGGATCCGTCCACCAGACACTATACCCCCCCTAGAGCCATAATATAAATCTGTTTTTAATAGCCTCTTGGGTTTTATATTAACAAACATAAAAACAATAATTCCCAAGGAGACTCTAGGACAGGTCAGCTGATATTGTACGGAGGCATCATCGTGGGTGAAAGGATTGGTTTCCCTCACTTCCAGGCTTGTTGGTCTATTGGCTGTGGCGGCTCTGGGTGAGTTCAGCCACAGTCTTAAACCTCAATTTGATGTAGGGGATTTCCCTCTCTCTCTCTCTCTCTCTCTCTCTCTCTCTCTTCTTCCGCCGGGCATGAGGGCTCTCTCTCTCTCTCTCGTTCTCTCGCTCCCTCTCCCACGTGACGGTGGGCATTGAAGGCACGGCTGCCTGCCGCGGCGGTCAGCTTCTGGCGGGCGCTCCGCGGACCCGACCGCTGCGACAAGCTCATGGCTGTGAAGAGACCCCCCAATTTTGACGAAGCACCTCGTGAGAGATTCACAACAGTATACGCATATGGGTGGCGACAAGAATGATCTTCATGTCTGTCAGCCTGAGTAAGCCGCCAATGCTGACAGCGCAACAGTCACATACCACTGCACCCCCAAACTGCTGCAAACTGTGTGGATGCCGGACAGACTGACTAGATGGCAATGATCAGTCTCAATATCATAATATCTTAAGTTAGTTGCTAGACTCCGGGCACACAGGGTATGCTTGCAAGCGCCTTGGCGCGTGGATCTGTAGGTGGCAAGGGTAAGACCTGCACACTCTGAGAGCTTCGCATGATTGGTGAGAATCCAGTAGATCTTTCGCGAAACCGGATAGAGCCACACTAGGGCCCAACTCTGAGCTGCTTTTGCAAGGCAATCTAGCATAGCATAAATTCCAGTGTTCGCTGTGAAAGTGGGCCCCTGCTTTGCAGGATGAGCAAGCATGCACTGCCACCAGCCAAGAAGCTATGGCCCTGAATCATGGATCCGTTTGCAGCGTGCTAAGCCTGCTAGAGAGTAGATTCTGTGCAACCTCTACGGCTAGAAGCGTGGGCCACATTTGCCGGCACGGAGGAGACGGCGGTTGCAAAATGGCGGGGGCCCACGCATGGCAAGCCCCTCGCCGGCTGATCTTGGGCCATTTCGCCCACGATGCCATTTTGTGGAAGCTGTAGCCACGGAGTCATCTGCTACGTGGAGCGTCTTTGGATCCATTGCTGCAATCGGCTTCTTTGGCGTCATTGCAGACTGGCAGTCATAGGCTGCCAGGGGCAGAGACAGTCTTGTTTCCTCCGCCTGCAGGGGAAACAAATTTTATGTTCGAAGAGGAGGAGGAGGAGGAGGAGGAGGAGGAGGAGGAGGAGGAGGAGGAGTAGGACTCGGAGTGGGGGTGGGAGTCGGGGTCCGAGTAGGAGTGGGAGCGGGAGCAGGAGTAGGAGGGGAGTGGGCGGAGGAGTAGGACTGGAAGGAGTAGGTGGGAGAGGGAGTGGGAATGGGAGAGGTAGTGGCTGTGGCAGTGACAGTCGAAGCAGTAGTAGGAGCAGTAGTAGTCGTCGTCGTATAGTAGTCGCAAAAGTCGCCGTCGCCGTCGCAGTCGCAGTCGCAGTAGCAGTAGCAGTAGTAGTAGTAGTAGTAGTAGTAGTAGTAGCAGCAGTAGTAGTAGTAGTCGTCGTCGTGGTAGTAGTAGTAGTAGTAGTAGTAGTAGTAGTAGTAGTAGTAGTAGTAGTAGTAGTAGTAGTAGTAGTAGTACTAGTAGTAGTACTAGTAGTAGTAGTAGTAGTACTAGTAGTAGTAGTAGTAGTAGTAGTAGTAGTAGTAGTAGTAGTAGTAGTAGTAGTAGTAGTAGTAGTAGTAGTAGTAGTAGTAGTAGTAGTGTATATAAATATATATATATATATATATATATATATATAGTTGAAGTCGTAGTTGTAGTTGTAGTAGTGCTGGTAGCAGCGGTAGCGGTAGCAGAAGCCGGTTCGGCAGCAGTGGCAGCAGCAGAGCAGCAACAGTAGCAGTAGCAGTAAAGAAGCAGCATCAGCAGGAGCAGGAGGAGCAGGAGCAGGAGTGGCTGCAGGAGTAGGAGCAGGAGAAGGACAAGGAAGCTGCAGCTGTGGCAGTAGCAGCAGCCGCAGCAGCCTCTTTTCTACCCCTAAAGCCCTGAAATGTATTTGGGAGCCTTCAACAAGTAGAACAAGGCTCGTAGGGCAGATTGGTTTGCCAGAGTGATAATTCTGGAAGGAATCCTACAGAATGCTGTTGAAGAAAGGCTCCACCTGCAGGTTAGCATCGCCAAAGGTCTCTCCGGACAGGGCGGACGGCGACCGTGTGTCCGGGGTCTGCGGGCGAACTCCCACGCCCAGGTCGCTGTTGTAGCTGCACACCTTGTTCAGGGTTCAGTCTTCTGGCTTTCTCCTTATAGTTTTAGCAGATTATGGACACTGCATCCGCTGGCTCTAGGTCTGCGTTCAGGAGATGTACTATGGTGTCCCAGCCACCTCACGCTTCTCAATCGGCAGCTGGAGAGCCATCGCGGGCAGTTCTTCCTGCCAGGGCATGCGTTGTCGGAAAAGTCTTCTTCCAACCGGAAGGCCAAAGACGGCATGAACAGTCGCTTTAGCTGTGGCAGAATTAGACAAGTCGTCGACGCCGCCGTTGCGGTGGCGAAGGTGATGGTGCCATGATTAATCCGCCGAGGCCAAAGGCCTCTGGCGTCTTGATGGTTAATAGCAACCAACCCTCTGCCTAATCCTTCTCCCTGCAGCCCAAATGCAAACTTCCAACCCGCTTTTAGCGACTGTTTTCGACCCCCTGCCCGGCTCGTCCTTTTTGCTGCCGAATTTGCCTCCCCCCCTCCTGCCCCCTCCCCCCCCCTGCACCCCCCCCTGCCCCACCCCCCCCCCCCCTCCCTCCCCCCCCCTCCGGCCCGTCCTCCCCTCTGCCCTCCTCGCTCGTTTTCCTTTTTTGGTTCCCCACCCTTCCGTCTTGTCCTGCCCTCGCGTGTTTTTTCGATTGCCTGCTCGTTTTCTTTCACCTTTTCTTCTCTTTCGGCCTGCCCCCGGCTCCACTGTCTTTTCTTCTTATGTTTCGTTTGCGTGCTTCTTTCCTGCTTCCTCGTTGAAGCTCTCGTTTTGCTGTTTTGTTGCCCCTCGCCCCCCCCCCCAGCCCTCCTCCCTCTCCGCCCCCCCGGCCCCTTTTCCCACCCTTCCGTCTTGTCTGCACTTCTTTTGGCTTGTTTTCCTTCCTTCCCGCCCTCCCCCTCTTGCTGGCCCCCCCTTCCTCCTCCGGCCGGCCAGTCCACCCTTCCGTGTTGTCCTGCCCTCGCGTGTTTTTTCGACCTTTTCTCCTCTTTCGGCCTGCCCCCCACCGAGCCGGCTCTATGCCTTTTCTTCTTATGTTTCCTTTGCGTGCTTTGGCTCTCCTGCTTCCTTTTTGAAGCTTCGTCGTTTTGCTGTTTTGTTGCCCCTCGCCCCCGCCCCTGCTCAGCCCCTCCTCCCTCCGGGCCCCCCCCCCGTCTTGTCCTGCCCCCCCTCCCCCCTTCCTCCCCCCCCCCTTGCTGGCCCCCCCTTGCTGGCCCCCCCTTCCTCCTCCGGCCCCCCCTTCCTCCTCCGGTTTCCCCTCGTTGTTTGTTTTATCCTGCTCGTGTTCTTTCCTCTTTTCTTCTCTTCCGGCCTGCCGCCCCCCGGGCCGGCTCCACTGCCTTTTCTTCTTATGTTTCGTTCGCATGCTTTGGCTTTTTCGGCCTGCCCCCCCCCCGGCTCCACTGCCTTTTCTTCTTATGTTTCGTTCGCGTGCTTTGCTCTACACTTGCCACACTTCTCCAAGTAGCCCTGACCCTGCAACTAAATTACACCTGCCTTGAGAGGCCCTTCGCAGTTTGGCCCCTGCTCTGCGCCCCTGCTGGCCCTACTGCAGCCGGCGGCCGAGGTGCGTAGCATTAGAATTACGACGACTTTGAGTTTGGCCGGCAGGGTCACTACCATGGCGCTTACCTTTGTGTTGACCATCTCACTACGGTCGATGTGTCTGCTGCTGTCTCTCTCTTTTCGGGCAAGTGTCGTCGTCCTGGTTCAGCTTTTCTGAGCCGATGGGGGCTGTCACGAAGGACTGCACGGGAGCTGGCACGTAGGACTGCACGGGATCTGGCACGTAGGACTGCACGGGATCTGGCACGTGCGAGCCGATGGGGGCTGGCACGAAGGACTGCACGGGAGCTGGCCTCAGGCAGCCATGGAAGAATCTGTTATGTGTAACTCAGCTTGAACTAACTACCTACCCTCCATCCGCATGTCACATCACTACGCTGTCCTGTCTTGCTGCTTCAAAACGCATAGAACTGTTCTCTGCAGTTCTTGACGAGCAGCAGACCCGGAAGACCGATATTGGAAGTTGTGCGTTGCATCGGGTTCCTTGATAGCGGTGGCTCATTGGCTGCCGCGACAGGGCCCGCTGCCTCCTTCGGGTCAATTCGTGATGCCATCGAGCGGCACAGGACGTCAGCTCAGGACGCTAGCTACTCAGGAATTGTTTCTGCTACTTTCTCTTATTGGGCAAGTGTTGTTCTCCTGCTCCACGACCTGGCCACCCGTCGGAGACACTGGAGGCAAGTGCGAGTGGACAGGCCTCAGGCAACCACAGACAAATCTGCTTTGTGTAACTATGCGACTATGCTTGTACTACACTGAATTTGCATGTTACATCACTGCGTCGTCCTGTCTTGCTGCTTCGACGGTGTAGAACTGTTCTCCTGGGTCGAGCATTTTTTGTAAGCCGCCGAGGAACGAGGAGCTGGCTGCTGGCCTGCCAAGAGAATACTTACATACCCGATCAACTGACTGGTTCACCTTCTTGCTGGCTGATTCCACGCTGGCTGGCACGCCGGTTCCTGGTGAATTGCTGTGTCGGACTGTCAGCCAAGGTGGCAAGTTGGCTGGTCACGTGTTTTTCTGTGAAACAATATGCTGGCATAGCCACTACTCCACAAGTTACCCAGCTGGTCTGTCATGCAGCTGGTCGTAAGTTTCTTGGGGGTATTTCTGTTTCACTGTTCCCCGTGCGGCCCGTGCCTGCTTGACCTGTGCCAGCAGTAACGGAGGACGGCGTAGGGCAGGGCGGGGCCGCTCCTGTACAGCCTCAGTGTCACAATTCTGGGCACCGTAAAACAGCATTGCACTTCAACTTCGATTGTGTTGCAGGTACCTCTGTATTGTTCAACTTCGAACTTTGTTTCCAGGCGTTGAGGCATCCATGCATTTGCAACCGAAGTTCTCCTGCGCAGTCAGCATGTCACAGCAAGCCAGCCTTGCGGCGGCATGAGTCACGGGGTCGTCATTTCAACTAGTGAAGAAAACCCAAGTGGATGGGGGAACAAGTCGAAGCCATCGAGGCCCGGACTGCGTCGCCAAGTCGAAACAAAGCGCTGCCTCGACGGCATACAGCGGCGCCACGGCCTTCGCAGGACTTTGCGACCAGTTTGCAGCTGGCTGTGGTGGTGGTTGCGGTCGCCGTAGTGGTAGGGTCGTGGTCGTGGCAGTGGTGGTGGTTGTGGAAGTAGCAGTCGTCGTTGTAATAGGTATAGGTAGTAGTAGTAGTAGTAGTAGTAGTAGTAGTAGTAATAGTAGTAGTAGTAATAATAGTAGTAGCCGAAGTAGTAGTAGTAGTAGTAGTAGTAGTAGTAGCCGCCACGGCTCAGACGTTTTGGAAGTTTCGCGCTGGCTTTCGAACAGGCTCTGGATTCCAACCTTGCGTTGCTAGAGGTCTCAAACGGGCCCCTCTCTGAACGACTAAGGGTTGGTTTCTCACGCTGAGCCATGTGCCATGTGCCAACAGTTTGCGTCTGAGCCGCCAGGTCCCAATTCCTGGACCCAGTACCCTGTCTTAACACGGGCCCACTGGGCAGGCGGTAGGGTTTCCACTAACCGCGTGGTGGAGGGAGTCACTCGGCTTGCCTTGTGACGAAATAGCGGATGGCGCTGCTCCCAGTGCACTCACAAAATTATTCTCAGATCAGGAAGAATTCGTTCAAGCATGTTTGCAGGAAGGTGGTTGCAAGCCGGCAACCCGTTTCTTACCGAGGTCAGGTCATGACCCCTGCTCTCCTCAGGCGCATGGGCAACTGCCCACCGCGGCCAGGTTCCACCCAGTCTTTTGCACCACGGTCTAGAGCAGGACAGGCCACCAGGCCCCTCCGTGTACTGTCTTGGAATGCAGGCCACCTTGGCCAGCAGCAATGGTCGGAAGTCAAATCATGGCTTTCCACTGAGGCACGCCACACCTGTGATGTTCTTGTGCTGCAGGAGACCCACTGGCAGGCTACGGCTGAATTTAGTGTTTCAGGCTGGTACTGCATCTCGTCTGCCTCTGCTGCAGATCCGAAAGCCTCTAGACGTAAACAACGCGGGGGCAAGGCCCACATACAGCCACCTGCAGAGGCAATGCCTAATGACGACAAGACCCATCCGCCCCGCAAGGAACCCTCGACCACACGCGCGGACGGAGTAATGGTCTTTCTGTCCTCACACATACAACCTAAAGGTGTGAGATGGCAGGAACATGTCATAGGCAGAACCCTGGAGGTCAGGTTTGACTGGCACGGGGCCCGCATCCACCTGATTGCTGTATACCAACATGTTTGGTCACCGGCCAAACAGGTGCAGAACAATCGTCAGGACAGGGCACAGGTCCTCAAAGCTCTTGGCAGATGTGTGCAAAGGGTGCCACACCGAGACACGCTTATCATCGCAGGTGATTTTAATAGCTCCTTGCAAAAGCAGCCTAGGCTGGTAGGTCCAGAGCTCATAAGCCCACAGGAACCGCGACCTGATGAACCAGAGCTCACCAACTTCCTGTTGAGTCACCGCTTGGTGGCCCTCAACACGTGGCGACCTCAGCCATCATTTACGTACCAACAGGGGGACACACGCACACAAATTGATTTTGTGCTTACGCGAGAGGTGTCAGCCGGAGGCACTGCCAAGGCCTCCACGCCACTGGCGGCTTTTCCGCTGGGCAGCTGGAAGAAAAGCGGGCACCTGCCCATCAGTGCGACTGTCAAGCCAGTACGTCACTGGAATCTGCCGCCTCCTCAGATACAGACACATCAGTTTGACGCTGCTGCCCTGCAAGCGGCTGTGAGGGACAACACGCTGCCAGCTCAGCAAATGCTGGAGTGGGTTACAACCCGTCTTACTCCGGACATGCAGCCGGCGTCATGGGATCGCCTTCTTGGCGAAGCCTCCTCCAGGTTTTTCCCTAAGACCCCGGTGGCAATGCCAGAAAGTCCGGAGACGTGCATTGCCAGAAGAATGTGGCGCTCTGCACGAGGGAGCAATGCTCACACCAGTGCTGCATCAGCCACAGACGCAGCTGCCCGTCAACTGCTATACGACCAGCACAAACTGGCGGTCAAGCAGTCTCGCAAAGATCAAACCAAGCGGTTCCTTGCCGAGGTGGACCAGGCTCTCAATCAGGGAGACCAACACCTAGCATACCAAACTCTCAAGCATCTTCGCCCGTGGAAACCGGCTCTGAAGGCTCAGCTCAAGGATTCGAACGGTTTCCTACTCAGCCCTGCAAACGAACTTGCAGAGTTGGGCAAGTACGCCACCAAGGTCTTTGCAGCGCACCCTCCGCTTCCTTCGGACGCGGGACTTCTGCCCCTACTGCCGCAGACCAAGTTGGCGAAACACATAGCTTCGATAAAACCTGGAAAGGCAGTTCCGAAAGGAGCAGCACCAGCCGCAGCCTGGAAGCTCTGCGCACAGCCGGTATCCGAGGCGCTCTCACATTACTGTTCTGCTCTGACACAGGACCAGCCACTAGACGATGATCTGACACGAGCGGATCTCTGCTTAATCCCCAAACCGGGCAAGCCGGCTGACAAGCCTTCCCAGCTAAGACCGCTGGGAATACTCCGGCCGGATGCTAAAGGCCTGGCGGGAACGGCTAAGGAACTCCTGGAACCTCTCACGCTGCCATACATGAAGCCTCTCCCTCAGTTTGCATACCTCCCGGGCCGGGGTCTCTCCGACGCTCAGAGTCGAGTGGTACAGCACCTGAGAGAGGCTCGGCAACTGTGTCGCACTGCGAACCTTACCAGAGCGGATCAGCAGCGGGGACAATGTCCTGTCGGTCTAGTAGGCGGCATTACCTTTGCACTAGACCTATCACAGGCATTCGACACTGTATCCCGCAGCGAAATCTTGTCTCTGCTTGATGAACTAGGCGCAGATCCCTCCCTACAAAAACTGATACATGGCCTGCATCATCGATCCAAGTACAGGCTCCATTCACAAGGGGCGCACCAGGATGTGGAAACCACCACAGGCATCAAACAAGGCTGCAAGCTGGCCCCTACATTGTTTTCCGTTCTAACAGGCCGTCTTCTGCACAGGCTGATAGACACATTTGGCTGGGACAATGTCCGCAGATACTTCACTGGGTATGCCGATGACTTTACCATGCATCGCACAATCCGTAGCAAAGCGGACGTGGACGCAGCTCACAAAATGATCCTACAGCTTTTGTCGGAGGTAGAGAAACTAGGCCTGCGAGTCAATCCAACCAAATGTGCCATTCTAGTCAAACTCAGTGGCAGAGAGGCAGAGGCCACGCTCCAGAAGCACACCTGTTGGCTTCCCGACCAAGACGGCAAACTCCAGCGTCACTGGCGACTGGGCAAACACAAGTCCTTCCCCGCCTACAAACTTGAAACACAAATCAAGTACCTGGGCATTCAAATCTCTTATGGGAATTTCGAAATGCAAACGCTGCGCTTCCGCATAGCGGAAGCTGCCAAAAAGCTCCAGCAGGTCAAGCGATTTGTTTACAACCGCAGAACTGCAGGGCCAATGGCCAGGTTGAAGGTTTGGTTCACCACCGTATGGGCCACTCTGGTCACAGGACTTCCTGAAGTCGGCCTCACGGAGGAAACAGCCCGGCATCTCCGAGGTTGGACAAGCTACGCTCCGTACTTAACCAGCCTGTCCATGTCAGCCGCATCTCCACAGCGGACCTATATCAGCTGCATTCGATTCAAGACCCGGTGGCAAAAATCCGAGCTCGGATGGCTTCGCGACTAAAAAGACTGAGCAAAAGACCCGACATCCCTACCCCCGCAGCTGACCTTTCCGTCCCGCGGATGACTACTTCCAGTGCACCAACGGTGCAGCGGGGCCCGTGGGCCAGACTGCGTCCTGACGCGCCGGCCTCGGTCACAGGCTCGAACACTACCGACATGGCAGTGTACGGTGATGTCACGTGTCTGGGACATGTCCTACAGGACTTACAGGACATACTACGCGAGGTGGACAATCTTCCGGCGAGCACCGAGGCCTCGCAGCAGCGGTTGCATGACTGTCCTCACTGTACGTCTGGCTTTGTCTCTGCGCATGGTCTACATATGCACATCACAAGGATGCATCGTGATCAAGTAAAGAGGTACATTCCTCCTTCCTTTGATCGTAGTCGGCATTCCAGGGACGGTCTACCAGTATGTTCCGCATGCGACAAGGCCTTCCATCAATGGAAGGGCCTACGCGACCACCTGTTGTCGGGAGCCTGTACGCAGCCGGAACGCCTGCGCCAGCTATCTCTCACCACCGAGGAACAGCTGCAAGGCCAAGCTCTCAGAGGCTTAGCAGCCCTTCGGGCTACGGTGCAGAGTTCGCCAAAAGACAAGCTCAGCAGCATAGCCTCCCGACCGGAAGCTCTAGAACTCAAGCACAGGTGCATCTTGTGCGGATTCTGGACCCCCGACCATACCAAGATGAAAAATCATCAACGACAGGCTCATGCACAGGTCTGGCAGCGAGATGGTCCGGCGGCACTCAAGCTTTGCCAGGCCTACACAGTGCAGATGATCAAAGGACACCCATGTCCCTTTTGCAAACTGCAGGTCTACGACAAACGCAAGCACCCAGAACAGTGCATAGTTATGTTCCAGGTCCTGCTCGGATGGCACAAGGTCCAGGGTAAGGACAAAACGCGGGAACAATGTTCCAAGCCTCAACCAAAGACCGCGGTGACAATGTCCCTAAGTGGCTTCTTCGGGACGGCGGACCGATCTGCTACTCCCGCTGCCGCTGCCTCCACCACGGTCCCCACGGCGACGGCGAGCACCGCCGCGGGACATCTCCCACCAGGCCTGTACTCACGCATGCGACGCATGATGAACTCAGGCAATACCTGCTATGTCAATGCGACCATACAAGCCCTTCTAGCCGCGCTTGACTCTGCGTCCAACATAGCAGAACTGGGACCACTGGTCGAACATTGCATTAGCCCAGAGGCGGATCCAATGGACACTAGGCTTATCAACCCCCCAAGCCTTTTCGCCCTCCGGTCGTTAGTGCCTAGATGGCGCTTTGATGGCAGACAACACGACACCTCTGAATTTGTCACGAGTCTGCTAGAACATCACACCGGAACCCTACAACCCGTGCGCTGGGAGGGACGTACTAATGGACTGCCAGAAAGCGAAGACGATGGCCTTACGCCGCTGCTGCTACCTCTTTCCTCGGACTGTCGTTCACTGCAGCAGGCCTGCATGGCATGGTACAACCACATGTTCCAACGCGCCCTGGCATGGGCCCCAGACATCCTGCCCGTCACAGTTGCTCGATGGATGGACGGCACCAAACGACGCACCCCGATAGACCTGCGCAGGCAAGTCTCACTGCCGACTTGGACGGAAGGTCAGGACCGCCAGTGGCACCACTTTTCAGTCATTTCGGGGGTTTTTCATGTAGGAGCGGAAATCCACTCAGGCCATTACCGGTCTTTCTGGATCCATCCGCATGGAGGTGCGCTATACGTTGGTGATGACGCCACCAACCCACATCTCGCCTCGACCTCAGAACGCAAACATGTTTTGGAAGATTGTTACCTCCTTTTCTTGAGAAGACAGGAGTGACTCTGACTCACCCTCAAGGGGTGAGTGCTGGCCCTCCCAGTCTAGGAATGCGTGCACCACTAGGGTGCCTGTGCGTGGGAAGGCCGGACCCCACAATAGGTGGGCATGGCCCCCCCCACGTCAAGGCCAAGCATGCTTTAGGCATGCGCAGGCTTACCCGCAGCTTTTTCAGGCTGACCCATCATGGCTGACAAGATCCACAGCCCAGACCACAAACGTGGTCGCACCACATCTCCCCTAGCTTCAGATTCACTGATGGGCGAACCGTCAGAGTCTTTTGGTGTCGATGCTCGACGCCAAGCGACCGGCAGCGGCAAGCAGCGGCCAGGCAGGGCCCTGCACGCCCTTTCCAACGCCGAGCTCACTCAAGGCTTCCTACTACATGAAGAACAGCTTGCCCTACTACAACTCCAGGCCTCGCTGGTGTACAAGCTACCCACGGACGCCCCCCTGGCACAGGCCCTAGCAAAGGCCGTGGCCGCGTGGCAGAAAGGCCACACGCCAGGGAAAGCGCACCCACTGGGTTCATGTGCACACTTCACAGCGGGAGCAATGCTCGTCCAGCTGGCCCAGTCTCAACAAAAGCCACCAGGCATTGACACTGCACAGTTCAAGGCCTTCATCAAGCTGATCGAGGACTTCGGCGAATCGCCGCATGAGGCTGTGATTCATCTGGTCGCGCACTGCTCGGCTCGACAGAACGCTCTCAAGACGCACCTTATCTTGGACTTCCGACCGGTTCTCCACTCCCCGCTTGCGCAGTACACCTCGCTGATTGCGGCCCTCCTGGACTCCTATGAAGGAGAACGCCTCGGAAAAAAGGCCCCGGGTGGCCTGGCTCGTAAGGCGAGGGGCAAAGCTGGCTGAAGGAGAGGTGCCAATGGCAGCAGCTGGACACGGCCTAGCTCAATTAGAACAATCTCTATCTTTCGCAGGAGCAATGCTCGCATTTGCCTGTTCCTGGAGTGCACTGTCAGCCATAAGCTGTATCACTCCTGTACACAATGACAAGCAACCAGGCAACCACGCCTGTGGCAAAAGCACTGATCTTGCGCCTGTGTTCCCATCATTGCAGCGATCTGCCATTGTTAGGCAAGTGCTAGGCAGCGTCTAATTTCGTGCCACGCAGCCTTTCCAATTGCCAGATCGCATTCTGAGTCCCTTCCAGCCTCGTTGCCGCCCAACATGCCAGGGCTGCAGAGTCACATTGATCTCGACTACTACGTTGCCCAATGGGATAAAATCCGCGAGCTCGGCCTGGACAAATCTACCACAACAGCGGCGACCTCGGCAACCTCAGGCGACAAGGAACGGGCCGTGCAGACCAAAGAGCCCACTGCTACATCATTGCCGTCGGGCCGTCAACGCCCACCTACGCCACCTCGCTCACCGAAGAAGCGCCAGAACATGGTGAATAAGATCCACAAATAGCGACAATGCCATTCTGAGACTCGGGTGCGCACAATGAGCGGCCCTAACCCTGAAGGTGGTCAATGACCTCCTGCACCACGCTGCTAGGATGGAAAAAGTTTCGCAAGTTACAGGATCGCTCATAAATAATGCAAGCTGAGGGCAGTCAGATCCTCCATACTGTGTCGGCGTACATGAGACTAAACACAGAAGGATCAAGTCAAAGGCCCGGCACTCTGCCGCTCCATTCCGCTTCGCACATGGAGGCTCCTTCTGACACTACGGCCCTGGACAGCCTTCACATCCGATTGGGTCTAGACCAGGACCCCCATCGCATGGCAACGGCTATTGTGGCAGCAATGACGGACCACGCACAAACCGTGCAACGAGTCCCTACCCCCTGCACCTTAGCGGGACCCACGTCGGCCGCTTGCATCAGCCTCCTGAAGGGCACGGTCGGCAAGACAGTGGGCAGAGGCTACACGAGCACAGTCCACCTGTCTCATGAGGACCCCAACTTTGTCATCAAACAGGTCAAGGTGGAGCACGAGGCAGACTTTCGGAAGGAATTGCATCGAGTTACAAGACTTCCGCCTCTCTCCGTGATCAACACCATCTACGCGGCAGACGGCCCGCGGGCACTCATGCCGCGCCTTTGGTCAGCTCCCCGTCCTCTCACCGGGGACACAGTCCAGCGACTTAAATTCGACATCGCGGCTGCACTGCAGATGCTGCATTCAGCCCAAATCGTTCATGGGGACGTGCACGCGGACAACATCATGGTCCGGCACCAACCGGCCAGTTTCGTACTGATTGACTATGGCGGCTGCTCGGGCGAGGCCATATACCCCTTGAGTAATGGCTACGGCGCCAAAGGATATGGAGGTGATCTACATCGTCCACCAACCCTAAAAGCCCCACCCGCTCCAGTCCGGACGGCGTATGGGGATTTCTATCGGCTGAGCCAAACGATCCTCAAACAGTTCCTGTCGGATGAGGAGCCTACCAAACGACGCAAGGGCAGCGGCGTCAATGACGGAGTCAGCAGAGGAATTCCTAGCCACATGAAGCGAGAATTGCAACTATGGCTGGAGCGGGACCAATGGCCACAGCCCATCTATCCCAGCTCCCCCTTCCCAGCTGGCTCCTGGACGGACTCTGCCTTTAACCCCGCGGTCACTGTGCATGCTGGCCTGTGGAGAGCCAACGGGGAACTCCGGACAGATACCGCCACCTTTGCCAGATCAGACGACAAGTTTGGCAACAACAACGGCTCACTGGTTCCGGAAAAGCCAGATCCGTCAGATCTTTCACCTGGTCTTGGCTCCTGGGAAAAGTCTGCTGTTTGGGCCAAGTTCTACCTTTCTACGGAATTGAGGACCTGTGGCCGACATCTCCGGTATGTATACCAAGAGATCTTTCCCTGGGAATCCTACTCCAACCAGGACGGCTACTTGGTGCTGGACAAGCCCCCTCCTCCGCCTCCGATCAAGCCAATCGAGCCGAAGGAAGAGGCGGTGTCACTGACAACCCCAGCATCCCAAAGCGGGGGCAAGGCCCACTGCTCTGATGCAGGCATCGCCTCCATCCCCCACCTCTCCTGTGAACAAATCCACCATGGAAGCTGTCCCAACTGCTCAAGGGTCAGCGAATCCGCAGCGGGACCCCCCAAGTGCTGCTACTGTGCTGCCGGGCATCTGGGGCGAACCTCCCGCCCGCCCTGCGGAGGACCCACACCCCTCGCAGACTTTTTCTGCCCCACGCCAGCCCCCGCCCCAGCCCATGCAGGCTACCTTGGACCCACCGGAATCAGCGCCTCCTTTTAACATAGTCATGAAGGAAGCTCCGGTCTATGACCCGAACGCCAGATTCCGAGCGATGGCAGCCTCAGGAGGCAGCGATGTCCCCTTCGACACCAAGGGCCACATGCTCCAGTCTGGCGATGCTTTCGTGGCTCGAGATCTCGCAAGGACACCCAAACCAGGATCTCGCAAAACCACCATCGAGGATTGGTCTCGAAGCCTTCACACTGCCGCGGACTTGCTGCGTGGCGTCGCGGGGGATATGCAGGCATACCCAGATCGCTTCCTGGAAGAGTGCCCCTTCCCGAGACCCCCACCGCCCTAACGCAGCTGGGACAATGTCCGCACATGTCATCCTGATGGCGACACTGTCGTGCTAGAGCTGTATCGGCCGGTACTAACTCTCTTCTCCTTTCTCCACGAGCCTGTCGGCTCACACGCCGCTGTACATCATCACGGCCTCTTTCTCTTTCAGATGACGCTGCTGCACATGTTGCAGTTCGGATCGGATCGGATCGAAACAGAGCGACGGTTTGAGAGTGCTGCTTTCGCCAATGCCGCATCAGCTGGGATCTACCACCGGATGCTAGGCTATCAACCTCTCATACCATCATTCCTGTTCACACTTGTCGGCTCTCAGACCCAGATAGATGGTCTGGATGCTCAGACCAACCAGCTGCCCCTAGCGATGTGGAGGCTCCGTAGCAGCTCGGGATGTATCCCCATGGACCTAAACGAATCTGACGAGGAGGTCCCCGAACCGGCACGCAAATGCCGTCGCCCGACACTCACGATGCCAACGGCTCAAAGCATCCTTCGGTCGACCTCTCCAACGACTGACGAGGACGCGGCACAAGAGGAGGAACGACAGGGCTCCGTCTGTTCAGCCCTGAGCCTATACGCTCCACAGGCGCAGGCACCAGGCATATGCCTACATCTCCCTCCTGACATGGATGAAATGGAGCACAAATTCACCCTTTGTGCAGTCGAACAGGCCGCGGCGGACTACCTACATCGCAGGTGGGTCACCTTTGAGCAACTGGATGCCCTGCTGGACATTATGCCTACCACCTCTGCCTGTCGCAATGCATCGGTGGCACTGCCACAGTCTGCTGACCAGCGGATTGTCACATTCGGCGCCTACCAGCAGGGGCCAATGGCCGGTCTGAGGACACCAACGCATCGGTTTCCGATGGCGACGTGTCTCCTCAACACGGTCGTGCACACCATGGCCGGACGCCATCCACGCACGACACTGTTTCTGGCACGAAATATGGCCTCTGGCTTGCATACCGACAACAATCAAAAAGGGGTGAACAACATCCTGATCCCTCTCTCCAGCTTCGAGGGCGGCCACCTCTTCGTGGAGGACAGCGCCGGGGATTACCTGTTGGACTCCGACGGACCCAGAGGACAAGTTCTCCCCGTGACCTTGCCCTACCTTAGTTTTGATGCCTCACGCCGACACCTGGTACTGCCATGGACGGGACGCCGACTCATACTCGGTACTTACCACATCCGAGATGCGGACAAGCTCTCCGCGCATTCCGCTCTGTACCTGAAGTACACAGGCTTCGAGGCACGTTGCACAGCTACAAGTTCCTCCAGCTTTCAACGGCAGCACAGCTGACGTATAGCGATGCGCTGGCATGGGGGCAATGCCCAGCAGGCTTTCAGCTCAAAATACGGAGGCTGTTGCACGCCCTCTCTGAGCCGGACTGAAGCACGTCCACTAGCTCAATCAATTTTGACCAACAGCCTCAGCTGCCGACACCCCCCCTGGCGGCTTGGTGACCTGAAAAGACAGCAGACACACACAGCTCTTTTCTGTCAGCGCGAGACACACGGATCGCTCATGTCTACTGCTACTGCTGCCGGCATCTCGCTCTAAGGTCCGACGATGCTCTCAGGCGGCCCCTGCTGACGCCGACCTTCTGGCATGGCCGGACCAGTGCCCCTGCCCACTCGCACAAGCCAAGCTCACTCTGCAGCGTTGCCTCAGCGTGAATGCACTTGCAGCTTTCCTGCTGCGCCGCCGGGCTCAAGATCACTGCAGGCATCAAGCATAACAATATACAAAGCAGAAGGCTCAAGGCCCAGAATTTCGACTATTACAGCTTGCTCTGCCCTAGGCTACAGTTCTGACATTCCTGCGCAGCTCCTCACAACCTCAACTTCCCCTAGCCTGGTAAGGGTGCGGTGCTCAAAGAGCACAGGCAACCGGGCATGGCAGCCACACCTACCACGCCGAAGCCCTTCTTGGTGCTCAGTGACAGCACCTTGCAACACTTGCTCTGGCAGGGGGCCAATGGCCAATCCTACGGAATCATTGACATGGTTCGGGGTGCAATGCACGGCTATGTCATCTCCTGCCCGGGTACCACTCTCACAGCAGAGTACGCGGGTGCGCAGCCACCCAACCCAGCGGTGTTGGAGGTACTGGCCTGGCAATTCATCCGCGTCCTTGGAGAAACGCGACCTTTCCCGGCGGAAAGCCCTGCATTGATCAATTTTCTCCGGGATCATTACTATGACGAAGTTAGTGTGCGCCTGATCCCCATCAGACAAAGCTTATTACCCCATAAGCAGACGAACTACGACTGGATCGCGGAGCTCAGGGATCAGTATGGCCTGGGACGGTACGAGCTCAGCGATGAGACCATCATGAGCCTCCAAGGCCCTCCTCCCCTGGTTGACCAAATATACAACCAAAACAACTGTCACTTTCGACCGACGGTGGCGGATCAAGTCATTGGCTTACTGGTATCCCGCTCAATTCAAACGATGCGGCGACTGAAGCCAAATGCGATCCATGTTCTGGTTGTGTGCTCATGGAACTGCCAGGGGGACAATGTCCACAAGGAGATGAACGCCACATTTGACCTGTGCTGCTCGGAGACACTGTCTGAGGTGGGTGCGGTGGCTGCTCGACACACGGGCAAGGCATGGGCCCTCAGACCCTTCCTGGAACCCTACGTCAGTCGCCGGCCGATGCCCCGCACTCTTTTTCAGACATATATGCACGATGACCACCCAGGTCCCAAAAGCATGTGCCAGGAATTCCTGGCTGACTTCGAGCGCTCCTTCTGCAATGACGAGATTTTGCTCGAGACCCTTCAGGTGCACGCTGGAGACAGCGGAGAACACTTGATCAAAAGCTTGAGGCAGCCTGCTCACAAGGCTGATGTCTTCAGATACGTCTACCACTATTATCATGGTGGCCTGTACCTTGATATCAAGATGGCGCTGAGAATGCCCTTCGATCAAATTTTAGGGCTCATCGCTTCAGAATGGGACAATGTCCAAGTTCGCAAGAGCAAAGAGCTGGGGCAATGCCCAAATGGAGTGGAGGGGGTTCTGCCCAAGGAGTACATGATCATGGGCATTGGGGTCAAAAATGACCACATTTTCCAGGGCATCATCTATGGACAACCGCGCCATCCCCTCATGCTCTGCGCTATCAATTCACGCTTTCAGCAGGCAAATACTTGCCTCGGTCGCCAACCTGGACTACATGATCTTCTGCAAGGAACTTTGGAAGCTCCTCACGCACGACATGGGCCACACCCCAGTGCCAGGATGGAACCAGACCCGACAGTTCGGACCGGTGTATTTGCTCCGTGAGCGACATTCAACTCAGCTCACCAAGTCCAAAGAACTTGAGTCTGATGGTCACTACTTTGAGACCCGCGGTCAGGTTCGAGTAGCATTCACCCGCTGCTGGAGCTGGCGAAAAGGCTTCAAGGGCGACCCCAGGGCAGCTCAAAGAAATGAAAACTCTCTCATGCAGAGCGTGCCCCAAATCGTCTCGGAGGTCATTGAAGCCGGTGGCGCTGCCTCTGCAGCACCCCATCCAGCACGAGCGGGAGCAATGCTCACCAATGCAGGCGTCAGAGTTGTCGGCGAGACCGTGCTCAGCAGCCTCGAACGGGGTGATTTCGACGCGATCATGGCGGCGGTCGAAAAGGAGCCGCAGTACCACGGCATTTCGGCCGAGGCTGTCCTTCGCAACATCCCCCGAGGCCTCTGCCTTCACCCTGAAGATCCTGACTGGCTTTCCTGCCGCTACTGCGAGCGCGGCGGCCGACGCTTGAAGTTCCCAAATGAGTTGGGAGTCACACACCACTTCATGCAATCCCGGCATGACCGATCAGTGCCCGAGCCACCAGGCCCCCCGCCTCGCAACAGTATGTGGTCGCAGCGCCCGGCCGAGCCTGCAAACCCTCCCTCAGCTGCAGCCATTGCAGCGTCAGGCCAGGCTCCGCCACCACCAGAACCCACGGCGGACCGTCCGCCCCAGTGGAGACCCACAGCGTCGGTGTCTAAGGCACGCTTTGGGCTCGGTCTCCCTCCCATTCCGCCAGGTCCTACCCCACAAGCGCAGGGCCACCGGCCTCTTGCAGCGAAAGAAGAACAGGGGGTCAATGACCAACCGGCGGACATCAAGGATGAGACACATGTCACTGCTGATCCCACGTTGGGATGGGCGGAAGACACTGTGGGCACGCCAGACACTCCGATGCTGCCGGCGGGCACACCGCAGTCACACAAGTCTGCTGGCCCTGGCCAGACCAGCGATCGGCCTTTCAACGCATTCTCAACCCAGAATGTGACTCCGACAGCTGCCCCCACCGAGGAGACCGTCCCACAGACCCCAGGCCCGGCTGACACCACAGCCTCATCCCCTGTGGATGCCCCCTCTACGCGTGCAGAGGTCAAATACCAGGGACCGGTCACCACGACCAAGCTGGTGGAGTACAGTGTCAACCCCTCTCCAGAGCAAGAGGCAAATCAACTGCCAAAGAGAGATCAGATTATCCACATCTGTCAGTCTGACCAGATGCTGGAGTGGGTCCATGCCTTTGCGACCATTTCCATTATGAAGGAGCAGGCTATCGTGGGTGGCCTCACGGCCTCTGAGCAGGTCTACCTTTGGACCAATAGGTTTCGAGCACTGGGCAAGGTGCCATGGATCTTCGCCCCGATCAAGAAGGTCGCCACCGACAAGGATGCCAACTGGCTTGACATCACGCAAGCGCGGCTTATGGTCGGGGCCAATGGCCAATTCACACTATCCATTGGCCAAGATGATCGCTACACCGAGCTCAAGTCCACCACGACCTACTATGGCATAGTGCACGCCCTTTTTCAGAAAATGTGGGATCATCCGGACATGAGCGCATTGCTCGAAACGGATGACAACTTCGAGATCGTGGCCTCCACCTTCAAGTGCATCTATGACCAGTCCTCCAGGAAGAGTGGTGGTCAAAATCGCGCCATCTTCTACCAGCCTCGGGATGGACACGTTGTCCGCAAGCTCCGCATCGAACACAACAAGGGCGACACGCCCACATACCAATGGCATCGCCAACGCGAGCTACGTGAGCAGCGGGAACAGCGAGACAAGCGCTCTGGTGAAGAGACACAGTCTCACACAGACAAGCGCTACAGAGACGGCGATGCCTGGACCCGAGGAGGGTGGTGGAATCGTGGCTCGGACTCGGGGGCCAGTGACAGCCGCTCCTGGCACCAGTGAGCCCCAACTTTGATCACCGGTGCCAATGGCAACCTATACAGCGAAATGCGGAGGCCATGCCTGCACTTATACTTCGTTTCTTCCGGCACGTACTGACGGCCTTTCTGCTGATTGCCGCCGCTGTCAGAGAAAAACATGCCTCGCCTTCTGCCAGTCGCAGAACTGTGCCTCTGCTACTAGTGCTGCATAATCACTATCCTCGCTCAGGTACACACAACAATCTGAAGCTTGATGCCTGGCAGCCTACCAACTTGCTTCGGCTGACCACTGCCAGTTAGCTGGAAGCCTGTAGGCCGCCAACACCCAAAGGTCTTCGACCTGGGCTGTTCAGCTATAGGGTCTGAGTCAGTTTCACACCATGTGAGTGCACCGCGGCAATCGCCCGCTATGTGCTGAGCCCGCTCGCACAGCGTTCAATTGAAAATAGTAGTAGTAGTAGGAGTAGTAGTAGTAGTAGTAGTAGTAGTAGTAGTAGTAGTAGTAGTAGTAGTAGTAGTAGTAGTAGTAGTAGTAGTAGTAGTAGTAGTAATGGTAGGAGTAATACTAGCAGCAATAGTAGTAGTAGTAGTAGTAGTAGTAGTAGTAGTAGTAGTAGTAGTAGTAGTAGTAGTAGTAGTAGTAGTAGTAGTAGTAGTAGTAGTAGTAGTAGTAGTAGTAGTAGTATTGCATTGCACTCGTCTCGCGAAGATTCACGTCTGACGTATGGGGGACAGACTTTTGTCCGGCAGCTCAGTGGCTGCGCTGCTCTCTTGGCAGCTCCCTCAAGAGAACTCGGAAGGCCGCTTAGTCCATCTCGTTGAGATTCAACGTCGTAGCAGATCCGATCTGAGCATTCTGAGTCGAAGCATTCTGGCTTATAGCTCGTGCTGGAAGTTGCTCACCTGCCTGATGGTGACCAAGGAGGGTTGCCTGCCTCCTAACACAGCTCTTCTTGTGGGATCGTCCAGCTGGGTGCTTGCAGTACGAGCAGCAATAAGTGTGTCTATGAAAAGCCATAAAGCTCACGAGCGGTTCAAGCTTCACAGGTCCCTCCCTCTTCTTTCCTTGAAGCCATGTCGGGCCAGGGAGACCAGCTGGACAAAATGTCTGCTTTGCTGGCAGAAGTGGCTGCTCAGCTAGAACAAGTGAAGCTGCAAGGATCACGGCGTGAAGAGCAGCATCAAGACCTCACAGATCGCATGACTCAGTTGGAAGCACGCATGGATGCCCCACAGTCCTCGGCTGCCGTGCTCATTCCGACTCAGCTGCAGCCACAGTCCTTCACAGTGCCGTTAGCACAGGGGGTAGACCTCAACGCCCCGGCCACGGTTGGGCAGTGCATGGAGCTGGTGCAGATGGCGATGCAGCAGAAGGTCGCCCCTGCTCTGGGAGCCGTCTACTCAACTCCTCCCTGTCTACCTCACAGGTGAGGACAAACGAGCGAGTGAGCAACCTTGAGCAGCAGGTCCGGGCCCTTCGCATCCGCACAGCCTGGGCCGAGAAGGACATGCCCTTTGCTCAGATCGAGCAGGCCAAACGTACCATAGTATGCCGCAACTTCCCCACGTGGCAGACGGAGGCGGACCGTCGCCTCACAGTGGAAAAGGCCCTTGCGAAAGCTGGGCTGTGGAACATTGATGGCATGTGGGACTTGACCACGACACGCCTGGACACCGGCACTCCGGGCAAGCCGGAGCTCTCCGCCACGTCCATCCTCACAGTCCCCTCCCTCACAATCCGGAAGCGGATCCTGGAGGTAGCGGACAGGGTGTACCCTTGGTACTTCCACCAGGAGAAGCCCGGGACCACGGACGAGGCGAAGGATAGTTCCGAAGGGACGGCGGAGAAGACCACGGCAGAATCCTCACAGGCAGCCGGGTCTAAGGAGGAAGCCAAGACCTACGAGTACAGGGGCGGCGGTCCCGTAAAGCTCTCTCCTGGAGTCACACAGTTTGAACGCAGGCTTGCTTCGCCGCTTCATCAGGGACTCATGAACGCCTACAGGGCGGCCTTCAGCAAGTTCGCCAAGGAGCCATTGGTGCCGAGGTGGAAGACCTTGGCCCTGGTCGACTCCAAAGAGGCTTGGCTGGGCCGCATCGTGTACCGTCGCGGTTCCCTCACAGACGACCTCCACAGGAACCCGGAGTGCGAGATCCACATTCCGGAGGAGCACGCCAACAAGCTCTTGGAGACCTGGCGCAGCATCTGGTACGACCAATTGCGACAGCAGGTCAACCAGACGACTGTCGAGCAGGAAGCTTTCGACAGTGCAGCCCGCCTCACAGCACACAACTACGCAGAGGCCAAGAGACTCAGCAGGTTCCTGACCAAGGCCATCCCAGAGTACAACGAGGGCGAGGACGAAGGATTGGATGACTGGATCGCCAGGTTCCGGTATGAGTTCCCATGGCCGGTGAAGTTTGTGCAAGTTCCACCGGATGCCGAAGAGAGGACACACTTCACAGGACTCAGGTCCACAGAAGAACTCATGGAACAGATGGCGGCTCAGGAACAGGAGGCTGCCTTCACAGTGGACTCGGAGAGCGGAGGTGTGGGGGCGATGAGTGAAGCGCACTCACAGTGATGCCGCCTCCGCTGTCAGTGGCATCAGTGCGGCCAGCAATCCGAGCTCTGGGCTTCCTCCTCCACAGCCCACCAAGGCCAGGCCGAGCTACTACCCGTTCGGCTCACAGGCGGAGCTCGAGGGCGCGGTAGAGGGAGCCAAGATCACCCACATCAACAACGGTGGGGTCCCCACGGACTACTCACAGGAGGCCTGGGAGGCATGGTGCATCAAGCGCCGTGCTGCTGGCTCGCAGTGATGGTTCGGCAAGCGCGCCCTCTCTTCCTTGCAATCTTCGTGCGACCGCATTTTTCACAGGCTGCTGCCTCTTGTACCATAGCAGACCCAGACCGTACCACACAGCTGGGCAAAAACGAGTTGAACCGTTCTGGCACGCCACCTAAAGGCGAGCTGGGTGCGCTGAGCCACTATTATAACTCTAGTTCATCTTCACCTCACAGTTTTACTTTTCCAGGTTGCTCTGAGAGTTGTTCTAGTGAGCCTTTCGGCGACGAAGTGCCCCACAGACCCACCGCCACCTCAGGTCACAAACAGCACGGCAGCAGCGAGCACGCCGCCGCATCACCACCAGATCTCGCAGCAGGCGGGAGTACAGAGAATGGAGGCATGCTCTTTCCACCTTTCCAACCCCTAGTTGTGGTTTGGGCTCCAGAGCTAGGATCAACAACCAAAAGCCTTTATACGGCCCCACGCCGACTGCCCCAACCCCGGGCGGCTTACAGCCTGTTCCCACCAGGGTCTCCCCTAAGGGTCGTGGCCCGCAGTTTCGTTCCTGCAGACGTTTTCACCGGCTTTTTGGCCAAAGCCCCTGACATGCGAGTGAAGAGACACCCCCCACAGAATCGATCCACCCCCAATCATTTGAGGCTTCGAACACCGGAGCCCGCCACCCCACCAATTGGCCATTTTGGCCCGCCTGCCTCCCCCACGAAGGCTCTTCCACCACTGCGCCTCTCACAGCGGACACACTTCCCTCCTCCCTTCCCTCCCCGCCCAACCCTACCCCCCCCTTACAGCCTCAGTTGAACAGTGGCCGTGCCTCTTGGGCAGACGCCCAGGATGCCCAGAACAAGCAACATACACGGGCCCACTGGTTCAAGACCCACTGCCGTAGCCCTCAGGAGCACGGCAGACAGAGGCACTCCACACAGTTGCGCTCCAAAGTGCGCCTGAAGGGGGGATTCTGGAACACCACGGGCCTCCTTGAAGCCGGCAAGATCCACACCCTGTTTAAGATCATGCAGACGCATGGTCTTGACTGGCTGGCCCTTACAGAGACCCACGTGAAGCAACAGGATCGCTTTATGATCGATGGGTACACTGTCACACACAGTGCTGATGACAAACTGGATGCCCAGGGAAATCCGGTCCAAACCTTCACGGGAGTGTCATTGATTACCTCCCCGCGGCTCACACCCTGCATTCTGGACATCGTTGCCACCGACGGTCGTTTTCTTTCTTTCAAGATAGACACGGCGGAGGCCCCTCTCACAGTTCAGGTGGTGTACGCTCCTCACAATCAACGTGAGCAGCCGGTCCGCGATGCATTTTGGCAGTCGTTGGGAGACATCCTTCACAGACACCCCGCCAGCGAACCTCTCTTATTGGTTGGCGACTTCAACGCGCAACTGCTCGACGAGCTTTCCTCCAATCGTGGCAGCGTCGGCCCGCACGCCCACTTTGGAGCGAACGTGGCCGACGAGACCCTAGCCTCACAGGCTGGTGAGGACGACTCACTGTCCAACCACGCACAGCTGTTCGAGATGTCGGTCAGCCACGACTTGTGCTTCCCGCAGACGTGGATGGACAAAGACGAGCGACATCGAATGACACATCAGCGCCCGAATGGCGACTTGGTACAGCTGGACCACGCTGTCACCAAGTTCGCCTGGAAGAACATGGTCACCGATGTACACACCCTCCCGAACGCTGCCCTCAACAGCAACCACTTCCTCACCAGAGTCACTCTCTCCCTACACACAGCCTGCCACAAGCGAGCTGCACCCACCCCCAAGCTGACCAGATGCCCTGACGCACAGTCCATACTTTCCTACAAGCCCTCCAGCATCAGCCAGCCTTCGAGGAGCCTGCCCCACCCGAGACAACTGCGGAGGACGTCTCTGCCCAGCCTTCACAGTCGTGCACAGACCAGCAGAGGCTGGACCGGCAATGGAAATCGATTAAGGATTCCATTCTACAGTCCATGGAGATGCACATCCCCACATTGACTAGCAAGCCCAAGCACCCTTGGATCAGCCAGCAGACGTGGGAGCTCATCGAGCAGCGCACCGCCGCTCGCCAGAGTCAGAACCTGGAGACAGAGCGTCAGTTACACAAGACCATCCGCTCACAGGCCCGCCAGGACAAGCAACAATGGCTTAAGGATCGTCTTCAGGAGAGCGAGGAGACACTGGACGCCCGGGAAAAGTGGCACTGGATCAAGCGCATCCGCTCGGACTACAGGCCTCGCACGGTCACTCTGCATGACTCCAATGGCAAGCCCACCAGCTACAGCAAGCAGGCAGACACCTTCGCCAAACACCTGTCGGAAGTACAGCGGGCCCCCCCGCCGGCTGACTACCCAGGCCCCACCCACAGACTGACTGACGACAGTCCAGTAAACATGGCCCCCATCACGATGGAAGAGCTCAACAACACCCTCAAAGGCATGGCTTCACACAAGGCACCAGGCCCGGACCAAATTCCGGCGGAGGCCCTACAATGGCTTACGCCAGCCAACCGACAACCGCTCTTGGACCTCTACAACGAAGCTTTACTCACAGGCCTGGTACCGGAAGAATGGTCAACGGCAGTTGTTGCAGAGATTCACAAGCGCGGCACGATGGCGGACCCCAACAACTACCGCCCCATCGCCCTCCTCAGCACCTCTTACAAGCTCTTCGCCAGGCTCCTTCAGAAACGCCTGGAGCAGGCTATAGACTCCAAGCTGCGACCCACACAGTACGGGTTTAGAGCCACCAGATCGACCTCACAGGCGATACACGTGGCAAGGAGGCTGTTAGAGCGCGCGGAACGCTGCGGCTCAACCTTGTACGTGCAGAATTCTTGACTGGAGTCAAGCATTTGACAAGGTTCACCCGCAAGCTGTCACGGTGGCGCTAGAACGGCATGGGGTCACACCGGCGTTTGTCAATCTGATTGGCTCGATCTACAACAACCCCTCCTTCACAGTGAAGGCGGCGGGGCAACTGAGCCAACAGTCTCAAGCAAGCTCTGGCATTCGCCAAGGCTGCCCACTTTCTCCCTACCTCTTCCTGGTGGTCCACAGCATGATCATGGCCGACGTCGATGCAGAGCTGCAGCAGCATGGACAGATGCTCCCGTGGCTTTTTAGCCAGAACCAGTCATTCTATGACCTTGCTTACGCAGACGACATGGCCATTTTCACAGGCACTGCGGAAAGAGGTCAGCAAATTCTGCACAAGATTCAGGAAGTCGCTGCTCACAGCAACCTCTCGCTGAATCTCAAGAAGTGCGAATTACTTCGCTCACAGCTGGCCGTCAACCACATTCACTTCCTCACAGGAGAATCAATGATAGAGGTCACGCAGGCCAAGTACCTTGGCGTCGTCCTCAGCCACGACTCTTCCAGCAAGGCGGACATCACCGCACGGCTGGGAAAAGCGCGGAAGCACTTCAACACCTTGCACGCCTTCTGGCGACACACAGGCCTGAGCGTGGCTTGGAAGCTACGCATCTACAACGCGGTCTTCATCCCCATGATTGCTTACGGCATGGAATCCGCTGCGCTCACCACAGCTGACCTCCACAGGCTCGAGGCCTTCCACTCACAATCCCTTCGCAAGATCCAGCGGATCAAAGCTACCTACTACACCAAGATCCTCACAGACAACCCCAACGCACAGACCATCCGTAACGAAGGAGTCCGAGCTCTGGCCGACCAACCCCCCCTCACTCACCACATTCACAGGGCACAGCTCAAGTTGTTTGGTCACGTTTTGAGAGCAACTCCGAGCAACCTGGAGCGAAACTGTGTTTTTACGAAGGCGTTTGTATATAGAGGGGGTACAGTACAGGCAGGCATTCGCCCGGGACGTCGTAGACTTCACTGGGCCGAGCAGTGTGCAGAGCTAGCATGGCACTGGCTTTCGTACACTTCCAATGCCATGACTTCTCTCGCCCCAAGTTTTCCTTTTGCCTTCCTTTTACTTCACAGGCTGGCTGTTAACCGTCCGGCTTGGCTTCAGTTAGTGGGGCTGCCAACGTGCAAGAAGCTCCTCAGGTCTAGCGCGTTCTTTTCCTACTCACAGTGAGTACGCTGACTTGTGTTTGCTTTGCATAGGGCCGCCCAAAAAGAAATGAAAAGCCATAGACATGCACCCAAAGGTTAAGCATGCTGTCATCTCAGAGCGACGTCGCTGCCTATTGCGACGATCGCATCCACGACTATGCTGCCCATTCAAGCATGCACTGCAGCACACTGCTCGTCCCTCCAGAGCCAGGCGATCACAGCCAGTAGAGCAGCAAAGGGCCATGACCTGAGTGGAAAACATGTGCAAGCGAAGAGTTGACACTTGCCCATGCATGCGCCAGTGCAGTTGCAGCCGACAGAAGGCTGTGCAAGGGTTTTAGGCCGCGGTATGCCAGGGGAGGACTATGTTATCAGCCTAACAATTGACACACTGTACAGAAAGGGACACACCTTATCAGTGACGTCCCAAGTGTAGTCCAATGCAGCAACAGCCTACTGGTCTATGCCTTCACGCAAAACAGTCGGCAAGCCATCCAGCGAGGGAGGCACAGGTAGCATTTCTCGCCCAGCAGGAAGAACAAACCCTAGGTTCTCCAGCTTAGCTCGGTGAGAAGCAGCCACCGATTCCCACTTATTCACAGTGTAGGCTGTCAGCACCAAGCGTTCCATGCCTGTCCAAGCACATGTGAAATGAGGCCGTCTGTGGGCCTGAAATCGGACTGCTTGCATTTGCAATGAGAACCGTCTGCCGCGCAGCCAGCCATTCAGATGCTCGTGGTATTCACTGCCGGTCTCATCCTCTATCCAGACCTCTCCTCCCTCATGAAGAGAGAGGGCCATCAAGAGGCTCGGCTCCGGACCATTCTGTGCATCCAGATGTACCGGCGTCTGAAGATTATAGAGCAGAGCAACCGTGCTCCATTTATGCCATGGGCAGACCCGCAGTACCAAAGCATTGAGGATTCTCGCAGTGTTCGCATGCGTGAGCGTTTGTCGGCAAAGACCTGTAAATTGGTTCTTGCCATAAACACCAAAAGTGACGCTGTATCCCGTAAGCCTGTCGCGGCAATTCCAGTTCCAGGAGTCTTGCCACTAGCCGCGCCGAATGCCACAGTGTCCCGGCCCCGGATTCAAGCAGGTGCTGCGCCAGTCGCTCAGCTTTGCTGGATTTCCTGAAGTCTTCCCAGGACGGGTGTGGAAGCGCCGAGTGTGCCCGCCCACAGTACTGTACATCCAATAAGTCCGCATACTGATGGAGTGCAGCTACCGACGCACCACCAAGGCGATGCTGCGCCCATAATAGCAAATCATTCCATGCCAGCAGGCCTAGTTGAGCTGGCGGTGGGTTGCCTGTCTCCCACACATACAGATTGCAGACTGACTGGAGCAGCAGATGCGACATAAGCATATCCTCATACACATCATCTGGCACTGGGACTATTTCTATGCACCCGGGCTGCATGTTGAGCCAACCTTTCACAGATTGACTGAGGCACAGCGGCAACTTGCAAGGCATCACGTGCAGCCACTGAGGACAGAGCAGAACGCTTGGCAGTGAAGCTCAAACCTGCTACCCCTTCCCTGCCTTAAGCGGCTCGGGCCACCATGCCCTCCTGATTGCATCAAGCTCAGTGCTCAGAGTGAAAATGAGTGACAACGTGAATCATGATTCAAGACGGACTTGCAAAAAGAGCATGCACGAATATTGAGAATCTTTTTCGGAACTGCTTCCTCGCCTTGTCTCTTCGGAGAGACGAGGAGACACCGGAGAGGCACTCAACTCGTATCACAGGAGTGCTCTCCCTGCATCTCTGGTATGCGTTTGTCTGCAGTGTACGTACATCACGCTTCGTGGCAGGTTTGGGAGTTCTATGATCATCACACATTTGAAAACTCCAATCCTGAGAGGTCGGAGCAGTGGGCGGTACGCTAAGGGCAACCTGATAGTGACCAGATCTAACAGTTTCCCCTAAGTGAAAAACCACAAACCCCACCCGGTAGGTCTGGACTTCGGTGCCGACTTCTGCAGCATCAAAGCAAGGCAGGCGAAGCTGCGCACCTGGCCGAATCAACACCGATGTCTTATCCTTTCTCTGATCCGGTTTATACCTACAGATCTGCAGGCACACCATGGGAGTGGGCTCGCATAGGCCATGTACCGCATATTGTGTCTGCCATGCTTGAATCATGCACTGCAGCGAGCTACGGATGGGATCAAGAAGAATCGGCATGTGCAAGGAACCATTGTCCGTAACAGAAAGAGGCTCACTAAGTCGCGCTTGCCACTGGCCTGCAAAATGTGAGGGCTGTAGCGCTGCACAAAGCTGCGCCCAAAATTCACCTGCGTCATGCTGTCTACGAAGCTCCCGCCACGTGCGAAACACTGCTCGAAAAGCACAACATTCTAGCACATTCAGGGTTCCCTGCGCGCCGAGCCTGGGCCGATTCGGTGAGCCGGGACGACGAGCCGGCAAGCACATGCAGCCAATGCCATGCCTGGAGTGTGGCATTGGCAAAACAAATGTTCATGCCACGTGGATTGGCCAGTTTGGCCATCGGGATGCATAGCCTTGTCTCCTCAGTCACTCTCACCCCGGTCCATGGGGTAAGGCCGCCCTAGGCCTTCCCCCGGGTCCACTTCTGGTCCCGATTGCCCCACTCGCAGAAGTCCACCGCCAGGTAAGCCTGCTCCAGCTGGCGGCTCATTTGCGAGCGCTGTCCCCGTTCCGGTTTGATTCGAAAGCCCGCAAGCTTGCAGCATGCGCATCCGACCAGTCGGGAGAGGATGAAGTGGGCCTCCTGTGCTCCCTGGGTTCGCAGACTGATCGCCGCCATGAAAGGGATGACCGGCGCATCCTGGGTATCCATGTCCTTCGTGGCCCGAAAGCGTAGCAGGACCCCATCTTCCATCAGACGAACTTGCAGGGTTTCCAGATCCCTGAGGATCTCGCTCTGGGACCGGGGATCCGTCGGCCCTGGGACCTCGCACTTCTGAGCCGGGTCCCAAACGTGGTAACGCCACGCCGGGTCCAGAGCTGTGCGTCCATCCATCAGCCACCCCGCTTGCTTGCAGCACTCCAGCTTGTCCTCGTCGGTGTGGAGCCCTTCCATCGACTCCTTCAAGGTCTTGAAGATGCCTGGCATGAGGAACTGCTTGAGGGTCTGTCCACCGTCCCTTTGGTGAACATCTCCTGCCAGCGATCGCCGGCCTCCTTGAGCTGCTGCAGGCACGAGTGTGAACCCGTATCGACGAAGATCACATAACTTGTATCTGCTCGATACAAGGACAGGTCCGCTTCGTGGCGGAGCACCGCCCGTGTCAGGGTGGTGACCAGGTGCTGAAGCTTCGGATCGTTCGCCGCCGTCTGGGTCCGATTGTCCCCTGAGTGGGACGACTTCTCCCACTGTCTCTTTTGAGCTCGCCATTCCGACCATCCATCAGCTCCCTTCCCCCCGTTGGGCCGGGACCACTTGGGCGGTCGGCCCTCCTGCTGGTCCGTCTGCCCCGGGTTTGACCGTGGTTGTCGGCGGCATTGGTGGGGAGGCTTTTCCAAACACCGTCAGCAGCTGCTCCTGAGCGCTGGAGGCCCTCATGTCGGAGCCCTCGTCCACTGCCATGGTCATGTGTAGGATCCTGCAAGGCTTTGCGGTGAATGAGTTCAGCAAGTGATGCCTGAAATACCGGAACACAACCTTTAATGTGTCGACGTGGGTCCTGGGACTGCTTGCCGCAGTATCGACAGGGGCTCACTGGGATGAGACCCAGTCCGGAAACTCGGGCGGCTGCTTCTGGAGCCAAGGCATATTCGGCCGAGTGCATTGTGCGTAGATGCTGTTTACAGCCAGGGCCTATGTTGGATATCCACTGCTTACAGAGCACACAGTGCTGATTTAGCAACTTGCAGTATGCTGGCTTCAGCAGTACTTTCCGCCATCCTTGCATCAACGTCTGCTGAAATGCAGGAACACGCAGCAGTGGCATTTCCACTTCCGGCACGGGTGGAGGGTTCTCATGAGGAGGGGGGACCTGTGTTCCTCCCGACTCCTCCCGCTCAGAGGCTACCTTGACCTCTGAGACGGTGAGACCCTCTGCTGACTGTGAGGCGACGGTCTCCGGTATGTTTGACACCAGCTTCGGGCACCCTCTATTGATGTGTTTCTTAAGCCCCTCAACCCGTGTAAACTTTGCCCCACACAGTCTGCAGCTCGGCATGCCGTCCTGAGCATACTGCCGATAGGCCTCGGCGGCTATGACTCCCCGCACTTTTTGGGCGGTGTGCAGTGGGTATTCTTAGGGGTCGGATTAGTCACAGGGGGTTTAGCAACAGGGGTGGACTTATGGGCTCTGGCCTTATGAGACCTCATTATCCTATGATTGATGAAATACTGCCCACAGGTGTCGCACGGCACACCGCGGCACTCCGATGAGAGCACAATCTCCTCTCCTGTTGCCGACTGATCATACTCCTGAACTATCTGCTCATGCAAGGACCGAAACCAGGCTTTGCTTTCAAGATCAGCACATTGCTCAGATCGCCTGAACAGAAGTGCACGGAGATACTCAAAAGGCGACGTGGGGCCAAGCCGAGCTCGCAGTCTGCTGGTCGATTCATGCGTCAGATGTGCAGGTGCTTTGGCGCTGCCCCTGAGCGCCCTAGAGTCGAAAGCCTTCTGAGTACTTCGGCCGGAAGCCCAACCGCATGCAGACCATACACTAAGGTGCTTCTGACGCATGCCTCGTACAGGCGCACACGACTGCGGACAGCTATCCGTTTGCTGTGAAGCATACGAAGTAGGCGCTGCCGGTTTTGCATGGCCGCCCTGAGCCGGTGCTCAAAAGTCTGTACCTCAAACCGTTGATAGGAAACCACTATACCAAGGTAAACCAAGGAGGAAACCTTAGGGATGATCAGGGGTTGATCGGGTGTGCCGAAGTTCATGGCCGGCTGGCCTTCTACGGTGCATTGATGGCGCTGGATCCACTTGCGAGCGGCACTGCCTCGCAGTCCAAGGACTATCCTAGACTTAGTCGGGTTGACCTTCATACCCGCCATTTGAAAGACCCTTAAAACCGCACGTACCGCTCGCTGTGCACTTTCCAGATCTGCCATGCTGGATATCTCAAACGAGAGATGGCTGTCATCAGCAAACAGCGTCAGTAGCTTGGCCGCCCACTCCGGTTCCGTCGTGAGTGCGATCTGATCGAATAACCAGCAGCTAAACACGGCAAACAAAAGAGGCGCCAGGGAACAGCCTTGTCTGACGCCTTTTAGCATACTGAATGTGCCGGAGAATTCCTCGTGCTGCACTTCATACTGACACTGTTCATGCAGCCCGAGAATTGCATGTGTCAGGGCCTCGGACAGACCAGCATGGGTGAGTGCCTGTGCAAGGATATGCCTGGGAATTTCATCAAATGCACGACTCATGTCCAAGCTTATCATGAATCCCCCAAACAGAGTGCTAGGAGTGTTTCCCGCCCTTCTATCATGAACACTTAAAACCCCATGGCTAAGCTTGGCCAGAGTCCGGTGACAGTGTCGGACCACTCTTCCCAATGCGTCGTCTATTGCCTTCCCCGGAGTATAAGCATATTGTGGCCTAGTGGCTAAGTACGACCCAATCTCAGTCAGGACACGACTCTTGAGGGCATTGGCCAGCACCTTGCTAAAAGGATCCTGCAGTCCTAGGGGCCTTAGATCCTTGGGCCTTCTACTGGGTTTCCCCGGCTTAGGCAACAGTGACAGCTGACAGTTGGTGGCCTCCGCGGGAAACTGATGCACTTCAGACGAGCTGGCATTAAGGATGCGCGTGCAGTAAGAGGCCAAGCGTTCAAGCTCAAGTAGCCACACATCTGCCGGCAGACTAGTCCTGGGAACTGCTTTTCCTTTCCGCAAACCTTTAATAGCATCTAAAACCTCAGCCTCTGTAAAGTGCAGGTACTCCGCGCAGTTTGGCAAGCTGAACCGGTCCTCCCTTCCAAAAGCATCAGAGAAGAACTGGAAGATTTCTCGAAATTCTTGCTTGGTCGACAGCAGATGACCCTGTTCAGAGCGAATCCTAACCTTCTCAACCCGACGTCTCGGAGCAAGCGTGTTCACGACCGCATACACACCCCTGAGATCATGTTTAGCAGCAGCTTGCTCGGCTAAGACAACTTGCTCCTCAAACCACTCCCTTCGCTTGCTCCGACTGGCCGCCTTTAGGGCCTTGGTGGCCCGAGCAAACTCACTATGCCGGCGAAGGGCCTCCGAGGCTCTCCGAAAGGAAAACTGGGGTCCGGGTACAGCAAGGCGGGAATGCGCAGTCCACATGTCCCTGATGCATTTAGTAACATGTTCCTTCCCAGCGTCTGGCCTGGACCTTCGGGACTCTGCCGGGAACAGACGATTGCATTCCAGAAGCATTCTCTGGTTGAGTTCTCGAATCGTGCCTCGCGCGCCAAGCTGTTCAAGAGTGTTGTTTAGGGCCGATTGAAGTTCACGAGCTTTTGTGTCCTGGGTGCGTAGGGATTGCATAAGATCACGGCGGGAGAAGGTGGGTTGCTTACGTTTGCGGGGAGCAAGCTTCCAGCCCTGAACCCAAGGGATGCTAGCCTGTATAGGGAAGTGCTTGGGACCTTTACGCCAGGGGGCTAAATCGAGAGCAATGGGAGTAGCCATTCGTGGGCGTTGCCACATGCAGATGTAGTCAATCTGCGTAGCAACCGACCCATTCTCGAACGTCCTGGACTTGCTGGGCGTTGCACGGCCCCACGTGTTCAGAGTAGCCAGTCGGTTGGCCTTCTGCAGAGTTTCCAGCTCCATATCCGGACTCCTAGCAGCTTTCAATATCCCTCGCCCATTCAAGCTGGCCAGTGGCCTACATGTGGAGTTCAGGTCCGCTCCCATCACCAGAACATTCCTCGAGGGTATGCCTTGCAGCAGGAGGCCCAGTTTGGTCCAGAATGCATGTCGAAGCTGCTGGACCCGAGCATCATCACGACCTTTCCAGACATACTGATATGCAGCCACAATGTCCAGCGTGGCCTGCATGGAGGTGTATCGGAGATGCAGAAGCCGTCCAGGCATCCAGACCACGTGACTGACTCGTTCCGGGGCGAGTCTCGCGCTGTAGCGGTTTGAAGGATCCGGAGCAGATATGACTAGCCAGTTCGGCAGCATCCATCGTTTTTCTTCCTTCCCCAGTCCCCAATGTGTCTCTTGTACTATCACCAGATCCATTGTACATCGGGAATCCAACCATTCCACAAAAGTGTCAAACAGTTCCTGTGTGAATCCACCAATATTCATGCTCATGGCTTCGGTTTGCAGGAGGGTGGCGCTTTCACAGTAGCAATGCCAGAGTCCTGTGCGCTCGCTTGAGCTTGCACACCCAGGGATGGGGCGGATCGCCAGCTGCCCCTGTACCATGTTCCCCCATTCAACTCTGCACGTCTCTTCGCGCGTCTGTAGGCGCGCTTGCGGCTGGTACTCCAAGTCTCTCCTGAGAGCCCCCGTCCAGTAGTTTTCGCTCCATTCGGAGCTTCCAGGACCGGTGTGGAGCGGTCTCCAACCCTCGGGTCTATCCCCACTGAGTCCTTCATTGACTCGGCATCTCTAACTTGCGAGGATCGCCGGATTTGGGACCGGCGCGGCTGGGCCATACTCATCGTCTTGTTGGTAGCGAGCAGCACAAGTACAAGAAACAACCTGCAAGCAGCTCCTCGGACCATGTTGTGAAAGAGAGCTACGTCCTGCCCCTCATGCTCCAGCCGAGACCCTTAGTAGTAGTAGTAGTAGTAGTAGTAGTAGTAGTAGTAGTAGTAGTAGTAGCAGTAGTAGTAGCAGTAGTAGTAATAGTAGTAGTAGTAGTCGTCGTCGTAGTAGCAGTAGCGGTAGTATCATCACACTCGCTGCGGACGGTGAAGTCGCATTGCGATGACTAGAGCGGGGGTCACCCGGCGCACAGTGGCGCTCGATCACGATTGGGTCGACTCAAGCTAGCTACGTTGCCCCGAAGGGCCTATGTGGAAGTTGCAGCACTCCTCATTCGGTATACAAGGATATAGCTGGAGTTGGATAGGGCCTCTGGGAGGATGGAATGTGCAGCACTGTTGTCAACGGTATAGTGCCAAGGGGCTGCAGCATTGGAACGAGGCTTGAGTGCAGCACGCTAATGCCCAGTGACCGTGGCAGGCCCGATATGTTGGACAATCGCCTGAAGCTGATACTTTCGCCATATGATACCTTCGGGAGTCCATTGAGGAAATAGGACTTCAAGATCAGCATCTATGCGACGGTCACGTTTGGAAGCAATGCCCTGCTCATTGCGAAAGCGATTCAACTGTACAGCCACCGCTTCAGTACCTGAAATCAGGGCGTGGCGACGTTTCTGTGAATGCCAGCGGTTGATGCAGGACTGAGCTGAGGTGGCAACAATGTCTGAGGCATCTTGCATTCCGGAGAGTATGAGTGGGCAGACCCCGCCTTCATCCTGAAGCATGTGGCTGTCGTCAAAGGCTGCCAGAGGCCCTGAAAAAACAGGGCGCATTGAGGACCTGGTGCAAATGGAGCAAGAAGTCCGCGGCATCATGTTGCCTGGCGGGATTGTGCCAGCCCCGCATTGCCTGTCTCCATGGCAGGAGGGACCAAAGCATCATTTGTGGCTGTTTGCGCGCCTGTGCAATGAAGCTCTTTAGCGGTTCCCGGCCCAGTACCTGAAAGGAGGAGGGAGTTTGGGACACAATCCAAAGGTAGGTCATGAGGCAGGCGTGGGAGTAACAGTAGTTAGAGGGATTGCGAAGTTGCAATGTCGGCAGGAGTGCTGAGGTCTCGGCGGCTGTCGCGGCATGGGGATGTTCATGGACTGAAGAAGGGTCTGGAGCTGCTGTGCCAGGGCTGATCTCTGGAGGCGATCCGGGTGGAGGGTGCATCCGATCATCAGGAGAGAGGAGTTGTGTGAAAGGAGCTGGAGCAACTCCCAGAAGCGAGCTGTACGCTCGCCCCTCCAGCCCACTTCCAGTAGCCAGGTCACTGTGCTGCCTTCCATTTTCTCCTCCAGGTGGCGGGTAGCATGAAAACGGTTGAGCAGTTGTGGTTGTACACTCAGCGTTGCCAGTTCCTTGGCTATCTCCACCACCTTCTGTGCCGTGAGTGGCTCTCGATCCGGGATTGGCTGCATCGTGCCCTCCTTGTTGTTCCACTTGCGATATCCAAATCCCGTGTTGGGGTTGTACAGCTCCATTTGGATCGCCTGCTCGCGGGCATCCTCCTGATCGATCACCTTCTGGGCACGCTGGGACAGTTCGAGCATCAGTTTTTGCCAGAGGATGACGCGCATCGGATTTGTGATGGAGTCCGGGTCGTTCCATCGTATCTCGTGCCATCCCTGGGCTGTGGCGAACAGCTTGGGGAGGACCGTGCCCGGTGGCTGGGTCGTGAGGAAGAGGATCCACGTGGTGAAGGACTGAGAGAGCGTCTTCGTGCCTCATGAGGAGCCTGGCCATGGTGTGGCACATGAGGGTGAGCGGGGCCGGAAGCAGGCCCGTAACCTTGTCCCTGGCGCTGGCAGGGGGACCTCCCTGACGCCTCGGCCCGCCTTGGTATGAAGGTCGCATGGCAGTGGCCTGTTGGCTCTTTGGTCCGCGACCCGATGAGCCCTTGCCCTTGCCCGGCTGGGTGGCCCCTTTGCTGTTGTCTCGCTGCCATTTCGAGGGCCTGTCTGTGATCTCCGACTGTTGAGGGTTCGAGGAATCCGGCATGCCTCCCTGTGGCGGGGGTTCGTTCATCGTTGTCGCCGGGGCCAATTGGGAACCTGGGCCAGGTCTGTCGTGTGATGTAGCGCATGCGTGGCTTGCAGCAGGTGAACCACAAACAGGACCGCACACTCAGTTGCGTGCTTGATGGGCGCGCCTGTGAGGGTAAGGCTGCAGTAGCGACAGGTGCTGCCAAGGGCCAAAAGCCTGCGGTGAGTTTGCATACGGCGGACTGCCTCTTCACAGCAGGCAATCATCGGCGGGTGTTTGGCTTTTCTATGCGCTCGAAGGCCACGCGCTTGAGTCAGCCACTGATGGCAGTACGGGCAGTAGTGGACCGCCTGAGGAAACTCCTTTTTCAGCCAGGAGGCAAGCTTCTCCCATGTCCCTAAGAGGTAAGGTTGGCATTCAGGTCTATGATACAGCGGCGTCGGGTTAAGATTGTGTTTGGGAGGTAGGGCATTGAAGCCGTCTGGCACCAATGTTCTGCAAGATTTGGTGGAAATGTGGATTCGTAGGTTATGCCAGGAGTCACACTGTCTGAGACAATGCCGGCACTGCGGCAGACCTTCGCGGCCATGCTGCCAGACAAACAGAGCGTGTTCATCTGCCGCAAATGGAGGTAGCGTGGCCGGGGCCGTGGCAGCATCTGGATCCAGGATCACAGTAGGAGTGGAGGAGGACCGACCTGGAGCAGGAGCCTGAGCAGGAGTAGGGTCCGAACCCGATGCAGCAGGAGTCTGTCGTACTTGTGCATGGTGAGATTTTCATGTGGAAGCGTACGGCTTGAAGGGTGCTGTAGCCTACTCCACAGATGGGACAGCTGAGTGGCCGGTAGCTGAGGACACTGCTGACTGGTCTGAGGTGGGCGCGGGCAGAGCCTGTCCGAGAGGTGAACACTGAGCCAGGGGGGTCTGATGCTGTGATGGCAGGTGCAGTCGAGTAGTCCTGCAGCTGATCGAACCAGGTTTCCTGCGCAGCAGTGGGGAAGTCCGGGGCTTGTTGCAGGTGGCGCTGAATGCGCTGATCTAAGGTATCGCCTGGTGGGTCAAGGTGACTTCGGTGAAGGAGATCGTGGGAGGTAACTTTGGTGGTGTGTCCCGGGAGTTTGTGGATGAGCCTGAGCTGGGCATGGACAAACTGGGAGAGGAGGGTGCGGGAGTGGTGGGTAATGCCTGTCGCCTCCAGGGAGTATAGAACGACCGGGTAGACACATGTCTTCCATACTCGAATTTTGCTGTCTAAGGTCAGGGCGCGACAGCGGAGGACCTTGGCCAAGCGCCAGTAAGCCTGCCAGCCGAGTTGCAATCGGTGCTGCAGGTTGAGGGTTTCGTGGTTCTGGTATGCAACGCGAGCTCCAAGGTAGGTGTGGTCATCAACGATCTTGATGGGCATAGTGCTTTGACCGACACGAAGCTTTATTGCAGCTTCGCCTGTTTCCAGCTTCGTGAGTCTGGGGCGGAGAGTGCTTCTGGCCGCAGTGCCTTGGAGATTGATAAGAAAGACAGTTTTTGTGGGCGACACTCGGAGGCCTGATTCGTGGAGAAGCTGGATAAGCAGTCCCGCCGCTCGCAGGCTGGACCGGAACTGCTCCTGCGTTCGTATGGTCCAAGAGGACCAGATGTCATCTGCATAGAGGGTGGGCTCTCCCAGCAGCTCCTTCTTTTGTGTGACGATCTCTTGGAACCTCAAGTAGATCTTTGTGGTGGCCATGGACCACAAGAGGGGTGATAGACCGCAACCCTGGCGTATCCCCTGTGAGAGCTCAACTTCATCTCGGTGGCCCGCCAGCTCGAAGGTGAGCTTGGCCTGATCGTGTTTTTTTTGAAGTGCAAGCGCTACCTCTTCGGACGACAAGCCGGCTGCCAACATTGATTCCACAAGCTGGTCTCTGGGCAGCGAATCGAAGGCTTTGTCTACGTCGAGGCTCAGCGACAGGCCTCCAGCGATCTGGCAAGGTACTGCTCCTGAGTGACGCAGGTGTCGTTTGGGGGCAGCAGAGGCCGCCAGGGTGCGTGCCTCATGCAGATGGCCGCATAAGCGGCTGATCGCATCGGTGGTGCTGCGGTTGCTGACGTAAGCGAATTGTGGTGCCTGACGGATGTAGGTTTCAGCCCTGTCTCTGATACGGTCTGCCAGCATCATTGCCAGTATCTTACTACCAGGTGGGAGGAGGCATATGGGGCGCAGTTGCTTCGGAAGGCGAGCCATGGAGACCTTAGGAATGAGGCACACATGCACTCGATGCCAGTCCTCTGGGAGGTGGTAGGTCGGCGACTGTAGACAGTGTTTCAGTCCTTCTGCAATGTCCGGCCCTATGGCTGTTGAGGTGGTTTGCCAGAGTCGTGCCGGCATGTAGTGCGGGGGAAGAGCTTTCCGGACCGGGAGTCGGGCAAGGGCACTGCTTACCTCTGCATCAGTGAAATGGAGGTCTGTGGCTGGCTGTGGTGGGGTGGGTCGGCTTTTGGCGGTTTGGTAGAGGCCTTCGAAATGTTGGCGGATGGCCTTGAGTTCATCTTGTGGAGACATCAGCATACCTTCCTCGTCGCGCAGCTGGATACGGAAGTGCCTGGTTTTAGGAGCCAGCAGGCGGGTGGCTTTGTAAAGGGCTCCAGGTTCAGTGTCGCTGAGGATGTTATCTAGGCGCTCCTGTTTGCGGAGGCGACCTCTTTTGTGAAGGATGTTTTGGGTCGTTCGGATTTGCTGAGTCAGGCTCAAGGCTTGTGCTTTTTGTGCAAAAGTGTCCGTGGGTTGTGCTTGTTTGAGGCGCTTTAGGCGCCAGAGCTCTCGGACGGTGACAGCAGTATCTGGTTCTTCAGCGTACCGTCTGGGCTGAGTGGTCGGAAGGAGGCCAGCCGAAGCTGTAAGGTGTTCCCAGGTCTGCTGGAGAAGAGTGTTGATGTGTCGGCAGGGATCTTCCCCAAGGGGTGTCGGTTGGAGTTGAAGCTGAAAAGCTATAGAATGCGCAAGTTTCGGACCAAGCTCTGGGTCCATGGTCAGGGCGGCCTGTATGGAGGCCGCGTTCCATCTTCTGAATGGCAACTGCCGTGTTTTGGGTATCAGCTTGGGGCTGGGCCAGGGCATGGTGGTGGCCAGGGGACGGTGACGATTGCCTAGTTGAGGAACAAACGGGGCACTCCGCAGGGCGCCGGCACAGCGCGTGCTTCGGTTGGACTGACTTTCTCGACACAGGATGTAATCGATGCGGGTTCGGGTAGCGTTCGGTCCTGTGCCTGCAATGTAGGTGGCAGCATTGGCTTGGCGGCCAAGAGTGGTGACAGCTATGAGCTGGTGGTCTCGAAGAAGGTTCTGGAGCCTTCCGTAATCTTTTTGCGGAGGCACAGTCTTATCCAGTTTGTCAGCCGCTCTCGCAAGTCGGGGTGCGTCCGGCGGTGGCACACATTGAGTGTTGAAATCTCCGAGTACCAGGAGCTGATGGCGCTGAGCGATCTGGCCAACTAGATTGGAGAGCTTGCTCCAGACCTTTTCGCGGCATTCAAGCAGCCTATCCTGAGTGGGGGTTGTGGTGGAATTGGTGGACCAGCAGTGCTGGTAGATGCTTATGATGGATATGGGCGGCTCGGTGGCTAGCTTGGTGTATAGGATTCTACCAGGGAGAACATGATCGGTGCGCACCTGGTGAGTGTTGGCCAGGTCCTGGTGCACCAGGTGGAGGATTCCTGCACTGCGGGTTTTGGTGTCCAGGGAGCTGTGCAGTAGCCCTGAGCTTGCCACTCGCTGGTGAAGGTCCAGTGTGTCTCCTGAAGGGACAGGACGTGGACTGGTCTACCATGAATGGCCTCCATGTGTAGCCAGACATAGATTTCGTCCAGCTTAGCGGTGCTGAGGCCGCCTGCATTCCAGGAGATAACTCGGAACCTGTCCGGGGAGGTAGCAGGCGCAGGCGGTGCAGTGGTCGGGGCCTGGGCACAGGATCCGGCCGAGATGGGGGCGTCTGAGTGATAGACCTGGCCTTTGTATCGGGCGGTGCCCGTGGTTGTGAGGCGCTTCAAGAACCTCGCATAAGAACGCTTCTTGACCGAAGAGGTAGGTGCTGCAAGCGGCGGTGCTGCATCGTCTATGGTAGGTGGCGCGCGAGGCTTTGCCGCACTGTGCGGCCTTCGAAGTGCAATGGTAGCGACGCGACTGTCTCCCCAACCCTCGCACCTGCCGAACTCAGGAGCTGAGATCCTAGGATGATAGTCTTGAGGTAGGCTGGGGCATGTCCTATGGTTCGCAACCGAGTTCGGTCCCCGGATTTGGGACCGGGGCGGCTCGTCTTAAAAGGAACAGTGGGTGTGTGTGTGTGTGTGTGTGCATCTTTGGTTCCACTTTAGGTAGGTCATGAGAGCATCGGGGGTGGGGGGGTGCTGCTTGAGCCCGGGGATCAGCGTCAGCAGGGGCTGTCGGAATTGCAGTGCACCGCTGCTGGTTAGAGGCAGTTTCGGCGTGATCTGTGCTGGCGATCTTTCATGCCTTGCCGGTCTCGGTGAAGGTCTGATAGGGGCCATCGTACAGAGACTAATCCAGGCTGTGCAGGTCCAGAACCAAGGGCTCCAAGAGTTTCGGAGGTTCTGTAGGGGTCCTGGTCAGATTCCACGTCCGTACGGTCCGGTGCAAACTGGTGGTAGTGCAGCCTGCACAGTGAACAGGCCGGTGAT